>JAEQBA010001460.1:23033-518627 GCA_019434445.1 Phalangium opilio | reverse complement strand
GGAAGAACAAGCGGCGCTGAACATTTTCAAGAACAAACAGGGAAGCCTAAGAATATCTATGAAGTTCAAATCTCCGCTAGTCCATAACGTAACTGTAATAGTGTACGCCGAGTTTCGAATCTGAAATTATTATTTCTAAAGATCGTACCGTGATTTATAACCCATCGGGATAATGAATACGGTGGAAATAATCGAATTTTAACGTGTGAACCTGTAACAAGACCTTTTTTCCTCGGTGTATTTGCTTTCGATCAAAAACCATTACCGCCAAAGCAAGCTAAATATTGCTTTTGTCTAAATACGGAACCTTCATCGAGTCCAGGACTTCATTGGTTAGCTATATATGTAAAATAATGTAGGGAACTTTTTGATTCTTATGGAAATGATCCCTCTTATTATAATCTTAGCGATCTTTATGTCTACGCTAAAGAATGGTTTATAAACCCTGTACCTGTTCAATATCCATTATCTTTAACATGCGGTTTACATTGTATTTTTTATCTAGTTAATGCCTGTTACGGTTATAATCTAAACGTTATTATTCAAGATTTATATAAACCAATGATTTAATGTATAATGAAGCTTTGGTTCTATTGTTTTTATGTAATCATTTGTTGAAACATCAAAATAAATATTGCAATCAATAAAAAACGTTTATTTAAATTTTTCTTTCCATAGTGTAGTGGGTACAACAGTTTTTTATCTTTTCTGGTTTTACGTTTAGAATGAAGAGGCGAATATAGTTCTTGAAATTTTTTAAATTCATCTAATGATTGAGCCACGCTGTTTTTACGTAGAGTTTTTTTTCTTTTGGGTGGTGGAGACTTAGCCGCTATAGCCGTAGCCGTAAATGGCTGCCATGTCAAGGTGGACCCGCTAGGTGGTGCTTGAAAAATGGTGGAACCCTGTGCAGAAGCGGTAGGCATAATGGGGGTAGTTGCGTGTATTCCTGTTAGGCTCGGAGTAATGGGTAAAGTAGCGGTAGAAGTAGAAACCACCGGGGTAGAAGGTAGCGCTGGATAAGTTGTAGGAGGTGCCGATACAGTTTTTACGGTAATGGGTTGTACTAGTTTCTTCATATTTAAATATTTTTGCAGGGTTTCCAAGTATTCTCTAAGTTTAGTTTCTGTAGACCCGGACTTTCGAAGAATGTTATGCATTTCTTGATCTAGCTCAGATAATTCTTTATCCACCGGGTCCAAAATGGTATTGGCAGGCACCAAAACCATTTTCTTCATGTTAAACTTTTTATAGCTGAGATAGCACTAGGGATAATACTAGCCAGTAACATTGGCCAAAAGGCTCCGCCTGATTGATTAATCATCAACTGACGCTTCTTACTTAATGGCAAAGACTTTTGAGCCAATAGCCTTATAACTCTCCTGTGACGTTTTAAATGATTTTTTAGTTTGGAGGTCAAAGGTATCCCGCCGTGTGTAATGTTAAAACAAATATTACAAAGCGTCTTTAATTGATCTTTGGTACTGTTTTTTAGAATGTGTTTTCTTTGAATTTTATTGCTTCGTTTAAGCAAAGTTAGGTAGGGGTATTTCTTACGAAGTGAGACCGGCAGAATCATTGTATTAAATAGATTAAAAATGCGCCGTCACTCTTTCTTATTCGTCGATAAATACGTACATATTTCCATCTGGAGGGAGGACATTTGTTCTAACTCGTAGACATTCATCCGTGGCTTGATGACAGTCAATCAAAATGTACGAGTGCGGCTTTTCAGTAGCAATGGCGTAGGCCTTCACTAGAAACTGACTTTTTCTAGGAAAAACTTGCCTACTTAAAAATTGTATTGGCGATGAATCCCTGGGACATTTGAATATTAAAATATAAACGCAATTTAGGCTAATCAATCTGAACTCTTTATTTTTACTAAATAAGCTCTGTGTAATTAAAATTATGCTGGTATTATAGTGGTGACTCCCCTTAATAAACATATCAGCTATTTCTTTACTATTACCACATTCTGAAGCTAAATCATCCAACACCAGGAGGTTATTTTGATTTCTATTCCAAAATTCTTCGTTATTCGGAGGTAACCCTTCCAAAAATTCTATTTCAGGGATTTCCCTTTTCAGATCATCAAATTTATTTTGGTAAATTGAATAGCAATAAACTATCCGATCTGGTTTTGGACTAATCATGCATGTTCTATATCTTAATAAATTAAAAACCCACGATGATTTACCACACATGCTAGAGCCTGCGCATAACATCTGAAAGGGCGCCACAAATTTTATTCGACACGCCATGGTTAATAAATGTAATTAAAATGACACAAAAAATTCAACACTCGAATATTTTATTGCTCAGTTCGAATTGTATATATTTTGAGTAACATTTTTTCCACCTTTCGAATACGATCTTTAAACCTTAGCGCATCGTAAAGGGCGTAATTACGTCTATCTTCGATAGGTATTTCAAACACAGTTACATTTGGTGAAAAATGTACATTCTTTTTAGATCTACTCATCCTGAGTTGTCTCTGTTAAGTAACCATATGCAAATGTATTAAAACCCTTAACTACGCGCTTCTTAAATGTATATCCAAATGTCTTTTCCATTTTTTTATTTATTATTGTTGCCGTATATTTATCTCTACGTACATTAAAAGGAACGGCTACTTTAATTCTTTTCGATTGATTATGAATACTTTCAAATATGGAGTCAAAATTTACAATATTTTCATTTATTCGATTTTGAAGACTTAAGCCCTTTACTTTCACGATAGTTTTGTTGTCTGTAGTTTTCAGGGCGTAACTTTTTGGAGCATTGCAAACAAATTCTAAAATTGATTCCTCTCCCAGTTCGTTTACCCAACACCCCAAGTTAATACCGGTGGGGGGTATGTAGTCCCCCTCTTTTGCAACAAAGATTACGCTATCAGTATCCATATAAAGTACACGCTCATTCAACTTTGCAAGTGTTTCATAAAGAGTTAATCTACCATAACATGAAACAAAGCTGGCAACATATGGGTTCCCCTTATAATATGTGGGTTGAAACTCATCCTTAAAACTATACGTTAACAAACATAGCTCTTCGTTTAGGGGCCTTAAATCTATAAGTTCTTTTGTGTCGTCTACTAAAATGCCAATTAGATCTTTATAATCATCTATTATGATAGACTTTGGTTTGTTAGTATTTAATCCAAATTTTCCCCATAGTGAGTTCAAACAAATTTTTGAGATTGCTCTCATAGCAGGGTTTTTAGTTACCTCATCCATTTCGATTTTGATTCCTTCAGTCTCATAAATTGAATCTAAATATTCCCTCTTTTCTTCGAAGGTTTTAACTGAGGAGGGGAACCCCGAGTTGGCCTGCTTAATCTTTAAAAATTTATTTACGTAACCACCGAAAAGTCCGTCGCTTACACCTTTTTCATATTTGAAAGTTTCTTTATAATGATGCACTTCTGATATTTTTAAAAGTTTGTAACCCATTTCCATAGCTTTATAAATTTCTGGGGTACACCACACGCCCGAAATTGACCTTTCACCATCGCTATGACTACAAAGTTCAGTATTTTCTTCGATTACACAAGATTTACATAAAGGAAAATACAATCGCCCATTATGTCTGTAGGGTAATACAGGAATGTACAGACCATATGGGGGTAACAATGTCGCCGACATGATTCCAAAATAAGCGTCTTTCCGATAATCAAAATTGAATTGAATCACCTCAGGGAAATGCTTCGGGTAAATACCATATTTATTTTGACTAGGGTATAAAGACATAATGTCAAAATATAAAATACGTTCATTTTTACTTGGATCTGCTTTATAGTATAACTTTAGGGGTTCGCATCTTCCTCCATAAAGCGCTGATCTTGATAAGATAGGGTCACACACTTCGACTGAATTACAAAATTCCCTAAAATCTGAATTTTCAGCCATCAGTTTATCGTAATCACATTCCCACATAGTAATGATCTCAGCCCTAGGATGAAGCTCTTTAATGTATTGTATTCTATCAAGTCCTTTTTCGTAAATAACTTTATTGGTTTCCTTAACTACGCTATTCCACTCACTTCCTTTGTAACACTTTTTACACGCGTGATATAAACAGCCCATGAATTCTAAAATTATTTCCGGGTCACTACAATAACCATCAACTGCATATGGTCCAATTTTCTTTTCTCCTGATGCTGACATTACAGTTTGAATCTCGACCTTTCTTTCCTTACTTACCCATGCCATCCATTTTATGGCTTTCTTGCTCTGGTTACCTGAACCACGGAATCCAGGGTTTGGAACGACACCAAGGGTATTCTTCTGTAAGTATGTGTGAAGATACACCGAAGTACAAGCTCCAGCTATGGTTATCGCACCGCAATTCATTGGGTCTAAACCCGTTACTGTTTTGAAATGGTTACGAAAACAGTCTACACCCTTCTGAAGGACTTGGACATCAGCCACGCAATATTCTTGTAACTCTAACATGGCATTATAAACGGGTTGTTTTGACTTTTCACTATACCACTTTTCAAAAGCTATGTTATCATCTTTTTTCATAAACTCTGGCTGAAAATAAGATTTATCGGGAATTTTTCCACAATAATCTAAATTGTTTTTGTTTAAAAAGATATATGGGAAAAACTGCTTGCAGGTTGAACCCAACTGAAATGTCTCCGAAAAAGCCCTTAATGGTATAGCCAGAAAGGAAAAACTACATATAAATTTTAAATTTTGGTTTTTAACAAACATTGCTAGCAGTTTTGCTCCATCGAATATAATTTCTATTTTTCCATAATTATGGATTAACCATTGTAAAATGAAAAACCCGTCATAGGCTCTCATGTTATGAGCAACAATAGTAACATTTTCAAACCTAGGTTTGGTTACTCTACGTCTTTTGTTGTCTCTTGTAAAAACAATTTTTTCATCTACTTGGGTTAGGTATTGCATAAATTTGTCTACGCAATCTAGTCCTCTAAAAATGTTATAATCGTAAACATTTTCCTCTATTTGCATAGCAGAAACTAGAAGTATTGGGGTATGAAGGGAATTATCTACTATACATTCGGTATCGAAATAACAATAAGTTGTTTCCTTATACTTTTTAGTAAGGGGTTGGACATAACAAAGCCTAGGCGGGTGTTCAATTTTACATTTTGGGCATACTTTACTACATTTGTGATTTTTTTCAATTTCCTCGCAGCAAATTTTGCATCTTTTTACTTTTTCACAAATTTTATTAGTTCTATGTATTTGGAAGCATTCGGGACCTTTAAAATACCTATTACAATCTGGACATTTCACGACGTCCAAGGATGGGCTCTCGTGGAATGTCTCAGAGTAACATCGCCAACATTTTGTGGGTTCATTATAACATTTATGATTTGAGGCCCTAAATACATTACTAAATGTTACTAAGCATTTGTTACAATAAGAAACACATCCGAACATGGCTGCTAAACTTTTAATAACATGCATATGTGTATCTACAAGCAGAAGGAAAATTTTTTTTCAGCGTAAATTTCACCTTCATAAATTTTCTTAAAATTATTTTCAGCGCTAAACACTATAATTTGGTATTCGGGTTCTAAGATTTTTTGAAAAGCCGAAATCTGTTCTATACTAACGGGTCCTACCGGTAAGTTAGCTTCATGGTGAAGTTTTAGGGCCTCTTCCCTCTGTAGCGGTCTGTTAGGTGCCTGTATTCTACGGTATCGGTTATAGTCGAAACCAGATCTATCTTGTTTTTGTTGTTTTAAATAGGTTAAGTCCGCAACCATTTTTCCGCACACTATGCTTCGAGCTACGCAAAGATCGTCATCGTTTAAAATTGGTAAAAAAGTCCTCCCGTTTTTCATGTAATGTTCTAGTGATAACATCGATCTATTTCTGACTGATTTTCTACCCGATATTGGAATATCAGTTTTTAGAAAAATTGCATCAATTCTAATATCACCGTCTAAAATGAAATTACGATTTGATTGACTAACTTGACTTATAGCACCAAAAAGCCTATCAACTGTCAGTTCGTTCAACGCCATAAATCTTAAATTTATGGCATTTTCCAGCTGGTCACTTCTAACACAAAACCTGACTCTGTTGTAGTCTCTACCCGCGTTGATAATAGTCTCAATGATTGATTGAAATATGAGTTTCAATTTTTCATATAGTTCCGTCACACATATTTTATCAAGGTTTTTAAAGATAATTTTGTATTCGTAGGATGAACAGTTAAATTTCCTAGATCTGGCTACATTTACTTTAACTAATTCATAAAAGTTTTCTGCTCTAAAAATAGAAAGGTCTAGTGGTTCATCATCAGACATTTTACTACTTCAACGTAACCTTCTTCAAGATGCTCGATATTAGTTCTACTACTTCCGGTATATCGACGGCCTTCAAATCCAGTTGCTTCTCGCGCGCTTGGCCCCTATATTTCGTTATTAGACAACCCTTTTCTTTTATTTTCTCGATTTCCAACATCCCAGGCAAACAGGAACTTTGCGGTAACTTATTCAGAGATGCTAATTTCAAAACCTTAACTAAGTCGTCTACTATTTCAATGGGTATGCATACCCCCGATTTAAGGGGTATTCTGGGTAGAGCGTACTTTCTTATGTCTACGTATAATTTATTATTAAACTTGCATAGTTTAACTCCTATTTGTTCGGATTGACTAAACTGTAGTTGAAGAGTCTCCCAAGGGTTGCTGCTTTGAGCCTAGATAACATAAAACTATGGGGTAGTAAGAAAAAGTACCAAAATATATATTTATATATATTACTTACCATTTTGAAGAAATTATTAATTTTAGCAGGGAGATTAAGCGAAAGCAATGAGGATATTTTGTAGTTTGCGGGGCGGTGGGTGCGGTATTTATATTGTTCAGACTTCTTAAAGGGAGTGTAAAAGGTAATTTATGTAGTTTATCATGCCTACCGCTTTTGTACGTGAAAGCAGGGGAAAATTGGCGCTACATACTTAAACGAATAGAGAAATAAAACTTAACAACCATACCTTTAAATAAAATTAAAATTTCTTGGAACTCAAGCCTTAGAAACAATGACGTTTTAGTTAATTCGAAGTTCTGGCATAGAAGGATTTTTCTTGGAATTATGACTCAACGCAACAATTAACTTTGAAGTCTAATGAGCCTTATATATGCTTTACTATACTTAAACTACCTTTGCCAAAAAATCTAATATCACCTCCGTCATACATTGTATAAATAGTAGTTATTGGAAAAATAGACTTATAGTTTCACACTCAAAGATCACAGGTAACATTAGGTCGATTGGTAGCGTATTGGCTGCTAAATATGGAATTCGAAAGATCCTGGTTCGATTCCAGTTATCGGTAAGTAACCTTTCAATCGACCTAATGTTACTTTTGGCGAATATTTTTATCTAATTAACAGTAGGTATTTAAGGGGAAATTTAAAACTTAAGGGCACATACAACATTCAGTTATTAACTTTAAAGCATCTCTTCATATATTTAAAATCAATATGGAATCTCGGTCACCCATGTCTTTGAGATCCATGGCCATTAGAGCCATGGTAGTAACAATGGAATTCGTTTTAGCTAATACGGAGCAAACCTTTAATGATATTAAGAAAACAATTCCACGCCAACTTTGGGGAGTATCTGAACAGGTATTTTGGAAAGCAGCTATTGGTGAACGAGGGAACCTGGGCGAAGAGGATCTATACCCCGAAGAAATGCCAAATTGGCTTTGGATCACAGAATCAGAAATTGAATTCGAAGTGGATAATCGCTTGACTTTTGCTCAATTTCAAGCTACGCAAAGGAATAGAGTTACCATCCCTTTCTTTTTATTGGATGGGTACCACCACATAGAATATGACTATTTTTTAAAAACATGGAGAAAAGGTGAAAGGAAATGCCAACGTAGAGTTTGCAGAGACTGTTTTGTCTTTTTTAGCGATATGGACGAACCAAATACGAAATATCTAGCGGTAAAAACTCATACAGTAGTGCATCGAGACGACATGATGGTAGAAGTAATTTGGGACGTTCAGAAAAGTTTCTGTAGTAATTGCATAAAAAAACCTTTATTTAATATGTATAGTGAGGAATTTTGTTCGCATAATACCGGCTGGCATACTATTAGCAATCGTAGATCATTTACATTTAGAGACCAAGAAGAGGTAACTCATACTAAAGTGGCTCGTGTATCTTTTTTACATTAATTTTTTTTTTATTTATTGTAAATTGTAGTATAATAAACTTAAATTCTCAGTCAGATACATTGTTTTCATTTCTAGAGAAAAGGGTTTTACATCTCGCATTCCTAGCGAAAGGGTTTTACAGCTACCATTTCCAGTTAACAGGATGGTATGACTTTTGTTTCATAAGAAAAGGGTTGGATTTTCTGCCGTTTAAGACAACTAAATAGATGAAGCTCTATACGCATTGCTAATTTAAATGAAGAGGAGGAGGAGTTCGTTTATTTTTCGTTCATTACCCATTTTTGTCATGTATATTGATTTTATTTTAGTGGCTAACACCCTGGCACGTTTATAACTCATAACGATAGTTCACTTTTAGAATATTTTTCTTGAAATTTATTAAAGTGCACATTTCAAACACTAGGCACCCCAAAACTAATTTAAATATAGCAAAAAATGTTACCTTTCAATGTGAATATATGTATTCCTTATTTAAGTTGATGATCACAAAAACAAACGTGGTTTTTTACTCGAAAATTACACGCTTGAAACCACTATATCCACACAAATTATATTTTGCACTCGTACTTAAAATCATTTTCATCAAAAACTTTAAACCAAGTTGAAAACAAAAAGCCTTTTTTAAAAAATTTTGACCATTTTTCTATTGAAATTTTAGATAACTTGGTAAGACCTCTAAATGACCGTCTTTAGCTGATTTCTAAGAAACATCCGATTCCAAGAAGTGCTTGTAACAGTAAAATCACGTGCTATAAACGTTCTAGTACATAATTTGTAATTGGTTAGTTTTTTAAACCTTCTACCCAGATGGTTAAGTCAGCCAATAAGCTTAGCACTTCTTAATACAAACAAAGGTCTTTCCATTTATATTTTATATAGCTGACTTGTAAATATTCCATAAGAACAGGACGTGACTTTGTAAATATCGCCTTAATTCTATGCCATTAGAAAATGCTTATAAAAAAATAATCTAACTTTAACAATAGAAGTTTGTAACAAATAGTCCCAATGTAACAATAAAAACGTTTGTATCATTAGAGTAAAACTTAAGGCAAATATGACGTCATTCGTCGAACTGTTATAATAGACGTCATTCGTCGAACAGTTATAATATAGGCGCATTGATTGGTTGAATTAGATATGACGTCATTCGTATTACTCTTTTTTTGGAGATCACCTGAACTTTGAGAAAAAACTATATTAGGTAGGAACTCAACGTCGAAATCGTCATTTCTTAACCGCTTTAAAATGAACCAAGTTCACAATATTTCGGAGAAAGTAGAAGTTTGGGTTGGTAATGTCACGACCCCAAAGGTATATTTTAGACGTACCGACACTCGTGTACAAATATCATTAAAGAAACACGTTTGGTCTAATATTTGGGAGTTTTCCAACGAAATCGACGCTTTCTTCAAAGGAAATTCGCCGAGGTTTTCCGTCTGGCTACATCCAACTACTACCAATTTAAAGCTAGAATGCTTCGTAAACCGGAAAGGTCATATATTTGACATTAGAAAATACACGAGAGGATGTCGAGAAAAATACAACATTTTGTACGCTACAAGCGGGGGCATTTCCTTTAACCAATCTAGTTGGGATTATTTGAAGAAAATTAAAGCCCTCATAGACTTAGAGCTACACGAAAAAACAAGAGCCGTTGAAACTATGAGAGAAGCGATTCTGAAAAACGTAACGGAAATCTTATTGGAGATGACCCAATGCTGCGACAATACCTCTTGCCAAAACAAAATAGCCCACGATATTATGTGCGAGTCCGAAGAAACTGACTGGAACGAAAGGGTCGAAAAAAACCTAGTGAAAGCTTTAAAAGTAAATAACTACGATAATGTCATTGAAAAGTTTCGCAAAGATTTTGGTACTAATCTACCTATTGATGAACCATTTCTTTACAACTACATTGTAAACGATGTAAATGATTTAAAAACTAAACTGATATATATTTGAAGGCATTGAATAAAACGTATTATAGCCAGTTCGCGGAGTTAAAATGGAGAAGGAACTCGCGGCGCGCGCGTGGAACCCCGCGGGGGTGAGGGGGGAAGGAACTCGCGGCGCGCGCGGGGAACCCCGCGGAGGTGAGGGGGGAAGGAACTCGCGAAGATTCACCGCGGCGGCGGCGTGCTCCAGTTCCCACGCTCCAGTTCCCATGACCCAGTTCCCTTGACCCAGTTCCCATGACCCAGTTCCCATGACCCAGTTCCCACGCACCTACTTTATACCTCTACCGTGGTACGAAATGTAGCCCTATACTACTGACGTCAGCCTACGGGAAACGTTTTAGCCTTTCACAAAAAGTGGATTTCAAATCATTTCATATGAAGCATTTTCAAATGTATATTGCTAAATAACCAGAAATCGGAGAATTAAAAGCTTGATATTTTTGAATTTACAGAAATTAATTCTATCTTTTGTTATATAAATCAGAGGTTTTTCAAACGAAGCTTCTCATTCCCTTCAAAGTAGTAACTAAACAACACTTGACGCAATATTCTAAGAGGCTATTAATAAAAGAATATAATGTGAGCAAAAATGGTCTCAATTAGATCGCAAAAATTATGCCCGTACACAATATAAGATTCCCGTGATAGCGGCCGCTGTTTAGAGCGGAGATTTCTCCATCATTGATTCTCAGTAACCTCTCAAGCTGAAAATACGAGGGTCCCACCGTACATAATATCGAGTCGCCGTGATAGCGTGGCCCCTAGGCGAACGTCATTTATGATGTCGTGTGCAAAAATAAAAAGCTTACATCCAATTAATAAACCTTCCTTATACATTAAAGTCATTATGAAGTATTATCTAACAGAGCTACCGCTCTCTTAGAATTGAAGATTTACTGTTTTCTTCTTTGATTTCGCAATTTCGCCAAAGGTTAGGAATTTCCTCTTTATTTTCGTAATTTCGTTATTTCTTCAAAGATTCCGTGATTTTATGTGTGAAAGATTTCGCGAGAACATTTTGGGGTTTCCTGTAAATGTTGGACCCCTCGCTTATGGGTGTATACAAATAAATTGATGATTACATTGGCTGGTCTCCATAAACCACTCGTCCATATTTACAATAACCTCTGTACGCTGTTATGCGCTTAATGAAAAGGATGAATTTTACTTACGCCAGCTTACCAATGTGAATTAAAAGGTGCGTGTAAATGATAACTAAAATTAAAATTTTCTCCGCGTTTTTATGCACATAATGAAAAAGATGAATTTCACTTACCACCAGCTTATCATTTTAAATCAAAAGCTGCGCGTGAAAGATAATTAAAATAAAAATTTTCTCCGAATTTTTATGCACTTAATAAAAAGGAAGAATTTTACTTACCCATGCGAGCTTATCATTGTGAATCAAAAAGTATGTGTAAAAGATAATTAAAATTAAAGTTATCTCGGTTTTTTTATGCACTGTGACTTAATGTAAAAGATGAATTTCACGTACCCTGAACTTAAAATTGCGAATTAATAAGTGGGTGTAATAGATAATTAAAATTATAGTTTTTACACGTTTTTATGCTTTATAGTTTTTACACGTTTTTATGCTTTTAGTGAAAAAGATGAATTTCACATACCAACGGCTTATCATTGTGAATTAAAAGATGCGTGTAGAAGATAATTAAAATTAAAGTTTTCTCTGCGTTTTCTGCAATTAATGAAAAAGATGAATTTTACTTACCATTACCTTATCATTGTGTATTAATAAGTGGGTGTAAAAGAAATTTAAAATTTTCTTCCCGTTTTATACACTTAATGAAAAAGATAAGTTTCACGTACTAATGGCTTATTATGATGAATTAAAACGTGCGTGTAAAAGGTAAAGTTAAAGTTTTCTCCACGTTTTTATTCTCGTAATGAAAAGAATGAATTTCACTTACCAACAGCTTATCATTGTGAATTAAAATGTGCATATAAAAGATAATTAAAATTTTCACCGCGTTTATATACTTAATGAAAAAGATGTATTTGTCTTACCAAAGGCTTATCATTGTGAATTAAAAGGTGCGTGTAGAAGATAATTAAAAATAGTGTTTTCCACGCTTTTTTAAGCACTTAATGAAAAGGATGAATTTCACTTACCTGAACCTTATCGTTGTGAATTAAAAGGTGCATGTAAAAGATAATTAAAATTAAATCTTTTCCCGCGTTTTATGCATTCAATTAATGAGAAAGATGATTTTTACTTACTACTAGCTTATTATTGTGAATTAAAAGGGGGGTGTAAAAGATAATTAAAATTAAATGTTTTCCCCTCGTTTTTATGCACTTAATGAAAAAGATGAATTTCATAGGAGCACAAAATTTGGGTGAAAGACAGTTTGGTGACGACGATTGGGTGACCAACAATTGGGAGAACTTAAAATTGAGTTAGTGACAATTGGGTGGCAATGAAACCAACAGAGCGTCAATTGGGTGAAAATATATACTTTCTAAAAACCACTAGATTCGGTTGGTGAAAATATTATGTTCTGTAAGGTCAGGCTATGTTAGGTTCATTTAGGGTTGGTTGTTAGGTATAATTAAGTCAGATGAGGTTAGGTTTTGTTCTGATAGGACAGGTAAGTTGTTTTGTTTAGTTAGGTCAGGTGAGGTTAGGTTTCGTTCAATTAGGTTAGGTGAGGTTAGGTTTCGTTCAGTTAGTTCAGGTGAGGTTAGGTTTTGTTCAGTTATGTTTGGTTTAGTTATATTTGGTCTCCCGCTAAACATTTATGGTTTCTCAACAAATATTTGCTTTTTGAAAAATAAATTTTTTATGCACCCAATTGACGCTCTCTGTGTTTCATTGCCACTCAATTTTCGCTCACCAAATTTTAAATTCTAATTGTCAAACTTCAAATTTTCAACGCTCCCAATTGTCGGATACCCAGTCGTCTTCACCCAAATATCTTTCACCCAATTTTGGTAGACCGAAGTTTCACTTACTTAAGCCAGCTTATCATTGTGAATTAAATGGTGCGTGTAAAAGAATATAAAAATTAAAATTTTCTCCGTGTTTTATGTACTTAATGAAAAGATGAATTTCACTTACCCTCATCTTATTAGTGCGAATTAAGAAGCGTGTTAAAGATAAGTAAATTAAAGTTTTCAACAGAGATACTTTATAATTATAATTTAAACCGCTTATATTTATTTGGTAATATAATTAAATTTGTTTTCTTATTGTATAAGTATCAATAATTTTTGCAAAAAGTCGAATTGCGGCCATTTTCTTAACCTTGTTTGAAGTTGTTTACATTTTTCAAACAAGGTTTCCATCTGGCGTAAATTGAGCGTTCAACAGACATGAATAAGTATTTTCAAACCAAGGTTATTTCAAAGCTTTCTTACCAGCAAGAATTGTATTCGTCAACTGCGCCAGCACGAGAATAGCAATAGTGAATACAGAAAAGAGGTGAATCATGTTGGAATTAATTTCTATAACTAATCAGCGCCTATATTAACTGTAAAATATCCCGTATTAAAAAGATAAAGTGACGTTCGTTTGTTAGCACTTGGATTAAAGTGATGTGTGTTATAGGCTGACGAACTGTTTTATACTCTTTAAAGTTTAACACCATGAAGCTTCGACAGCCCCGGGAAAAAGCGATCACGCATTGGCCTATTTTAATAGCGCTCTAACATGGTTCTCATCCCATGCAGAACCCACACAGGAGAGCCGCTGTTCAATTATACTCTTTATTTGCAACTATAATGCTTTCTTAAAATATAGTTGGAAAGTTTCTTAAAATTCCTTTCCATTTGTAGTTTATCGTAAAGTTTCATAAAAATGGGGCCACATTGTACGCTATCCGATAATTGAACGGAAAATTGGGTCATATTTTTCATATAATATTAAACAGAACTCCAGATCATTATAATGATTATGGAAAACGATGGTTTTAATTGTAGTTTTAGGGGTGTTTAAGGGGGAAGACGGCATACAAGAGTAAGGGTTGTACAGGTTTACAAGTTTTTGATGTACTAAGTACACCCCTTGAACATCAGTCTTCTCAGCAACTTACAACAGATTTAAACTTTTTTGGTGCAAACTTGAAAATTTGTCAAGGCAGCAAGAATTAAAACTGTGTCCGTCAAGGTGCTTAGAAGTTAAAGAGATCGACACGAAATCCCTTCAAAATAATTATGTTCATGATAAAATGTTTTCGGAAATTGGAATTATTCTTGAAAAAGCGTAGATATGTAATTTTTTAAATTAATTTAGAGGAAATAGATCGATTAACAGTAAAAATCAGTTGATTGAATTAAATATTGATTAAGGATTAAAGGAATAAAAATAATTTAAAAAGAAATTGCAATATCTGAACTTCAGTCAATTGCCGGTGTCGCTTTAGGCACAGAGGGAGAGGGAGAGGCTCATTCGGAAGATTTATCTTCCATGGATGAGTCCACCCTACTGGTAGAATCGGATGCGACCCTTCGGGGTCCAGACGATGAGCGTTCTAGTGATCCTGACGGGGGGGGGAGGATCTTGGGACTGGGAGATTGCCTGTCAGGGGGGAGGTGCTACTAGCCCTCTCGGGACTGATGAGGTGTAGCCAGGTCCCTTCTGAACCCCTCTCTTAGTCAACATGGGGACGCAATTCAAATCAATTTGCACCATAGTAAGGCGGGTTCCGCAGAACTCTGTAGGAGGTTTGCTATAGAGGGTCTTGATGTGGCCCTCATACAAGAACCGTGGATTTGCCATGGCAAAATCCTTGGTCTCGGCACAGCGGGGCGGCTCTTTTATGACCACTCCACTGTTAGGCCTAGGGCGTGTATTTTGGTTCGGAAGGACCTTTGCTGTATCTCTCTACCGCTATACACGTCTCAGGATACGACGGCCGTGAAGTTGGTTCTGGGCTCTGGGCGGGCCGAGATGACGTTCACGGCTGCCTCTGCTTACTTTGCCCACGATGCGGACTCTCTTCCGACATTAGAGGTGACAATTTGGTCGATCAATGTGAGAAGGGAGGGGATAAACGTTTCATTGGCTGCGACGCCATTGCTCATCATGGCACGTGGGGCAGTTCTGACTGCAACAGGAGAGGTGATCATCTACTGGAATGTCTAGTTGGCTCTAAACTCTATATTCTTAATCAAAACAATGAGCCTACTTTTGTTACCTCTAACAGAAGGGAGGTCATTGACCTTACGTTAGCCACGGAAAACCTTGCGTCTTCTGTGTCTAATTGGCATGTATTAAATGAGCCGTCTCTGTCGGATCGTAAGCATATTTGCTTCACTGTTGCCACTACTTCTGTCCCGATAGGGACGGAGATACGCAATCCAAAACGGACTAATTGGGCCGGCTATAGGGAGGACATACTCCTACGCTACGCGGATGGTCTTACCCCTAAGCTAACTTCAGCTAAGGATCTTGAGAGGGCGGCTGGTGTACTACAGTGCTCTATTATTGAGTCGTTTCACCGGAACTGCCCACTCAAGACCTTTAACCGCTCGAGGCTTGTCCCTTGGTGGAATGCGGATCTCAGCCGGCTCCGGAAATACACGCGCAGGCTCTTTAATAAAACCAAGCGTACGGGAGACTGGATACAGGCTGTCCCTTAATACCTACAACAGGGCCGTTAGAGCTGCTAAGAAGGACTCTTGGCGGACCTTCTGTGAGCAAGTCTCTAGTGTCCCGGCTACTGCAAAGGTCATGAAAAATTCTCGCGCATGATAATACGCATCGACTTGATACTATCAAGTTGCAGGAGGGTGTGTACACTAAGCCTGGGGCTGAGACTCTCAAGCATATGCTGGGGGTCTACTTTCCGAACTCTACTTTAATCAATCCAACGAGACCTGACTATCTCTACCCTGTTCTGCACAGGGCGAAGAGAGAGGACAGGCAAATCCACTGAGACGGCCCTTCACGACCTTACGAATTGTCTGGATAAGGCATTCGAGTTTCAGGAAATTCCACTGGCCATCTTCCTCGATATTGAGGGGGCCTTTGATAAGGTCTCCAGCTCGGTTATTACTGACGCTGTTAAGAGATTTGGTATCAGCGACACTCTTGGCCGCTGGATAAAGTCCATGCCTACTGACCGCGAGGTGACGGCGTCCCTCTTGGGGACTCTCTGGGGTGACCACCAGCAGGGGCTGCCCTCAGGGTGGAGTTCTTTCCCCCCTGTTGTGGTGTCTTGTGGTGGACGAGCTCTTGGCGAGGCTCGGGGGTGTTGGGGCTGCCACTGCTTCGGGTATGCGGACGATGTGGCGATAGTTTTCACCGGGAAGTTCCCGGCTACTGTCACCGCGCTTATGAGCTCTGCTCTCTCTAACGTGGAGCAATGGTGCCAGGTGGTCAACCTCACTGTTAATCCAGACAAAACTGTCCTTGTCCCTTTTACGAGGAAGAATACTAAGGACCTGTTCAATAATATCACTTTCTTTGGCCAGGTCCTGTCAAAGTCCTCCGAGGTGAAATACCTGGGGGTGACTTTTGACTGCAGACTTACATGGAAGCCGCATCTTGATCGGTGCATCAAGAAGGCCAAAATGCTTTTCTGGAGGACCAGGAGCTCTGTCGGCCAGACTTGGGGCCTCAACCCCAAGGCCGTACACTGGCTCTATACTGGGATCATTAGACCCATACTATCCTACGGGGCACTCGTCTGGTGGACGAGGGTCCGACTTAAAACGGTGCAGGCTGACCTGCGGAAGCTCCAAAGGCTAGCCTGCATTGGTGTCACGGGGGCCATGAGATCGACCCCGACTGCTTCCATGGAAATACTCCTCGACATGCTTCTTCTTCATCTTTTCGTTGAGGAGGAGGCTGTCATGGGGGCCTACAGGCTCCACATTAATGGCTGTTGGGCTCCCAGACTCTGCGACTACAGCCATACCAAGCTTTTCCTGGAGTTTGCCGCACTTGAGCCGTCGTTATTGATGGGCTCTGACAAAACTGTTACCAGTTTCGACTTTACTAAGCCGTTCAGCACCCACTTTCCCATTCGGGCCGAGTGGACTAACCTACTGCCTCTTGGCACTGGGGGTGAAACTATTTGGTTCACCGATGGTTCCAAGACTTATTCCGGTGCTGGTGCCCGCTACTACTGCCAAACCACTAGGGTCGGTTTCTCAGTTAGTCTGGGCGCCTATGCTAGTGTGTTCCAGGCGTAAATTGCCGCGATCTGTTACTGCGCGGATTACTGCATTAACAAAGGGTATACCGGTCGGACTGTGAAGATTTACTCTGACAGTCAGGCCGCTCAATGATCCTTTGTGCTCTTTAATAATGTTCCTTAATTCCGGAATCAGTAACAGCAATTGCAAAACGCTATTTGCGTAGCACGTTACTCCATCTCCATTTTCAAATCCCTTCAAGGGAAAAATGTCTATACTCTGAAGACCTAGTCTGATCTTTTTATTTGGTCTTTCTTTTGCCTTTCCATCAGATCTCTCTCCTTCAACTTCTAAAATACTCCTCGACGTTGGCCTTTTTGTACCTCTCTTTCCTTCCGACCCCACTATTTCTATAAGTGGAAGATCAGGTCTGTGTTTTTGACGCAGCCTGTTATACTCCTCAATGGCTCGTCCATCTGCCGTAATTTTATTCGAGTCTAATTGCAAGAGATGGAGACCGGCCAAGGAAGTCACTCGCGATAAAGCGACGTATGCCATGCCAGTTCCAAATAAATTTGATCCCAAATCCATAATTCCGCATTTTAAACTCATTCCCTGGCTTTTGTGTATAGCGTATGCCAAGATTACCGGAAATTGTGTTCGTTTGACGTATAAATTGGTCATTATCAAGACCTTGACGCTCATTTTCTCGACTAAAATGTCGGGCTTATTGTTCTCGTCGCTGTGTTCCCGATCTACTCTGATACGGATACCAGTGATGTTCCCACTGTCGTTCTTTTGGAATCCCGTTATAATGGCCATGGTGCCGTTAATAAC
This sequence comes from Phalangium opilio, assembly GCA_019434445.1. Classification (NCBI taxonomy): domain Eukaryota; kingdom Metazoa; phylum Arthropoda; class Arachnida; order Opiliones; family Phalangiidae; genus Phalangium; species Phalangium opilio. The sequence goes on along the minus strand of JAEQBA010001460.1, from coordinate 500,544 downwards.
ACCTTCTTCAAAATTGATGTTTCTCCTAACCATTACTCGAGATCCAACGCAGAGATACAGCTTGCTCTCTAGACCTCCAGTTTTTGACGGCTCATTGTCTAACATTTTGAGTCTCCTGCCAATGTTTTTGGTAATTGTTTTGTCGTAATCAACGAGTTTGTCTTCGCATTGAACGCATTCAACTTTCTGTCGGCTTTCCTCTAGCATTTTTATGTTGAATTTATCGCACATGGCCAATTTCGGCATCAAACAGATGGGATGAAATCCTTCTTTAACCAGCTTAAGGTAAAGATTCATAGCCACCTAAATTTTGTTCCCTCCCGTAACTAGGCTACTTTCTAAGGTTGAAACGTCATCTTTTGTAACAGTTCCGACTCTAATTCGGTTAAGAAGGTCGCCATAAACTCGGTCGTCCGCCTGACGAACGTTTTGCGTTAGTTCATCGTATTGGAAATACTTCCAAAGATCAATGCTATTAAATCTTAGTCTAGCTTCCTGCGAAGTGACTTTTAAAAACGCAGGATTACCCTGTACAGACGGCAATTGGAAGAAATCTCGAACATCAAGAACGCAAACCACACCGCCGAAAGGCTTCTTCATTTCCCAAAATTCATTTAGCCTAAATGAACGTAAGTTAGTAGTACCGAAGACACCATAGAAATCTCATCGACAATCATGAGTTTCAAATTTCCCAGAGTTTGTTTCATAATGGAAATGTTTTCGGAATTGAGGGAATGGTATTCCGCGGTACGCCCATGTTCTACTGGCAACATAAGTAATCTGTGCAACGTTACGCCGTTGACATTTAGGGCTGCCAAGCCCGTGGGAGCGGCTATCGCGACTCTACCGGCATTTTTAAAGTGACGTCTAACGGCGTTGGAGATAGAAGCAATAAGAAAGGACTTTCCAGTGCCGCCCGGACCAGATACAAAGTGGCAGAAATTTTCAATTTTCCCTCCCTCTTGGGTGAAGTGATCCATGACTTTGTCATAAACCCTTTTTTGATCAGTGTTGAGTAACGCAACTTGGTCTAGTGCCGTGCCCTCAACTTAAGCCTTGGCCGTAAAGAACGTTCAAAAACTTACTTTAAATGATATAAAAACCTCTGTTAACTGTAATTATTTACTTGAATTACTTTTCTAGACGAAAATTTGACCTGATAACGAAGTATTTCTTATTAAGGGTGCTACAGTTAATTAGAAAAAACATATAAAGGTGTTTAAGCTCGGATGAAATAGTAATTTGTTAGCGTCTACTGCTAAATAGTTAGGAAAATCCGCAAGAAAGCCAACATTTGCAATTTACCAACGTAACTTGTTAGCACGCACAAAACTAGGCCCTTTTAGTTGTCAACGAGAACGAAATGAAGAAATAGGTTTAAGCGCGCTATAAGGTTAGGCTGACTTCTGACCCAAAAGTAATTTTTTGACGTACTTTCCGAATTAACTAAAATTAACATACTTAGAGTTAATTGATTTAGATTAAACTAGCCGATAGCACACCTTGAATACTTCATTGATAATTCAAGAGTATTCCGAAAAGTAACTTTGCTGTAGTTTTTCAGCTCGCGGTGGGGGTAAATCACGAAAAACCCCATGTTAATCTCCAAAGGAAATTTAGTAAAAGCATGTGAATTTTGCTCTAACGTTACAAATGGGTGTCAAGTCATATCTACAAGGGCCTACCGGCCCGGTAGAATAAGAGCCTCATCGATATTTTCTGGGACTCGATATATAACGCCCTTATTTCCAGGATCTTGGTTTTGTCCAGGGTAGGTTACCGAGAATTTGATGTTGTCGATGTGATCCAATTTAACGAGGAGATCTTGTTGTTTCTTGGAAATTGGTGCCACAAGTAGGGCGCCTCCTTTTAATACCCGGAGATCCTTCACTTCGCCTACGGTTTTTTCAAAATGTGTGCAAAAGAGAATAAAGTCAGCATCATGGAAGGTACGTACGATTTTGTTTAGTGAATCCTTGGTAATTTTCCCTTCTCGGGTAACAGAGGGTTGAAATATCAGTGATTTTATTTTATCTTGGGAGACCGAAGTATCCATTAAGTGACAGCCTTGACCTGCCTGAATTCTTGCTTTTTCAGATTGGCAATCATCTTCGATTAAGGAAGAGGCCGAGGCTTAATTGTTTTTTCCGCTTTCCGGGGAAAGCATAAGGAGGGAAGCGGAGGAGGGAGAGAAGAAAGTACGGTGCAGAACTTTAAGAAATCACAGAGAAACCGGAGCGCAAGAAAAGCGACCGGCCGTCACGCTGACTAAAAACAGACTCCTTGTTTAAGTAAATCATACGTGAAATCTTGATCAATCTGTTTAATTTATTCATTAACATTACTCAAGAATTTGCTAGAATACACGCACAGTTGTAGACTACACCGTTGAAAAAAAATCAAAATAGTTCTGTCGTTCTTGCACAGATGGCGTTGGGTGCATTTGATAAAGTCTACTGTTTTTAACGTTTTATAGTCACTAATAATAAGGAGACGCTTCAATGTTGTGACACTGGAGGCATTATATGTTCCTATCTCTATGGTGGAAACAAACCACACAGGATAAAAGTTTCCGTTGTGGTTTTTACCTTTTTTACTTTTTCTGCGAATTTCTTTCTGCAAGGAAATTCTCCCAGTGAAAACAGAGTGTAAGACATCTTTACAGCCTTTTATAATAAAATTAGTAATGCCATCATAGCCCATTGTTGTTCTAGGTCTCATTTTGTTTATGACCGTCGTAACGTCCATCGTGGATATGGTGATATTAAAAATAATAATACTGCTGGACTTTTATAGATAGTTTAATCTATATTTGACCATAAGAGGATCATATTACAGCTCTCTATAAGTAGTGGACGAGATAATATCGCTTTGCATCAGCATTTTCTCCCCCGCACAGAAGTGAAAAGGGTATATGCGAAACGTAGCGGCCAATTTGTGAACTAAACCAGAGGAATGATTTTGGCGCGAAATATATTTTAAGTGTGGCAAGCAAGCGGAAGCAATTGGTAGCCAATGAGGGAAGGTCTGAGAGAGAAGAGCGTTGTCCCGTATCTAATGTTGGATTGTGAGGAAGATAGTAGTATTTCACCTTCTTTTTTGGATTTTAAAATAAATCACGGTCTAAATGTTCTTTCGCTTTTTAAAACGCGTGTGTTGAAACAGAAATGCATTTGAATTCAAATTATCAAATTGTCCTTCGTCACGTTAGAACATTGTTTATACATCTTAATACAGCACTGAGTTTTCACCGATTTAAAGGTTTTTAGCGGGAGTAGTTGAACCAGTTTAATACCAATTAAAGGTAATGTGCAGCACAGCGTCGACATAGGCCTAGATGTTTGTTTGGTTTTAAATGCGACAAATTTTCCCAATACTTTATAACACGATAACAAATTTAACACTTGACACTGACGGCGATCTGACAGCCATTACCATCAACCGGAACTTCCGAAAGTTAACGTAACTCCAGGTCCAGGTTAATGGGCAAACTAAACTTGTAAAAACGAGCTATAGATGGCGGGCTTGGAGGTCTTGAAAGAAAGCGCTGTTTACAAAGCATAACCTGTGTCCAGCACTTATATGGAGCTGTAATATGACCCTTTTATGATTTCACTTATCTTCCACAGTTGATTTTAAACATTTTCGAACTACCTTTCGATCTCTGTATTATATGTTGTTATTCTGCTATTCTTTTCTAAATATATCTCTTCTAATTGTGGTTTTGTTCCTTCCTCTCATAAGTCCAAAACTGTTTATGATAATTTTTCACTGAGTTGCTACTGTGTTCATTTCGATCTCTAGCGAACAACTCCTTTACTTGGGCCCAATGTAGTTTGTAATTGAATGAATGTTAACTACTTTCGGCGTTAGAAAATTTCCATTGGTTTCATTAAATACGATACAAACTTGTAAAGTTTAGCCTTTCAGCTTAAAATTATCGTACTAACGTTTTTGCAAAGAATATTGCTGATTGTCTGATTGGGCTTTTTATCTCTTTCTGTTAAGTTCAGGTATCAAAGAACCCAATACTTTCTCAAGAAACTTAATTAAAACTAAGACTGAAGGAACAGATATTAATGAAATAGTCTTTGTGGACAAAGGCATGGAAAATGAAAAAGATATGCGAATAGAATTAAAAGACTGAAGTTTCAGATACTGAATTATTTTCAGTTTAAAGATATGATCATAAAATATTAACACATATTAACAATTTGAAAAAACTTGCTTATCTTAGTTTTTTCATCAAAATTCCACTTCCGCAATTCTTTTAAACAGTATCTACACATCAACTTTTTAGGAATCTTTAAAGCTAAAGTAGTGTAGTGTAGAATTTGGACTAATATTACGTTATGATATTTTCAAGTTTTGAAATTGTGAAAAAAAAATTATCAATTAGTTAAACCCTTTTATTTGAAAATCTCAAATATTTCGGAAACAGAAATTATGATATGGTCTTTAATGTTACACTTTAAAGATTAAATTAGAAAAGGAAAATAAAAGGTGATGAAAAGTAAGTAACCTTTATAACCAAATTATTTCAGCAGGTATGCTAACATTTTTGTAGATTTCATGTGACCAATGTTGAAGAAACTTGACTTTATAATTATTTAAACGTACTTTAGAATAAAGTAGTGATAATGGGACTTTAATTTTCTAAGTAATTAGAACAACGGACTCAATTTTTTAGTTACCAACTGCAGTTGCAAAATTCGCCAAGAAATGTGTCTTAGGGCTCGTTTTCATAGGCGCGAGTTGCGTGAGAATTTCGAGCGAAAGCGGAAACGTTCGAAAAAAATACATTACCGCGCGTATTCAAGCTCGTGAAGCGTGAGCGTTTTCGAATTTTCTAGCTTCTATGAAAACGAGCCTTAAGACACCTTTCACCATTTCACGTACGTATTTCATCAGGAATCCATAAACCTACTTGGAATGGGTAAAAACATACATTGTCAATGCAGCAATGTGTGGGGTAAAATCTTGCTCTACGCGGGGATCTATGGCCGACAGTGCTTCACTTCTATTCCAGAGATCTGATTGGATTTTAGAAAGTACTAACTTCCAAAAAATACTGGGAATCCTATATTTTCCATGACATAAATGGTCCAAAACTTTGCCTTCATGCAGTTCTGCGCGATCTGAACGCTACTTTTTTGATTAAAAGCTCCATTTTCAAGCAAATTAGTATTGCAGTCGCTACTGTAGTAAGGTAAATAAATTTTTAACATATAAACGAATCGTGACACGATAATGGCCGTTTTTATAACGTTGTTTTGGGTTCATCCCCTGTTTACCTTAAACATCACTTGAGAAAGTAGGGGTTATGACTTCCTGATTTAATTGCTAATAAAAGTTTAAAGAGGTCACAAAATAATATCACTTTCGTAATCATTTTTAATGAAACATATGATAGAGCTATTCCACAGCATATTTGTAACTAGAAAAAAATAGTTAATTTTTCACTATGCTTTAGATTTTTAGAAAAACGTACGTTTAATATTATTATTTTCGAAATATTGTTATTTACGAAATATTGTTCTTTATGAATCGATCATGATTAAATTTTCAGATAATGGTCTTGGAAACTTAAATTAACTAATAACTTGTGCATTACACTAATTACTTAAAGATAAAGTTCGTTATGATACTATGATTCTGCTAATCCACACTTTTTCACTCTAAAATAAAAAAAATGTTAATATTTTTATTGTTCCTTATGTTTAAGTCGTAAGGCAGGAAATAATGAATTTAAAACCAGTCTTTTTTGTACATTTTTACAACTCCTTCATAATTAGAGTATTAATAAAATTTTTAAACAGGGCTTTGCATGGAGTCCAGTATTACTTGATCCAAATTTTTGGAATTGGAGCAACACCTCTCATCTTCTTGGAGTTCCTGAACCTCTTGTAACTCTTCCACGTGAACTACGAGAGAAAGGATATCTTCGGCGCTCTTGTACCGACGAGAGATCATCTTGTCGTATGATCTGGAACTACAACTGTCATAGACGAACATGGAGTTCTGTCGAACGCGAGTTCGCCTTAACAGTTCTAAGGCTATTTCGTCCGCCACAGTACCATTAACGTCTTCGTCATGATCTTCTGATATGTCAACTACATTAACGGTCCCACGAGAGGATGAATAGCATACAGAAGAAAACCGGGTCACGGGAGAAAGAATATGGAAAAAAGATAAGATTTCAAGAAAAATAACATCTAAACATATTTTAACAATAATGAAGAAAGAACAGAATATAAAGTTTTGTGAGCCATCAAATTTGGGAGTAGAACTAAAAGCAACGGAGGTCATAGCTCCTGATACTTCAAAGGTATAAAAATTTTACTGTTAAGGGATCTCAAAAACATGGAAATCCACCTAGGCAACTATATTTATTAGATAATATGATATTTGAAAATACCAATACGACATTTGAAAAGAAATACCAATTAGACATTTGAAAAGAAATACCAATACGACATTTAAAAAGAAATACCAATACGACACTTGAAAAGAAATACCAATACGACACTTGAAAAGAAATACCAATACGACATTTGAAAAGTAATACTATTACGACATTTGAAAAGAAATACCGATACGACACTTGAAAAGAAATACCAATACGACATTTGAAAAGAAATACCAATTAGACATTTGAAAAGAAATACCAATATGACATTTGAAAAGAAATACCAATATTAATACCGGTTAATTGAACAATCAGTATATTTAAAATATCAAAAAAGGTAAATTTAGTTTTGCGAAGTATTAAAAATGCATAGACCACTTAATAAAAATGAAAATGTATGTTGAAAAACTAGCAACGTCGAGAAAAGGAACATAGTAGGACTGGAAAGGTTCTTGCTCCTTATGAATTATTTTTTATTCCCGACAAAACTAACTTTCGACACTTTGAACCGTTAAATCCTTAGTTTTAAGCTGCGTGTTCATTATTAAAGTTTCAATCCTGACTGGTTGACATGACAATCAACGCCCAGTCCAACTCTAATAGCTTTCCCTTCGTTTTCACAGTGGAAACTTACCCTTGATCGCTAACCTAGTTCGATTACCCTTGATCGCTAACCTAGTTCGATTACCCTTGATCGCTAACCTAGTTCGATTACCCTTGATCGCTAACCTAGTTCAATTACCCTTGATGGCTAACCTAGTTCAATTACCCTGGATCGCTAACCTATTTCAATTACCCTGGATGGCTAACCTAGTTCAATTACCCTGGATCGCTAACCTATTTCAATTACCCTGGATCGCTAACTTAGTTCAATTACCCTGGATCGCTAACCTATTTCAATTACCCTGGATCGCTAACCTATTTCAATTACCCTGGATCGCTAACCTAGTTCAATTACCCTGGATCGCTAACCTAGTTCAATTACCCTGGATCGCTAACCTAGTTCAATTACCCTGGATCGCTAACCTAGTTCAATTACCCTGGATCGCTAACCTAGTTCAATTACCCTGGATCGCTAACCTAGTTCAATTACCCTGGATCGCTAACCTAGTTCAATTACCCTGGATCGCTAACCTAGTTCAGTTACCCTGGATCGCTAACATAGTTCAATTACCCTGGATCGCTAACCTAGTTCAATTACCCTGGATCGCTAACTTAGTATAATCGTCTATAAAGGCGCTATAATCGCGGTGAAACGACTACCTAACCCATACCACTAAAAGTCGTATGTTCCACAGTTTCAGGGTAAACAACGCAATTTAGAGTATGTAATTAAAATTATGAAAAACAATACTTAAACTTAATTGTTTTTCATGAAACTTCAAAAGGCACCAGTTTAATGTTCAACCTTTCATTTAAAACCGTTTTCAGACCTATCGAAACAAATAGTCTTCAAAAAATGGTCGAGAAACTTTGGCCATCACAGCAAACAATTCCCATGTTATTCCTAAGGAAAAATTTACCTTTTTTGCCAAATTGACTGAAAAATTTTATGAAAATGAAAACCACCCTTAGCAACTTTATTTTTTATAAAATTAAATAATTAATGGATCATTTTGAAATTTTAACCACATATTAAGGGCCTGGATTGCAAAATCTGTGGAATTTTTTCAAAACAGTAAATATAATACGAAAAAGTTACATCCAAACAAAAACCCTCCTTATACATTAAAAGCAGTATTATTGTTTTATATTCTGTTTAAATTTAGTATTTATTGTTATTAATTATATACCCACTAAATTTTCATTTTTGTTTTGTTAATTTATATTAAACTTAGATAGGGCCAAAAAGTCGCAAGTTGACACACGCCGCCAAATACCCCGGCAGCTTTATCGTATATAGGTACGTGTTATAAAACACACATAGCTAAAAAGCGGATTTGGGCAACTGTCCTTTCCCTTTAAATGGAGAAACTATCTTTCCCATCGAAGATACTTCCCTTTCTGTTTGTGAATGCTTTTGAAGATAGAGATCCCATCTTCCCGCTTCTCCAAATGTAAACATGTACTTTAAATAAACAATTTTAATCGATGCCATCGATAGCCCAAGTATAACAATAGTAAGAGGCTAGTGCAACACGCATCACCAGCAAAAGGTTGTTTTTAAAATTTTGTGAAATTTTTTCGGGGCCCCAAGAAAAAGACTCCAAGAGATAAATTGAAGCGAATGCCAGGCCTAAGCAAAAAGGGGCTCTGTTGGCGCCCATTAAAGATGACTTCTCTACTACACCAAAGAGAATATACCAAGAGGAGCAGAAAGTCTAGCCTTTCACAAGGCTTTTGAAAAGCCCGGCCACCGTTTTGGAGTAACTAGATCCGGTTTGTGTTGATTGGCTAAGCAGCGACGCCTTTCATTGGTTAAATTATGTCGACTGCTAATTTTTGGTGGTGGCTAAGGGTTGATGTCTGGGTTGAATGTTGACGTACAAAAGGTAATTTTTAAGTAGACCGTAGACGACATGGTCACGTGAACAACCGGAAGTAGTTCCTCCAAATTCAGAGCCGGTCCCTATTTACAAAGTTTCTGCTCCTCTTGTTATATTCTCTTTGACTACACAAAGTCTAAGCATTATGCATTAGCTACTGCCTAAAAGGGATAGAATCAATCTTTTGACTACTAATGAAAAGCTTTCATTTTTTTAAATCAGATAGAACCTAAAATTACGTTTTCAAAAATATATAGATGTTGATAGTTTTAATAAATTAACTATTTTTAATTAATTTTTAAAAGTATTAGTTTTCGGCACCGCTCCGATCACTGCCCCCTCTACAGGCGTTTGCAAAAACACGAGTGAAAAAACTAAATTACTCCCGCGACCCTCCTCTCGCTCGGAGGTACAGTAGATTTACTCCTAAAAGTAGTTTTCATACTATTGTGCATTTTCGCCAAATTAATATAACTCATTTCGATACGGATGCTTTGAAAGTTATAAAGGAAGGTAAATAGTTTCACTGTAATTTTGGTGTTCAAAGTAATAGTTTTACTATGTTTAATTACAATTAAAAATATGTTAAAGCTTAGATTAGGGCCATTAGGCTAAAATAAAGCCATACCATTATTATACATGGAAGCTAAGCCTTTGCCAAAATAGCATAAAAATGTTAATATTTTTAGTCTTGAATATTGTTTTACAATATCAGAAATAATCCACCAGAGTTCTTAGAAATACCATTTTGTGGTGTTTTGGACATTACCTGTAATAATTTTGACAAATCTCTATCATCCTTACTCTACAACGTAACCGAGAGTTAAGAGAACAAAGGATAATAAACATGAAAAATCAGAATTATGTTTACAAAGTTCTTCTCAAATATGCGCCGCTTCCCCAGTGATAGTGAAGGTGAAAAGCTACTATACAGTGGTCTAGAGCTCCCTTCATTCTCCTATTTCCAAACAACCAATGAATCAAGAGACATTAGCAACGTCACTGTATGAAAAACAAGTTGGGCGGTATTTCGCGGCTAGTTTGAATTTCAAAATATCTAACGTACTTTTCTTAATTTTAAACGTTTTAATTCGATTTTTTTTGGCACACATAATTTTAGGCACATTTTTTTACCTAAAACTGCCCTCATCTTGTACTAGTCGGAAAACATTGATTCTATCCCTTTAAATAAAATTCGAGTCGAGAAGATTAGCCAGAAAGCTAGGGCTGATAATGGAGCCGCCTGTTGCCTTACGTTTGAAGTCTAATAAAGGCAGACAGTCATATATCCTGGCTTTCTTAGCCATTTCTGCACCGGTCGCAGACATTCACCTACGTCATTCAGATATACAAGATCAAGTGTGCTTAATTTGGGAAGAAAGCTAAAATTTGGAGAGAAATAGGCACCCGCCCCTTTGAATTTACTTTACCTCGTAATGATGGCTTCTTAGAGTTGGGATAATCGCTGCCATGGAAATCTGGGTGATAAGGTTCCATCATTCTTATTTTTCCCCATTTATTAATGAAGAGCATGACACAGGCCAGCCAAAGGATAATAGCGCTGGAAACCAGGATTACTTCTTCAGCAGTGACACTTACGATCGATAGATATCGAGGCGCAGTTTCAGAAATGGAATCAGCATTAAAGGACAATGATTCGTTTACATTTTGGTCGTTCGAGTTGTCCGTTTTGTAGCTGCCATTCTCTTTGGGAAGACAAAGAGATTTTTACAACCACTTAGCTTTCAGGTTAAGGAATACATCATTGCTACAATTTAAAAATAGAAGCTAGTTCTCATACAAATAAAATGGCATCATTTAGCTATCGCCTACCGAAGGGTAGGGACATGCGCGAGGAACACTGGGAGAGATGCGGTGCCGCAGGTCGCCCATCATCATTTAGAATCCATCTCACCTCCCTTATCCTTGCCTACATCCTATCAATATTTATATATTTTTTATTTTTAAAGAAGTTTTGATCATGTGTTAATCAGGTTGGGATCCATAACAGTTTCCTTTAAGTTCGACTCTAACCCTGTTAAAGCCTAACTCATTTCAGGGTAATACTGGTTCTAGTACGCAATAGGTATGGTTGCAAGTTATAAACAGATCCTAACAAAAACATTAACATGTAGAATATGTCATGCGTAACTTTGGATCTGCTACACCTTAAAAAGCTCCGAGAGTACATGTAGTACAGCCAAGTTTAATACAGTTTTATATAGTTGGTTTATATAAATTATACAGTCACTGGGCTATCGCAGGTAAGTACTTACGTTCATATGTAATATTATTATTACTTTAATTTTTTATCCGATAGCCAAGTGAGATATGTTTTATAAAAAAACAATATAAGCTTATATACATAGCTGTTCCAAAGGGAAGCTTGAAATATTGCAGTGTGGCGGTATCTCTCTTCGATAAGAATTCATACTGGCTTTAATGTATCAGAATGGTTTTTGATTGAATATATCCTTTTTCGCATTGCGTTTACTGCTTTCACAAAAAAAACTGTGTGTGGTTAAAATGTCTAAGAGATCGTTTTAATACAAGGTTCTTAAACTCGCATCCGCTTATATAGGTTGGCTTATAATGGGGGGGGGGGGTAATTTTTCGGAGTTTTGGAACGGATGGTGGGGGGGGGGGGCACGACACCTATATTTTCCCTAGGAGAGACGTCACTGAATGTCTTAAAAAATAAAACAAGATGTAGCGATTTTGCCCTCGATTTTTTTCCATTCCCCTCTCCTCGCCTCTCCCATACCTCTACCCGAGAGTCTCGAGCGTCAGCTTCGGGCCTTCGGCTCGGCCGCCGCTCGGGTTCATGTCCGTTGCATTTCAAATGTATTAAAATATGATTCACAGAGTTGAACCAAGGGCCATAAAGGCAAAATAATTATATTATTTAGTATTTAAATATTTAGTTTTCACATTGTCCATGTCACGTTAATTTTAGACTGACAACCAATGTAATCTAATTTCTAAAGCGTAGTTAACCAAGGCTTAATTCTTACAGGTTGATATTTTTTATTTGATTGGGAATTTCCTAAGGCAAATAATGCCGGGTTTAAACTGCGCTGTTTAGCAAACCTCAGTTGAAGCAAATACATTTTTAAAACATCCATGGTTGTGTTTTATTTAATATAGTAGGGTATCAATTCACTTTTAATATCTCAGTTGAAGCAAACACCCTCTTTAAGTCCTAAGTTCAATAGAGACAGACAAAGTCATACATACTATGAGCCCGCCTTACACGTTTTGGAGCTAATCCTAGACATTCAGCTACGTCACTCACCCCATGCAGGCTCGAGTGCGACGAATTTCGGAAGAAAGCCCAAAGTTTGAGAGAGATAGTCCCCCTTGGTTTTAATAGTTTATGCTAGAAAAAAGTAAAGATGCTAAGAGTGGTTTTAAAATCCATAAAATTAATCTGACCTTGTCGTGAAAAAGTCTAAATTATCCCATAGAGCAAAACAATAGGAACGATATTTGAAAAAACCACTAGTTTGTCGTAAATTCCTTTTCGCGTTATATATTTCGTTAATTAAATATGTTACTTAAATACATCCCCGCAACAAGCTTAACTTGAGCTTTGAATAACAGGTGTATGTTTTAATGTTTAAACAGATGTATGTTTTAATGTATAAACAGGCGTATGTTTTAATGTTTAAACAGGCGTATGTTTTAATGTTTAAACAGGCGTATGTTTTAATGTTTAAACAGGCGTATGTTTTAATGTTTAAACAGGCGTTTGTTTTAATGTTTAAAGGGAGGGTGAAGAAGAAAATCAAGTGATTTTTTTATCGATTCTTCTACTAATTATAAGACCAGTCTGAATAGTGAAACATTCAGGAAATACTTCCGACTGATTTTAAAATTCAAATTAGGTTCAGATTTAGAGGATAATTTTAAACAAGGACTTCCGACCAATCGCGTAACGCCCTGCCTTTTTGTTAACAAAATTCTCGTGGCACGCTCCATGTCTCGCGCCACGATTGTCACGTCTCGCGCCTAATTTTATCAAATCTCGTGATAAATTTCATTCAACACGGAACGTGCCACGAGAATTTTGTTAACAAAAAGGCAGGGCGTTACGCGATTGGTCGGTAGTCCTTGTTTAAAATTATCCTTAAAATCTGAACCTAATTTGAATTTAAAAATCATTCGGAAGTATTTCCTGAATGTTTCACTATATGCAGACTGGTCTTATAATTAGTAGAAGAATCGATAAAAAATCGCTTGATTTTCTACTTCACCCTCCCTTTAAACAGGCGTTTGTTTTAACGTTTAAAGGAGTGGTTCACCCATAAACTTTTTTGTCTCTTAGCGTCAATAGTACTTTTATAAAGATAGTGGTACTACTGAAATTAAATTATTAGCGATAGTTTTCATTTTATAATTAAAATAAAATTTTATATGGACAAAACTAAGCATGGGCGAATACTCGAGTAACACGAATAACTCGATCGAATATCGAGACGAATAACCGTCTCGATATTCGATAAGCCCCATTTCGGGTATTCGAACGAATATCGAATAGTGAATTTTACTATTCGGGCCTACTATTCGTTAAATATTCGACTAACTATTCGTTAAATATTCGATTAACTATTCGTTAAATATTCGATTAACTATTCGTTAAATATTCGATTAACTATTCTAGAAAAAAAAATATTAACCCTAAAAATGTTTTAAAAAAGTAATGGCAGTTACACCTTTTAATGTATAAGTTTCTATGGGAAAATAGGCCTGAAGAGCTACTACTCTAAAGCGCATCTAAATTCTAAATATAATTTAAATTGATTTTAATTAATCCTTCTATTTCTGACTATTCGATAACTATTCGATAAGGGCAATTTTAAGTTAAGCCTAATTATTCGATATTCGGTTCCCAAACAACTATTCGTCTCGGTATTCGATAAGAAAATTTACCACTATTCGATATTCGTCTCGACAGTCAAAAACTGGTATTCGCCCATGCTTAGACAAAACCCTTAACCCCTATCTCTAAACTTCACTGTCGTGCTTTTCCAGACCTGCCAGATGACTGGCTGGTTTAAATAGCGTTTAGCCAATGAGATTTTAGCACTCCAAGCAGAAGAACTTAGGTCGGGTTTTTTTTTGAGCCTGACAATTTCGTCTTCAAGTATGTTTAGCTCTCGTTAGTCGTTTCGTTCATCAATTTGAATCAAAATTAATTGCCGAAATGCCAAGTTTTATTATAAAAGACTGTCAGAGTGTTAACTCTAGGTGTGCGGTTAGTTTTTATACTGTTCCCGATCACTTTAAGTACCCTTTATAGTGCATCAAAATGGTTACGATTCGCTAGCGTACTGACTAGGCCTTTGCTACGGTCTAGGGCAGGCTTGACTACGGCTCTACCGGCGCTGCCAACGTACCTTGTCGCCGGTCTAGCGCTCAACCGCGTAAAAGTCGAGTTTACTTTTTAGAAGAAGCTTGTCCTATAGATACCTCGGCCAATAAGATGGAGGACTGAATTAATATATGAGAGTGACGTATCGCAGTCTCTCTGGCTTTGCGGAAAAGCACCATACAGGCGCGATAAGGTCCTCAATGCAATTAGTTTTTCTGATTTAATTTAAAATATACTTAATGTAAAATTTTTTCAACTCTCGAAATCTTGGTTTTCGGTGTAATTAAAGGGATTACAGCAAAAAAAGTTTATGGGAGAAACATTCCTTTAAACAGACGTATGATTTAATGTTTAAACAGGTGTATGTTTTAATGTTTAAAAATATAATTGGGTTTCATACTGAATGTTACAATGAGTATATATTTTTTGGTAGCAATACCTACCCCGAGTATCAGCAATAAATAATGATACAAAAGGATATTTTACATAATGAAATCTCGTGGTAGGACTGCCCAGTTTTCCCCGGTAACTCCAAAAGAAAACTCGCTCTCATTGGACAAGCCGAAGGTCAGGGTTGCCAACCCATTCACTAAAAAAGGAAAATGCCCAGCCAAGAGAATTGTCTGGCGAAAAAAACATGCTAACAATAATTTTTGCATTACCCGCTGCACCTGCATTCCTTGGTCGGGAAAATTTCTTAACCTAAAACCTTATCCAAAACAAGTGAAGAAAAACAGATTTAAATAAAAATACCAAAATTACAAGAAAATTTACTTCGACAATCTCCACTCGATGACTTAAGCTCATCGAAGAGTTAGAATTAATTACAAAATATAATTTACAAATACAAATTTTCACAATATCTAGTGGAGATGGGAGTTGCATAGGCCTCCTTAAACTCTTTCCTGTGCCTAATTTAACTAAACATGATCTAGCTATAAATAAATACTAAATGACACCCATTTTCCAAATTCTTGGATGCTTTTCATCATGCCCGTTTCTGCTCGTTTTGGTTGCACATACTTATGAGCGGTACTGAGTTTCACCGGATAATCTAATCTCCATCTTAAACAAGTGCAAGAGTGTAAGCTCTTCACGATTCGCATTAACCTGATCAGTCAGAGGGTAGTGCAGTTACGCGTACGCCAATTAAAACATTTACAGAAGTTAGGGGTACAAGCTCGATTAGTAGTTGTTAGAGGCCTTGAGTTTAGTATGGCTTCAACCTCGATTAAGGTGGTCTCAAACTACTCAGAGTAGAAGGCATCTCCCAAGAACTTTCTCAAGGCCTAATTTTGTGGATTTAACCAACCTTCGATAGAATCCGCCCCTCAAGGTCGCGCGTTCTACTATAAATTTCCAATTTTCTTTCTGGCAAACCAAAAACTCCAAAAATTAATAGATTTCAAGTGATCGCAAATTTTCATAAGATCACAATTGGTCCTTCAATATTTGCCCGCATATCCGAATAGGAGTACCATGTCTCCCAGCTTTTACTATTACCGGACCAGCGAAATAAATTCCCACAATTTTGAAATGAGGCGCCTATCGACCTTTACGATGACACCGCGATATTTTTGGTCATGTATCATCTCCCGTAACAACCATCTAATAATAATCAGCAACAAATATAAGCTCTCTTGATCATTTATCATTCAGGTTATCTGCGAGTTGAAATCCTTTATCTTTAAGATTCATTATAGTCTATAGCTTCTTCCAGCAACGGAGTTTTGTCATGTTTTACTACTTGAAATTCTAGAGGAAATTCCTTGTCCCTAAAGGTGAATCGAATGACTTCTAAGACTGAGTCATTATAGCAATGGAGTTGAGTTGTGTCCTTTTCTAGTTGCTTGTGTGTGTCTGGTAAGGAATCATAGAGTTTCTTACTTAATACATTACAAGTTGATCCACAATCAAGCTTTTTTAGTAGTTCTTCGTTCGCTGCTAGGGATATTTAGGACTGTATAATATTTGTTTCTATTTGTAGCTGGTCCGATGGCATAACAAGAGGTGTCTGAGTCTGGCAAATCCTCTTCCTGATATGTATCGACCACATGTACTTGTTTACGATTCTGTTTCCGAGAACTTTGTAGCCTCGGCATTGACTGAGTTGTGTCCGATTTACAGCAACGTGCAAAATGGTTTGTTTGTTGACAGTTACTACAGGTTTTACCAAATGCGGGACATGCTTGTCTATCTTGAATATGCATGCCTCCACAATAAGAACAGTTGTTTTTGAGCAGTGGTGGTTTTTTTTCGCTTTCGGTTTGCCTGTATGGTTCGAGGTTTTCTGTTAAGTGGTTCTCCAGGAACCTCACCCAGATTCTTGACTTGAGTATTAGTCAGTTCATTGGTTCGACACATGTCGAGTGCTTTAGCCAATGTAAGTTTCGGTTTGTTTAAGAGTTGAGGACGAAATTTAGTGTCTAACATTCCAAGGACGAGACGATCACGTATGAATTCTTTGACATGGACCATAAGTTTTAGCGAGTTTCTTTAGACGCTGGACGTACTGGTCTATCGATTCAGATGATAGCTGCGATGCGGTGTTAAAGATATACCGTTCATAGATTTCATTTCTTAGAGGTTCAAAATGTTCATCCAGTTCATGTTGTATTAAAGCCACTGTTGCTGGCGTTAAAGAAAGATCCTGGTAAGTTTGAAAGCAAGGTGTTCCCATTACCGTTAAAAACGTAGCTTTCTGAATGTCTGCAGACTGTATAGAGAGTCCAGTAGCCTTTTCGTAGTTGTCCCACTGTGCTTTAAACAACTTCCAGTTCGCAAACACATCCCCTTCCAGAGAAACAACGGAAGGCGAAGACATCGGGGAGTCCAAAAACGTATACCCGAGGCGTAAAACACAAAGAAAACTACTTCGACCAGTTAAGCCTCGGCGGTGAGAAAACTCAAACGGAGGGAATACTCGCGAAGGGTAACGACCAAAAACAAAAAGACTGAGTGGGAGAAGAACGGGTCCACTCACTTCTGCCACCATGTTTCATTTTTACCTCTCCGTGTGACGTAGTCTAGGAGAGGTTCTGTAACGGCCGTGTCTGTGTGTCTGTCCGTTGTTACACCCACGTGACCGCGTTCGCAGTTTGCGTATCGGAGCAAACGTGTTCCTAATTTCCGGACCGCATTGACAGGTTACAGAAATTTGGAAAATTGTATTTCTCTCCGTTGGCTACTCTATACTTGAGTTCTCACACATGTTTGGTCTTCGTCCATCCCACATGAACACCAGTCTGGTACTTTTCTGTGCTTCCAACACCACCATCTTCAGTTCTTTGTCAATCCCACATTGACACCAGTCTGGACTTACACTGGCTTCTAACACCACCATCCACTGGTCTTCCGTCTATTCCACATAGAGACCAATCTGTATCATTGGCTTCTACTCCATTATCATCGTTTGGTTTTAGGATATACGCGGCGATCAGGTAGGGTTACGAAAAACGTCTAGCCTCCCTAAGGTGGGATCGGCCACCACAGGTTTTCGCAATTGCGCTTTTTCCTTGCTATTACAAGGGAAACGATTTCCATATATACCAAAATTTTAAAAGAATCGGGTAAGAGGGGTACGCTTCAATTTAAACGTCAATATTAGCAATTTCCGGAAGTATATATATCCCCAGATGACTAAAGACATAACTTCCCACAGGGAAAGCTTAATCAGAATGTTGGAGAGAGCATTGCAAACAGGATTCTGCTTCAAAAGACAAAAGCTATCGCTTCCTTATCACCGCCCAAAAACAAGGCCGCCCTGCAAAGTTTCTTGGGCATGGTCAACTACATTATGAAGTTTATCCCTCATGCCACGGAAGACACCGCTCCCCTAAGGACGCTGCTCAAAAAGAACACCATTTTTAAATTAGAACCTTCATATTAGCGACACTACGACAACCTGAAGAAATCTGCTACATCAGCCCCTGTGTTGGCGTTCTTAAACCCAGCTAAGCCAATCACTCTATCCGTCGACGCTAGCCAAAACGGGGTGGGGTCCGTGTTAATACAGGACGACATCCAATTGAATATACGTCAACGACATTCACTCCCACACAAAAACGTTATGCCCAAATCGAAAAGGAATTATTAGCCATTGTATTCGCGTGCGAACACTTCAATTATTACATGGCAGGGACAAGAACGACGGTACAAACAGACCATAATACCCTGATTGGTCTTCTTCAAGAACCACTACATCAAATCACTCCCCGGCTACAGAGACTGACGATGCGCCTCTTCCGATACCAATTCGATCTAACGTTATGTACCCGGAAAACAACTACTAATAGCAGATATGTTATCTAGAGCTCCGCAAGACAAGACCTTGATTGGCATTTCAAATCTGGAAAGAACCTACGTCGCCGTGCACGAAATCGTAACACTACCGGATGATGCCTAAAGACGGTACCAACTAGTGACACGGAACGACCCAATCATACAGAAAATTATCACGTATATAAAGGAAAGCTGGCCAAAGCAACAAAAGGCTTTACCAGAAGAATGTAAACCATATTTGCCATATCAAAACGAGCTTCACGCAACACAAGGGTCTAGACTCGTCATCCCTAAAACCATGCAGCAGGAACTCCTCCGTAAAGTTCATACCACACACCAGGGTATCAATTCCTGCATTGCTAAGGCGAAACTCAACATTTTTTGGCCAAATCTAATGCAGGATTTAACAACATTCATACGTGCCTGCACCATATGCGCCAGCCGTCAAAAACCAAACCTCCCAATGATGATGACGCCTCACCCGACCCCATATCTACCATGCGAAATGGAGGGCACTGACCTTTTTAAAGTGGGAAATCATCTTGGTAGATTACAACAACTATCGTCAACCAACTCACAAGCCGTAATAAACTTCCTGCGACCAAATTTTAGCAAATATGGACCTCCGTAGAAACTAATTTCCGACAATGGCCCACCATTCATCTCGTACCAGTTTAAACTATTTATGGCAGAATGGGGAGTCAGACACATCACTTCTTCACCATACTCTCTACAATCGAACGGATTAACGGAGAGAACAATCCAGACGATCAAGAACTCCATCATAAAGGCTAAACTAAGTGGAAGGGTCTCTCCGCAGTATTATAGGAATACCGAACCACCCCGAAGCATAATCGCGCATCGCCAGCAGAACTTAGCATGGGTCGAAGACATAGAACACCCTTGACTACGACCAAAAATGCCCTGAAGCCACATTACCCTCTTCAAGAAGCTAGACGAAAGATTATCACTCAACAACAGAAGATGGCAACAAATTTCGACCCAAGACGCACTTCATCACTTAATAGGCTTAAAACTACGCATATATAAGACATCCCGTACTTATTATAATATTATTTATTCGGTTATAATCTGATCTGTCGTCAAATATCAATCGTCGTCCTCGCGTGTTCTACTCTGCCTAAAGTGTTGTCCCCAACTCCCTATTTATTACAGTCTCTTATCTAGCTTTACCTTTTACATGTTTGTTTGTCTATTGTCTGTTATTGACCTATTATTGCTTTATCTATTTTACGTCTATTTACACCCCTACATCACTATTGGGTAGGACAGCGAAAATGGCTTCAGGTCACTATAATAGTATAATAGTAGGTCACATTCTACGCCGCACAAGAACATATTTACGGATAGATTTTAGCAAACCAGTTGCGACAAGGCCCGCCACGATTAGGGCTTGGACGTGCGTTACGCGACGAATTTTGAGTACGTGGCTGAGTTTGGTTGCGTGATTTTCTGCAAGCGATAGCTAAATGTCTTTTGGTGCCACATTGAAAACATTCTGCGTCTATATATGGCCACTCCCATTCGTGATGTTTAGCACCAAAAATAAATAGGGGAAAGTGTCGGACTCTCTCCTTCGTCTGTGACATGCATTTGGAGGGGTGAATGCATACTCGCGAAATCTGTTTCATCCCCCTCGCCTATTCACCACGTACCTAAGATAATTTGTGATTTTGCGCGTGGAGAAATAGTGCGGTTTTATTTTACATTATCTGCTTTTGACTGAGGCTAACCGTGGCCACTGCAGTTTATCGCCACAATTTAATTTGATGATGTACATGATTTTATTAATGTAGCTTGCTAATATTGATGTTATTTACTAATATTTAAACGTTTTAGCTTATAATGACAACTCTGGGCCTAAGTTTAAACGAAATTCTAAAGGATTTTTACGATGAATTTTTTAATTAAATGATGATTTCAAGAACATCTGCGGCAATTTTAATTTAATTTCAGCGTGCTAACGTTTTAAACAAACTTTAACTTTGTTCAAACTTCAAACGCGAAAATAACACTAAAGAAAATAGAACAGAGCGTTGTGACTCTTCCTTCAGATACGCCTGTGCCAAATTCTCCCGTTTGGTGGCGTACGAGCGGTATTTTCGTGAAGAATGACATCATCTACTACAAATCTGATTGGCTGATACCATTTCGCTTGCTCGAGCGTCTCGAAATGCATGTCAAGCTAAGGTAAAGGCAGGAAAATTTCGCAGTCCGACACTTTCCCCTATTTATTTTTGTTAGCACTGGAACAGCGAATACATGGGTATTACGAGGCACTTGTTTTGATTCCGCGATTGTGATGTGCGGTTGTTTCTGGAAATTGTGAGTTGGACGTTGTGTTATTCGCCCTTTGTTGTCTTCTTTTGAAATGTGATAATTTGTTGACCCGAGTCCTGTTGTGATTTGATATCGAAAGCCTCCTTTTCTACGGTTTCGAGTGATTGAGCTATAGTTATGACTTTCTTGATATCGAGAGCTGTTTCTGCGAGGACTACCGAGGAGACGTTTTTGAACTCCTTCGTTATTGATACCACACACAAGTCTCTCGCGCAACATCGTATCTAATGTGTTACCAAAGTTACAAAATTCTGCAATTTGTCTTAAGGCAGCAACATACATGGCAACTGATTCACCTGTTTTTGTAAAATTTACTCCGTTCTACGATTTCCGACGGTATCGGTTCGAAGTGTTTGGCTAGAATGTAATAACAGTCCTATTCTTATCAATTTCTACAAATTCTGATACTTTGAGAAATACAAAACCGTGACGGTCTGGCACAGGTCATTAGCGAATTTTAATTCCAGACGCTAGTTAGCGTTTTTTATCAATTCAAATTGGGAAGACGAACTACTGACGTCGGAACTCAAATCAAAAGCAAATACAAAATTCCCATTAGGGTATTCCTCCCGTGAAATATAGTTCCCCATCTCCCAATAACCTTTGAGAGATTCGTATAAGACCTAATATATTGACCACCAGAAAGGTTTGGGGAAAGGGGTTTATGCCGGGCACTAGCTCCGTCCAGGTACAAGGCAAATTGAAAATTAAACGGGGACTTTTTGTACTCACACAAATTAGCATTCTAGACTATCAGAGCCACTTCGAGACATTTGGCGAGGGCTATAAGCACTTCCGAGGGTAATTTCACTTTAAGCACACGGCCAACGAAGCACCTAGCTAGGAATAAAATTGCTTATAGGAATCAACTCTTGATCCATGTCCAATCTGGTTCAGAAAATGATGATCCTATTCCGATTGGTTAAGGGACATTTTCCAGTTCTTGACGCGTTTCTTTTAACACTCTCAACGTAAATAATACGCGAATCATCGTCACTTTCGGGTTTATAATGACGTCCATATTCAACGAGGTCTAAAGTGTAGGGTTACGTGAAGTCTGCCTCGCTCGATATGCACGGGGATACCAAGCCCGCTCACTATGTTAACTTCAATCTGACTGGAAAGTGTTACTAGCAACGGGAAGGTAGTGCGGTCTGGGAGTCTTTATCTACCGTCTTACCATCATTACCCTGTATGCTTACGATTCTGAGCAACGGTACGTTCACATCTCCAACCGGTCTACTTTCGACTATATCCGAATAAAGAAAGAGGGAATGGAGACCCGCGTTCAAGTCCACAGGGTACGTGTCTGTTCCAGAGTGAAAAATGGTAGAGGTTTTCGATGGGTTTTTTGAAAATCCCAGCATAACGGCGACTTGTCCCGGAATGGTTAACATGTAATGTAATTATCTTTCACGAAAATTTTCTCACGGCGTATACGTCGTATATAACTGAAACTGTACTTGGCATTCGAGGGGGGTGTCGGACTCTATGATATCGTCATCACTACCGATTTGGTTTTTAAGAATAGTCATATCCAAAAGATCATCCTCGTCGTAATTAAGTTGATTGAGGAGGTCCTCTATAATCCCATAAGACCCTGCAGGCAATTCCACCATTCTAGAATAGGATTGTAACAGATCCCTCTAAGTACCGGTCAGTGTTCATGTTATTCCAAGCGTGTGGGTATGAAATTTCCGCTAGGTTGACTTCATACAGTCCTTGTAATTTTAATGGTTCGAGAATATAAGACTTACATTTACTTCAAGAAATATCCCATCGACGAATTGGAAGGTAGAGTAAGGTAAAAACTAATGCTATATCAATTTCCTGGGGTAACCTTTCCAACGAACTAATCTCACTTTTTCTGTGTTTCTTTATTATTTTTTTTACGCAAAACGTTTGGGAATGAAATATACATAATAAATTGAACGGAGTAATAAATAAATTTCACTATACAATGAAGATAAAAACAATGAGCTAGAATTTAATTTCGCGGTTATTAATGGACGCCCAGTTCAATAACACGAAAAAAGGTTACGTAAATTTAATAGCTACGCTTGTCTGGGTAACCATAACAAAAACGCGTCATTTTTAAAACTGACAGATTTTGGTAAAATTTTGTCTGAAAGTAGCTTAGTCCCTGATCCTACCAGTAGCTAATCTCTCTCTGCCCGCATTCCTTATCCTCCCGCGCCAACACTAAGAAGGGACTTGCTTTGACATGGAGATAACCTTCTTCACAGATTTGAAATGGTCCCATATCAATTACAAGTATTGCGATTACTTAGTTAATCGCTGTACATATATTACCGCCATTATCCTTGCTTAGAAAACGCGTTATAGAAAATTAACTAGACTGGTCGCGAGAAATTTTAAAATAGTTAATATGACAAGCTATCAGCAGATAAGTATATTTTTCAATCAATTGTTCTTTATCTTCTGTAGTTTTGTCTAAATTCTAATTTAACAAAGGAAACATTTGTGAAAAGTAGGAGCATTAAATTTCAGTAATCCGAGTTTGAAAATAAAGCCAAAGAAATAATTAACCACTTCGCCCTTATTATTGCAAAGCTACCTTTAAAATTAAATTTCAAGAGAGAACCTCTTCACTCCAACTCCAACTAGAACTTCACCTCTTCTATTGTAAGGTACACTGGATAAAAGGGGCTAATCCCTCTCAGCTCACGGATTGCGTGTAATAATTTTTGCATTGTCGAGGCTACGACTTTTAAAGACTACATATAATCACTTTTATAGAGTTAAAAGTAATCACTTTTATAGAGTTAAAAGTAATCAGTGTACACCGCGTGACTGAAATTTCCCCGTTTGAATTATGATTTCAAAAATGTATTCAAGATAATTTTGAGAGAATATTTAATTAGGATTTATCCATATTCGGTTATGATCTGTACACACTAATGTGACTTCAGAAACATTTAACGCTCCTCATACAATTTTGAAATGATAAAATACAGATGTGTACCCTAGATTTTAATTTTCTCTCAAATTTTAATTATCATAATATTACAGTAACATGGAAAAATATTACAACTTTGAAAAACGGTCAAACACAATGAGAAAGCGGGCGAACAATTAGAAAAGCGTGAAATTACGAAAATGTTAGACCTATATTTATACGTTCCCAAATGTGAATCGATAATTGTAACGGGCATTTTGTACAAGATAAGATCCTGAAGATGTGAACACAAAACCGTGCAAACCCTGAATTCAAAAATTACTTGAAAACAAATGAGCAACTCACCCAGCATTAGCCACCAGCTTCATGTATTAAAACAGTTTAATTCTATGGTTTTCTTAAAGTCTAGGCGTATCAGCTAGAGAAGGAACAGACTGAGCGAGTGTTTCATTGGAAACTTGTCTGAAGACTAAATCCTTCCGAGCGAAGCGTGGGAGTTTCACAAATAGTCGATACGAAATGCGGGATGAAGGATACTGAGAGACTGAAAAGGGTGGAGTTCAGGAGAATGGAGAAATACGTTTGGAAGCTTGCACCCACCAAAAGCAACTATACGCGATGCGATGGATGGAGCTCTGTTCAAGCATCCTTGAGGGACTATGGCTAGAATCTGAATGACCCTAAAATAGGGCAAAGGCTTTAGCAAGTAAATTATAGTTAGCCATGAATGATGTTATATTTTTGTGACTGACGTACCGTAGAATTCTACTGAAAACGCGTTTGAATTGTTACATATGATAGAAGTATGGAATGGGAATATTGAACGTATTAGAGCATAATCTTTGAACTTATCCGGCGGAAATGTTCTACCGTGATAAAAAAGGTATAAAAATTATATTTTCATCGAGGTCACCTAGCGGTTGAATTTCATAAAAATTCCGCTCAGCCGTTAAAGCGGGATCGAGTCACAAACTTTCACATTTATAATATTAGTAAGATAGGATCGTATTTCAACTAGTTACAGTAAGAAAATTTGGAGCTTATCTAAACAACCCTAGTTTGGTTTAAAACATCATCTTATATGCTCCGTGTGGCGTGTGCTTTACTTTTCGTGGTAGGCATTCTTCAAGACTAAGTTTAGATTCTTTTTGTAAAATTTATAGCATAAGAGGAGTTAGTTTGGCACCTTGTATTCTTTCGTGCAACTCTTCTAAATGTCATGGCTTAGTCGCATAAACATAGCCCATTCATCTTTGTCGTGTTATTGATATTATTACTGTGTAACGAGAAATGGGACATAACCGGAATATATGTTATTGTATCCCTTTAATGGAAGGGATACAACAAAAGTTTTGGCTACCCGTGCCGTAGACACTAAGGGGACAAAGAGGGCATTCTCCCCTGCAATGTCGATATTGTCTCAAGTAATATTTTCGGCTTGCGCCCTCCAATATGGAAATTGCCCCTCTAAGAAAATACTAATGAATACTAAAAAATAAATAATAACAATCCATATCCAAAAGAGGACACTAACTGGGAAAAATAACTACATGTAGCCAAAAAAAGAAGTTAAAGTACCCATTATGTTCTTCAGAAACAGTTCCCGCCCTTAAAATCAAAAACTAAGCGCCTTTTAGCACAATTGTCTAAAGTTTAATGTTCCTAAAATATTAAAACGCTAAAAACCAAAAAGAGAAATATATAAATATTTGCTTCAGAGCACGCTGCACCGTTTAAATGGATAATAAAGTAGAAATAAAACCTTATTTTAAATTTATTAAAGGTGCTAAAATATGCATATAAATGTTGAGATAATTCACAAAAACGTTCTAGTTAATTTATAATAAATTTTCAAAGTTGTGACTTCAGTTCGCTTCGCTATGCAAAACTCAGTTTTGCAACGATTTTTGTAGATGGAATTTTTTTCGTAAAGTGGATTTCTAATCATTTCATATGAAGCATTTTCAAATGCATATTGCCAAATAACCTGAAATCGGAGAATTAAAAGCTCGATATTTTTGAATTCGCGGAAATTAATTCTATCTTTTGTTATATAAATCAGTGGTTTTTCAAAAAAAGCAATTTTCCGCGGCCAATTAGGGGCCGCTAAAATGGCTCCATGTCATTCGTTTCTCCGGTCAAGGATTAGTCCGCTTCAAAGCTCGTTAAACTTGGAATGAATTTATGAAATCGGACTAGATCGTCATGGAACTTAGTTTTTAGGACTATTAACAATATCGCCGAAATTAAATTTAACGAGGCAGGCTAAAAACCGTAGAAACGAATGAGTCGAAATCTAGCGACCCTTGATTGGCCTTGGAAGATAAATTACTTTAAAGGAATTTGTAAGAGTTTTAAGAATATCTGGGTAACGTTTTTTAACCTATTCATTAACGATATGGTGGCCATCGATGATACGAATTCTCTGACCCTTTACGCTGACGACACTGTTAGTCTTGAAGGTGGCCCAAATTTAGACAATCTGATAAATGATATTAACAAGACCCTTAACAAAATCTACCAATGGCTAAAATACAATTATCTGGAACTGAACAAAGACAAAACAGTGTTCACGCTTTTTTCAAATATCAACAAAACTAGGACACGTAGCAAAGACATAAGGTTCGGCCTCTACCCCTTACAAGAAATACAGTCCTACAAATACCTCGGTGTATGGTACGATCCTCAATTAAAATTCAACGAACACACTAAAATCATAGATAAAAAAGTGGCCTATAATATTTATCTGCTGAATCTCCTTGTTCTATCCTCATTTAACGTACTGTATAGTAATTCTGAGAGAACGGTAGCTCTCTTAGAAAAGACTTCATACTGCCTTTAATGTATAAGGGTTTTTTTTGATTGCATGTAACTTTTTACCTCTCCGAGTGACGTATGTCACGGAGAGGTTCTAATTTCGACGTGTGTGTGTGTGTCTGTGTGGGTGTCTGTGTGTGTGTCTCGTGTGTCTGTCTGTTGTTATTGACCTACACCCCAGGGGACCGCGTTCGCAGTTTTCAAATCGGAGCAAACGTTTTCCCAAATTCCGGACCGCATTTACAGTTCCCGGAAATTTGGAAAATTGTATTCCACTTACAATGGCTATTATCCATTGCCTGTCTAACACCAATATCCTCTGGCCATTTGTCCATTTCATATGGACACATTTACCTACTGGCTTCTATAGTCCACCATCATCTGCTCTTTGTCCATCCCACATGGACACCAATCTGTACACACTGGCTTCTACACACCATCATCTTCTGGTCGTTGTCCATCCCACATGGACACCACTCTGTACACACTGGCTTCTACAAACAACCATCTTCTGGTCATGGACACCAGTCTGTACACACTGGCTTCTACAAACAACCATCTTCTGGTCATGGACACCAGTCTGTACACACTGGCTTCTACAAACAACCATCTTCTGGTCATGGACACCAGTCTGTACACACTGGCTTCTACAAACAACCATCTTCTGGTCATGGACACCAGTCTGTACACACTGGCTTCTACAAACAACCATCTTCTGGTCATGGACACCAGTCTGTACACACTGGCTTCTACTCCACCATCATCGTTAAGGTTAAGACATACGAGGCGATCGGCTAGGGTTACGAGAAACGTCTAGCCTCCCAATGATGGGGCTTCCACCAAAGGTTCACGCAATTGCGGATTGTCTTATCCATACCTACTATTCGAATCCTTTATATACTACCTATTTGAGTAAGGCGACGCAACAGGCGTATGCTTCATTTCAAACGTCAAGTATTAGTCAAGTCTCCCAAGAATGTTTAATTGTTCTTTATCAAAACGATGCAACGCTCAATAAGGCGAACACCTAACGAAGAAAATATTAAATCTTAATTATATTTATTTTAATATTTAATATAATCTTGTTTCTCAATTCAAAATTAATACGGAAAGAGTTAAAAAGCTGTCTATGTTTTTGTCTGTGTGTTCGTCCGTTGTTACACTAGTGCGCTGCGTTAGAAGTTCGTTTTGTTTTGATGTGTAAGAAAATCATACAGAACTTTAATATTCCCTTTTTCCATAATATAAAGTGAATATGATTAAATCGGAGCCTCCGGGATGAACTAGGCCCATGCATGTCAAATTTTATGTGGGGAAATATCCAGTTTGTTAGGAAAACTATTTCCACCATAGATGACGCTTATTTTTCCGTTGTGACAGGGGTCTTCCTTAAATTATCGTTGATATTTTAGGGGTCAGTCATAAAATGTTTATGATCGAGAAAAGTTTCATCCTGAAATTAACGTAAATGTTTCGGGGCTATTCACTTTTTATTGAATCTTTCGGTTAGATTGTATTGATGACAAGAAAATAAATTATTTCAATTAAAATAATTCAGTAAGAGTTGTAAAAACGTATACTTACAATCCGCGACCTAGGCCCAAATACTTAACCAGTCGACAGAGTCACGGGGTTGAACTTTGTTTATTTTTCGGTCGTATCAGCGCCCCCAAACGGGAAAACACGGCGAACTAAATTAGTTAAAAAAATATTCTCGCTTCGCCACACGCATGGGCCTAGTTCATCCCGGGGGCTCCGATTAAATATTTTTCGTAATTATGATGCATTTAGTACTTTTGTAGCTTTAAAGCTCTGTTTCATTTTGATATTCCAAAGATTTTTTTAATATTGTTATTTGAAATGGCTGTTTATATAATACTTAAGCTATACTACATCTGTATATAGAATAATCGTTGGTTTAGTGATTTCATGAAGAAAGCTAAGACCTAGACTCCGGCGGGTATATCAAGTATTATCCGTAATAGGCTTAGTGAAACAAAGAGTAGTTAAATGAGGCCTTATGGTGCGCATTGACTATCAGTGCGTCTAGCTACAATAGACCCTAAAAACTAATCGTTCAAAAATCCCAACGGTTTTTCCAGTAGCCGCAGAGCTTGCTGGGAAAAGACAACCCGTATGACGAACCTGATTGATTCCTTAGTCTGCGTTCAGTCAACTGTAATCGATAAAACCGAAGTCTTATAGTATACGGCGTTGACATTTATGGTTAATATTCCTGAACGCAGGTTACAATATACAGTGCTGAACATAACACAGCACTGTTTTTTGTCTTTGGTTGATGCTTGATGGTGGGTTTGTGGGAATGCGTACGAGAGAAACTATTGCAGTTGTTGACGCAACATTTCGAACCACGTCTTAAGTTCCCCATTTACAAAATATCTCAAATATAATAGACAATATTACGAGGGTAAACTCGGCATTAAGTAAAGATCGCTAAATCAACAAGCTTAAGCCTAATGTTTGGATTTTGGTCGAGCAGACGATATTATGATTTGGGAAATTGGGAGTGGGACTCGGGAGGTGAAAAATAACGTATTTCATTGGTCAAAGAACTGAACTGAACCGAATTGCCCTCCGTTTTCATCCCCCCTTTCGTTTCGGTTGCTCCTCTCAGCCTTTGACTGCCCAGCTTGTTTTTTTTATTTTAGGGTCTATTTAGCTTTGGTGTTATTTAACGTTAACACTCATGTTGGCAAACTAAGAATATTGTTGAGGTGAGACGAGACGATAGTGCTTACACTGCAAACCAGTTGTGAATGTAGTTATAAGAATATAGGGTAAACAGCTGAAGCGTAGACTTCAATTCCTGTTCTTTTCCCCATTGACTGATTTCCATGTGTCCAAGATTTATCCTTATTGGATGCTTTACTGTATATTCGCTTTGCTTGGAATACTGCTACAATATTTCGTAAATTTTTACTTCAAAAAAGAGAAATAATTCCATATCTAGGTAAATAAGTTTGTAGTAGTAGACCTCTTGACTCGGAGAGGTAATATTTTGGTTTTCCCAACTTGTTACCTCTCAGACTGACGTCTGTCACGGAGAGGTTCTAATTTCGATGTGTCTGCCTGTGTGTGTCTCTCCACACACCAAAACCACATCACCAATTTTAATTTCAGTTATTTTTTTTTTTTTGGATTTTTACCATAATGTGCGGTTCTTAATTCCATTAAGTATTCGTGTTGGAATCGTTTCCATAGTTTATTTGGAATATTTTCGCAATGTTCAAGTCTTTTATTCAATTCTATCCGAGTTTTAGATATTTTTAAATTCTAGGAGAGCGGTCGCTCTCTTAGATAAGACTTGATACTGCCTCTAATGGGAGGGTTTTTGATTGGCCGTAACTTTTTTCGTATTATGTTTGCTGCTTTGAAAATTTGCCAGTAAACTAAAACCTATGAAAAACATTAACATGTACAAAAATGGGCCAAGCCTCGCCTCGTGACCTCTCCGCCGTAAAACGTTGTGAGATCCCATGTAGAGCCAAGTCTGTCATCTTCTTCTCATTCAATCGCCAATTGAACAATTATGTTATAAATTAAGTCCTTTTCCTAATTAATAACCAATATTCTTTGACTCTATCATTATTATACATCTTTGTTCGTATCAAAAATATCGTGACTTGGCAATCGCCAAACCTTATAAACGTGTAAATAGGGTTATGCATAACTCGCCTTATAAACTTGTTTGTACTCTTCTTATAAACTTGTTTGTACTCTTCTTATAAACTAGTACATATCCCCTCGACCATAAACGATTTATATTACTTACCTGCGATTGCCAAGTCACGATATTTTTGATACGAACAAAGATGTATAATAACACAAGGTGAATAATCTAACACCAAGGACCTAGCTTTCCAGCTTAGGAATGTGGGTATTGTGTGTCAGGTTCTCTCTAACGAACGTCTCATCTCGAATGTTCCTAAAACTTGATATCCCAAGGCTAGGCCGAATGTATCTACTGTAGAGTAAATGGTGGTTGAACACCCAAAGTTTTTCTCTCCTAACATTTTTTCTCGGTGCCAACTAACATCAGCCGCGGAAAGCTGGCTCTCACTAAAAAAATTCCACCCCCCTTAGCACTCCGCACGATACGCCGTTGCCATAAAAAACGTAAACTCCGTGGATGAACCCTCCATGCTTCAACTTACTCAGATAAAAAAACTTAGCCCCGCATGTTTTACTTCACTCTCCACCGCTGTGGAGCACTGCTTCAAAAGCTCGTTCTCGGTCGTGGCCGAGATTTTAGAAATTTTATCTCTCCATTCACGCGAGCTCCGTTGGAAACTTTAAAAAGCTTAACGTCAGAACTTTCAGACACAGAGGCTACGGCAAAAAATCTTACATAGGAACTTGGTGTAAGATTATTCTACTTGTGATAATAATGATAGTAAAAAATATTGGTTATTAATTAGGAAAAGGACTTAATTTATAACATAATTGTTCAATTGGCGATTGAATGAGAACAAAGTGACAGACTTGGCTCTACATGGGATCTCAGAACTTTTAACGGCGGAGAGGTCACGAGGCGAGGCTTGGCCCATTTTTGTACATGTTAATGTTTTTCAAAGGATCTCACTTCTTTTTGTAGACCCTTTCGTTATACTTCGGTAGTTAAATTAAAACAAGACACTCTCGTTATACTTCGTTTGGCAATATAATTGCTAACGTTTGTCCATATTTACACTGAATTACCCCTTTCGACCCCCAGAGAATATGCCGATAGGATTGTACGCTATATCCTAATATAGGAATGTAGCATCAGTTACGACACATTTCTTTTAAACTACTACTGTTATTAGCTTTAATATGTATTTAACTTTCGGTTAACTTTGAACTGTTACGTCCTTTCATCAAGAACCCACATTATTTCTGTTGAAAAGACGACAGCGCCATCTAGTTTTAATATCAAGAACTAAAGAGCAATTTTATAACAATTTCGGGATGTTTTAATTTTTCTGCGCTTCATAAAATAAATGAAAACTAAATCATGAATTTTAAGTTTCTATCTCCTCTAGAAGTACCTTAGAATTTTGATGATCGGTGAGTGAGTGAGTGAGTGACAAAATTGTTATGTTTTGTGATTAAACGACGACTTATTGCGCAGTATAGTAACTTTATTTATTCATGACTAGATTCAAGAGTCCCGACATCGCACCTCGTTAACGCTTATATAAGCTTCCTCCGAGAACGGAGTATCACATCGTTTTTTAGCAAAGAGTACAAAGTTTAGTTCACTTAATTTAGTTCAGTTCAGTTCACTTTATAACATCTTTCCTTTTCCGTTCTCTTGATAGTCTTAACCAAGTTATAACTATATATTGTTAAAATTGTTAAAAGATTCCGTTACATTTTTTTTTCCTTGTAAACAGTAAACAGTAATTATCTAATGAGCTTATCAGGATTTTATGGTCGCAATGTATTTGAGAATTATAACTTAATGATTATTTGGCTTTTACATGATAATTGTTTAAAATTTTATAAAAAAAATTAAAAAATTACACGATCCTTTGCTATTATCTAAGCACTGCTTATTGTCTATTGTCGTCGAATGGTTGACCCCTCAGGTCATGAGAAGCGTTTTGGTGGAATGATTGGCCGTCCGCTTCTTGTTGTTCGTCTTGCGTGAGTGTCAAGTTTTCTTGGAGAATTTCTCGGGTCTGGTGTTGTGCGTCTGATTAGGACTTGTCTGGGTGTCAAGTTTGTGGTGATGTTCTCAGTATCCTGGAGCTCCGGTGAGTGTCTGTCCTCCCTACTTCGGAAGTCGTCGTGTAGTCTGTCGTCATGAAGTTCCTCTGGTTGTTGATTTTTAGCTTGCTGGGGGTTGGAGTTCAGCGTTTCTTGTGTGGTTGGCGCTGGCAGTAGTGGGGAGTTGCGATATTTGCCCATTGGATTTCCGTTGGTTGTCGTCGGAACTAGACGAATGCCCTCTTCCATATTCATGTGAGCTGGCTGATTACCTTGGACTCTCTGTGGTTGTGTCGCTACTGGTTTGCTAAAATCTATTCGTAAATGGGTTCTTGTGCGGCGTAGAGTTTGACCTTCGGGCGTTCGAATTACATAGGAACGTGGCTCTGGACCTTGTGCTATTATAGTGGCCTGAAGCCATTTTCGCTGTCCTACCCAATAGTAGACGGCCTGATTTGTGTGTAGGGCTGGTAGTGGTGACGTACGTCTTGTGTTGAAATTTGTTGCCATCTTCTGTTGTTGCTTGATAATCTTGCGTCTCGCTTCCTGAAGAGGGTAGTGTGGCTTCAAGGCATTGTTGGTCGTAGTCAAGGGTGTTCTAAGTCTTCGACCCATGCTGAGTTCTGCTGGTGATGGGCGATTATGTTTCGGGGTGGTTCGGTATTCCAATAATACTGCGGAGAGATCCTTTCCACTTAGTTTGGCCTTTATGATGGAGTTCTTGATCGTCTGGATTGTTCTCTCCGTTAAACCGTTCGATTGTGGATAGTATGGTGAGGAAGTGACATGACTGACTCCCCATTCTGCCATAAATAGTTTAAACTGGTGCGAGTTGAATGGTGGGCCATTGTCGGAAAGTAGTTTCTGCGGAGGTCCATATCTGCTGAAGTTTGGTCGCAGGAAATTTATTACGGCTTGCGAGTTGGTTGACGATAGTTGTTGTACCTCGACGAAATGTGATAAATAATCTACCAAGATGATGTAATGTTGATTTCCCACTTGAAAAAGGTCAGTGCCCACCATTTCCCATGGTAGAGATGGGGTCGGGTGAGGCGTCATCATCATTGGGGGGTTTGCTTTATGACGGCTGGCGCATATGGTGCAGGCATGTATGAATGTAGTTAAATCCTGTATTAAGTTCGGCCAAAAGATGTTAAGTTTCGCCTTAGCAATGCAGGAATTGATACCCTGGTGTGTGGCATGGACTTTACAGAGGAGTTCCTGCTGCATGGTTTTAGGGATGACGAGTCTAGACCCACGAAACATTAGTCCTTGTGTTGTGTGAAGTTCGTCTTGATAGGGCCAATATGGTTTACATTCTTGTGGTAAAGCCTTTTGTTGCTTTGGCCAGCCTTCCTTTATATACGTCATAATTTGCTGTATGATGGGGTCGTTCTGTGTCGCTAGTTGGTACCGCCTTTGGACATCATCTGGTAGTGTTACAATTTCGTGCACGGCCGCGTAGGGTCCTTCCAGATTGGCAGTGTCAATCAAGGTATTGTCTTGCGGAGCTCTAGATAACATATCTGCGATTAGTAGTTGTTTGCCGGGTACATACGTTAGATCGAATTGGTATCGGAAGAGGCGCATTGTCAGTCTCTGTAGCCGGGGAGTGATTTGATGTAGTGGTTTTTGAAGGAGACCAATCAGGGGATTATGGTCTGTTTGCACCGTCGTTTTTGTCCCTGCCATGTAATAATTGAAGTGTTCGCACGCGAATACAATGGCTAATAATTCCTTTTCGATTTGGGCGTAACGTTTTTGTGTGGGAGTGAATGTCGTTGACGCATATTCAATTGGATGGTCGTCCTGTAGTAACACGGCTCCCACCCCGTGTTGGCTAGCGTCGACGGATAGAGTGATTGGCTTAGCTGGGTTGAAGAACGCCAATACAGGGGCTGACGTAGCAGATTTCTTCAGGTTGTCGTAGTGTCGCTGGTATGAAGGTTCCCATTTAAAGATGGTGTCCTTTTTGAGTAGCGTCCTTAGGGGAGCGGTGTCTTCCGTGGCATGGGGGATGAACTTCATAATGTAGTTGATCATGCCCAAGAAACTTTGCAGGGCGGCCTTGTTTTCGGGCGGTGGTAAGGAAGCGATAGCTTTTGTCTTTTCTGGATCGATTTCCACCCCTTCTGGTGTTAGAACATGGCCAATGTAGGATATCCTGGATACTGCCAGCTGGATCTTCTTGCGACTGAAGCAGAGTCCTGTTTGCAATGCTCTCTCCAGAATTCTGATTAAGCTTTCATTGTGGGAGGTCATGTCTTTAGTCGCTATTAGGAAATCATCTGTGGATATGTATACTTCCGGAAATTGTGAGACCGGGTATATTCTTCTCAATGCTGCCTGGCACACCTCCGACCCTGTAGAGATGCCCATTGGTAATCGGCGAAAACGGTATTGTCCTTCCGGAGTGGCAAATGTACAAAGCTTTGAGCTCTGTTCATCTAGAGCAATTTGCCAAAAAGCGCTCTGGACGTCCAGTACTGTGAAAACCGTGGAGCCGCTTAGTGATGCAAAGATCTCTTGTGAGGTTGGTACTGGAAATGGTGTCCGTTTGATAGATTTGTTGAGTTTACGTGGGTCTAAACAGATCCTGACTTCGTTCCTGGCTTTAGGGACTACTACCATCGGGTGTACCCAATCCGTGGCTTCCAAAACTGGGACTATGACCCCACTTTGTAGGAGCCTTTCAAGTTCAGCGCGTACTGGCTTTTGAAGTGCGATGGGAATTTTATGCGCTGCTGAGATATAAGGGATTGCATTGGGTTTCAGGTCGATAGTATATGTCCCTGGTATCTTGCCTATGTCGCCAAATATGGTGTGATATTGTTGAATAATTTGTTCCGCCGTAAGAGAAATGATTTTAGACGGAGTTGGTAACGTAGGCTTGGTGTTTATACTGTTGACTGAGCGTGGCGGTGGTCCCAGAGGATGTCTGTGGTGCTCAATAAGGCCCAATTGAAAGGATGCAGCGGCTCCCAAGATTGGGGTACGGTCTTCAGCTGACACGTAGAAAGAGCAATTCGTGGATGTCGCGTGTGAGGTGCATTGTAGGTCGGCTGTGCCTATTATGGGCACTATATGTCCTGAGTATGCAGTAACAGTGTGCTTCGGTGGACGTAACGGGGCTTGAAACTGTAGAGTGTCATACATTTGCTTGGAGATGATGTTAACTTGTGAGCCCGTATCTAACTTGAATGTTACGGGGTGGTCCTCTAAATATATCTGGTCATATATTTCATCCTCTTTACGTTTGTAGTCATCAGGTAGGGCCGCAGTGAGGAGCTGAGGTAGGACCAGTTGGTTTGTGCTAAGTGTGAGGCAATAGCTGAGATATTCTTGCTGGCCGTTATAATCGCTGCCGTTGTCGGTGGCTTGCTGTTCCCATTGGTCTGGAAAGTGCCTTTCTTCCCGAGGGTCAGACTGAGGGTATTCGTATTCTTCATAATAGCTGTGTTGTGGTTGATCGTTCTCCGGATTTGGCGTTGTTTCTTGTAAAGCGTGTATTTGTCGGCACTTGATTCGCCAATGACCTCGGGCATGGCAGCCCAAACATTCCGAATAACGTGCAGGACACGGTCGTCCTGTGTGCTGGGTGCCGCAATTGGGACAACTAGAAAGAGTTGCTTGTTGTCTCTGTCTAGGTGGATAATTTGGTCGTTGTGACGTTCGGCGTGCATTGTGCTTGTATGGGAGAGATTGTGACAGGCTGGCTTGTCGTCCTGGATGTTTTTGAAATTTCGTACGTTTTAGGGCATCAACCTGTACAGGCATTGCGTTGTTTGAAGGAACTTTGGTGGAGGCCCCCATAATATCTGCTTGGGCGCTCGCTGTTTCCTCCGCTTGACAGAGCGTGACGGCCTCATTTAACGTTAGATTTGGCCGGGCGAGGAGGTCCTTCCGTAGTTTTTCGTTCCGAATTCCCACTACCAGGAGGGTTGTTATGAGAGTATCCGTTAAGGGAGCTAAATCGCATTCGTGGGCCTTGGCCTTTAAATCCGTGAAGAATTCGTCAAATGTCTGATTTTCTTGTTGTACGGACGTCATAAATAAATAGCGGGAGTAAAGCAGGTTCTTGTATGGTTTGTAATAGGCGTCAAAAGCGTTTAGAATTACTTGCACCGTCCTAGCGTCGTCGATTTCCGCTATGGGTAGGGTCTTGAGAATTCGGCGGCCCGCCGGGCCTAAGATGTGCAGGAACGTGGCCCTTTGTATCGCGACTGTTTCTAGGCCTAATTTGGCAGCTGTAGCATAGGTCACATACCCCTCCTTGTATTCACACCATGCCGTAGCGGGATCATTACCGGGCACGAAAGGTGGGGGACTCTTGAATGATGACATGATAACGGGAGATGCGAAGAAATATCCGACTTGCCGCGATAAACGTTATAAATAACCGGAGACGCGACAGCCCTATTTTCCGTAGAGCGTTGTTAGGTTTAACCCTTGGCGAACGCGATCGCGAAATATAAACTGATAAACGCGAGGCGGGTGGTGTCTCGTTAATGATATCCCACCTCTATCACCATGTTATGTTTTGTGATTAAACGACGACTTATTGCGCAGTATAGTAACTTTATTTATTCATGACTAGATTCAAGAGTCCCGACATCGCACCTCGTTAACGCTTATATAAGCTTCCTCCGAGAACGGAGTATCACATCGTTTTTTAGCAAAGAGTACAAAGTTTAGTTCACTTAATTTAGTTCAGTTCAGTTCACTTTATAACAAAAATAAGGTAATTTTCACCTGCGATATTTCGAAAAGTATATAGGTTAGAAACTTGAAATTTGGAAACTGTAGCTAAGATTGACAGTCCTCGCGGCAAGCAAAATTTCAGACTTTTACCTATACCCATCACGAAGTTACAGTGGACTTAAAAGTGCCGTGAGTTGCTTCGAGAAAAGGATGTCAGTGCTCGACTTGGCTGGGAGCACTGCCGTGCTCCCAGATTTGGGCCCTAATTTTGAAGTTAAAATTTCAAAGAGATCCTAATAGTTAATTCTATAAAAAATAAAGTTGATAAGGTGGTTTTAGAATCGTTAAAATGAATCCGACATATGGTGAAAAAATTTTCCATAGACCATAACATGGGAATTTTATAGAAACTGGAGGGTCAACCCCGCAGGGATATAAGGAAAACTCATTCGATACGTTTGGGAACCATCTTAAATGAAAGTCAACAGTTCAATGTAGCGCCTTTTTTTTAGTTTCATTAAGATCAATTTAGTTTAAGTATTGATTTTTATCATTATAAACACATACTTCTAGTTATGTTGTTTTAGGT
This sequence comes from Phalangium opilio, assembly GCA_019434445.1. Classification (NCBI taxonomy): domain Eukaryota; kingdom Metazoa; phylum Arthropoda; class Arachnida; order Opiliones; family Phalangiidae; genus Phalangium; species Phalangium opilio. The sequence goes on along the minus strand of JAEQBA010001460.1, from coordinate 462,894 downwards.
ATTTGGAATAAAAGCCAGACATTACAAATACTTGAGGTAGGTTCAAATAAATTATAAACAAATTAATTATAATCTTACTAGTAGACCAATCAATTACTACATTATTATCTGTGAGAGCTGGGACATATTAATAAGCTATTGAGGTAAATTTTACACCTAAATGATGAAGCCTCGCTGACTAAACGTTGGCGATACCTCTTCAAGGGAAATAATGACAGAACTGTATCGATTCTTTCATTTAATAACATTTTACATTTGCATTATTTAAATTCAAATTCTACATTAAAGGTAAAAATATTGCTGTTCATTGGATCTCTAACTCATTCTTTGATTTGAAAAGGCGGTAGAGGAGTTATTCTTCTCCCTACTAGAAATTCAGCCGGCGTTAAAGGCATGGGCTCGTTTAAATCGTTATGACAGTAGGTTGTGGGGCTTGAGTTTATAATTGCCTCAGCCTCTGTTAGAGCCGTCGCCATCTCCACATACGTTTAGAACGATTTTCCAAGACTCTTTATTAGGGTGGTTTGGTGGACTTTATTATCTCCTCCCACCAACCCCCGTACCATGATTTTCCACCTGATACCCTGTGTTCCGAAGAACTCTTCTAATTTTGATTCCAATTCTTTTCAAGCGTAATCGCTGTATATAATACTTGGACCTCTTCCAGAAATAACCCTCCTAAATGCAAACAGGAAGTCCTCAGTACTGAGGGACGGGATTAGTTCCAAATGAACTGCGCTTGTTACTGCGCAAGTCACCAAGCAGATATACGATTTTTTATTTGCAAAGCCGTCTTTTACTAATAACGGACATCAAAAATCAATCCCAACAACAGAGAATGGTGGCGTTTCTTCGATCCTATCTTTTGGGAGTGCGGCAGTGGGTGTTGTAGATGGTTTTACTCGAAATCTATTGCATTTCAGGCAAGACTTCACAACCGATCTGGCTAACTGTCTCCCAGCGGGAAGCCAGTAGCGTTCTCTCATTTGGGTAATTGTATCATTGATACCCCCATGATCTGTCGTTTCATGGCACCTGATCATTATTAGTTTGGCAATATCGGATGCTTTTCTTCATAAGTCATTGATGACTCGTCTAAACGTCCCCCTACACAGATGACACCTTTTTCGTTTATTTTGGTTGCAAGGGGAAATTGTTAGCGGTGGAACTGAGGTCACCATTGTTTAGTTCATTTAAATCCTTTGGAAAGCACTGTAGCGAATTGTGTAACGGTCATAAGAAATAACAGATTAAATTTAACTAACATGTCAATCCACTACAAAAGTACGAAGGAAAAAGGATTAGGCTATCCGGGTTTCGCGCTACCTTACTCATTTCAGGAAGCGTAGGTAATATTAAGATAAAGTCAGTTTGTCTAGGGGATGATTTTATAGGAGGTAAGATAAATTAATTTAAGACGGCATTGAGAGTTACCAATAGGACGGTACCTTTTACTTTAGTCAAACAAACTAAAAATGTTGCTAAGGTCATGACCATACAAAATAAATATACAAATTGGCATGCTTGTTCTTAAGGAACATATTTAAATATAATAATAATGACGGTAATAAAATAATATAATAGTAAAATAAATAAAAGTCAACATCACGTGATCATCTTCAGCGGCAGCGGTCGTCGCGCGCGGTGCTGAACACTGCGTCTTAATTAAAAACGATTGTGTTAACGGTCCGAGCTCTTTAAATAGAGTCTTTTTGAGGCGCGGTATTCGGCGCGGGAGATGAAGATTTTTCTTAAATAAACTCCATAGCGAACCGAAACATTTGCAAGTTGGTTCTGCGATCTCGTTGATATAAAATTTAGACCTGAGTCTGGGACGTCCAGAGACCAGCTCTCTTCTTCAAAATCATGGGTCTCTCTGTTCTATCTTTCATTCTCCCTCAAGTCTTTGGGACCCCGCGCCCAAGAGCAATATTGTCGTCTCTCTTTTAAGGCGCCACTTCCATGCCGTTAATGGCTTAAGAAGAAGTCATCGGGGCTCCTCTTTCATCTTTGGTTCTACCGCCGACCAAATTGTCCTTTCCAAGAAAGTTCAGCTTTCTATAGGTAAAGCGCGCCCGCACACACACACACTCACGAATAGTTCTTATCTTGGTCCTGCTATCAATTAGGGGACCAAGCGCACCCGTACTATTTACATATATACAACAATGCATTTACCAATTCTATTTTACTGGTACGTACGTTAAAGGCAACTCTCAATACTTTTTAGTGAAATAAATGAATAAGAAAGATTGTCAAAATTCGTTCGAGGGAAGCTGAAGGGAGAACGCTTCTCGCTTTGAGTAAGGGAAAGATAAGGACTAATGACTAAGGATATGTGACTTAAGGATATGTGTTTATGACTGTTGGGATTTGAAGGAGCGGTTTCGAACTTCTTTGGCCGAGAAAGTCCGAAAATGGTTTATCTACAAAATCTATCCGGAATAGAATTTTGCAGGGAGGTAAATATATATTTTCGTGGAATTGACATGCCCACAAGCTTATTGTTAGAAATAGGAATTTTTAGCGTTACAGCACTTAGCCTGAATGAATTTTACCCACATTATTTGTAACTTTTCTACCTTTTCAGCTGTTAGAGCTCCCGTTATTTTGTCGGGTGTACCTCATATGAGTAGTTCCCTGTAGAGCAGTTCTCGAAATAGCAACCGCGATTCCAAAAAACAGCGGAGTTTTTCAAAACTGCTGTTTTAGAAATAGCGGCTGCTGTTTTGGGAAATAGCAGCGTTTGTGTTGAGTTTTGAGCATTTCTTAACAATACAGTTGTATTCGTTGGTTTCAAAAACTACCTTTTTCTGTGATCATTTAATCAGTAATGTGACCCACTAACGGATCGTGTTTAAGATTTTTTTAAAAGTGCATTTAAATATTGTACTATTCTTCAGGCTGTTATCAGTTAACAATAATTTGGAAAAGGCATACTATAATTCGAGAAAGGTTATTTTATTTCGAAAGTAGATAATTGTAAACATTTTTTTGGAAAAGGCGTAAAATTGTTACACCATTTCCAAAATATTACTAAACTAAGTCTAACTAAACGAAACAAAACCTAACCTAACCTGACCTAATACTATTTAGTTGAAATAATCAACTTTAACCTATCCAAATTATCCATATCTTACCTAGTTCTTTTGAGTTCATATAACCCAGCTGGGCAAGCTTACACCATAATAAACAACTGTGGTTTTTCGCATATCTGTTTTTCCGCTCTTTAGAGAACTGCTGTAACGGTACGCCGCGTTTACGAGAACCACTGTATCGGTAATTGCTGTAATGGGTAAACTGCCATTTCGGGAACCGCCATTTAGAGAACTGTTGTAATGAGGACCGCTATTATGAAATCCGCTCATAAGGGAACTGCTCATGTGAAGGCTTCCCATTTTGTCTCGATGTTTTCCTTGAATTATAGCTGTAAATCTGAGGATAGGCAGTTATTCTAAGAATTTTGTTTGGGGATGTATGCCTATTCATATCAATTATTTTCTGAAGTTGTAGCTCAGGTTTCTCGCTTACGTTTAAAGCTAAGGTTAGTTTACGACGCTCTTGCTCCAGTGTTTCATAATTCATTTTTGGATTTGAATGTTTTGGCCAATTTTCTTTTGGCTTTCTTAACCAATTTGGTCCATGCCACCATATTTCGCTGCTCCCTAGCCCCTTTGCCTTACTCCTGGACAATGATTCCAATCGTTTACGTTTGTTAAGTTATGAATTTTTTGGCGCGATTTGAGACAAACTGTTTCTAGTTGTCTGGGTTTGATTTTATCCACCCCAGTGCTATTGTCGAATCTGCCCAGTAGTAGATCTTATGAATGTTTTCAGAGGTGTTTTTAATGAAGTTAGTTAACCTAGCCCTGAAAAGGCACCCAGCTATCTCTAGCTTGGGAAGTGTTAATCCAATGTTTTCTTTTAGGGACGTATTTGTTATAATGCTAGGCGACCCATCTTTAGTTTTCTTGCTTTTCGATTTCCAGAATTTCAAAGGTGCTACCCTAGATTTAGCTGTGACCAGTGCGGTTTCTATTTTATTATCCTGAGTTATAAACCTAACATATATTGCAGTAGTAAGCCTTTGGGGAAGCGTCACAAAAGTAATGCAATTCTATAGTTTTCACTTTGCTAGTTGCTTGACAGTAATAACAGTATATTTTTTTCTCGTGCAGCGAGGGTAATTCTAGGACCAAGGCCTTAAACTCGTTTTCTAGCTCAATGGGAAGAGTTTCATTCCAGCCGACGTTGGACTCCCAAACGTTTTGCAACAGCATCTTAGTTCGTATAGTGAACGGGCCCAAAAGGCCGATAGGATCAAAAATTTGCGAAACCAAGCTCAAGGCGTGGCGTTTTGTTTGCTTTAGGTCACCTGCCGCTTTTATTAAGTTTGTCGAGTCGCAAGAAAAAGTGTCAGACTTTGGATCCCATTTCTTACCGGGCACTTTTGACTCGCTATCACTTGATTGGGTTTCAAATTTTTCCGCTTCGTTGTGTTTTGAGTAATCCTCCCATAACTTTCTTAAATTTTCAGAGAAAATTCCATTTACGGAACTCCATGCCTGCTCTTTTGATTGTGTTTGCCGCGCCCAGCGAGAGGTCAAAAGCCCCTTTCACGGTACCCTCCCCAGTTGTGAGATCATCGACGTACAGGTCGTTGTTCAATTTTTCTGCCACTAACTGGTTAACCTGACTATCAGTTTGCAAGTGGTGCTTTATTTTGCACGCCAAAAGGAAGGGGGAGCTTGTCACCCCAAAGGGTACTCTTGTCATTCTAGTGTAACGTTTTCGCTTGGCTCTATAACCCAGTTTTTCTCTTTCACCCACAAGAATCTTACAGCGTCTTTGTCATTTTTGTTTAAGGAAACTTGCAAATATGCTTGCTTAATATCCGCGACAGTCGCAATTTCATTTTTTCGAAATCTCAGTAGTAAGAGAAGAAGATCGGGATCGGGATTGAGGTTTGGCCCGGGCGCTAGACAATCGTTTAGCGAAGGGCAGTTTGTAGCATGGGAGGATCCATCTTCTACCACTCTTAGTTTGGTGGTATCGTTTTCTCTTACCACCACTTGATGAGGCATGTAAAAGGTTCCAGATTTATTTAAGTCTTTCTCATTTTCTGGGGCAAGTTCTACAATATGATTTTCTAATTGGTCGTTTATGACGCTTTTGTATTACCTATAGTACACGGGATCTTTCTGAAATTTTCTTATCAGCCCCATTAATCTTTTTTGGGCAACGTTTTTGTTGTCATGGAGCCGTTCTTTATCCACCTTCCACGGAAATTTTACCTCATACCTTCCATTTTTGAACTCTATATCTTTCACAGAGTTGTACACGTGCCGGGCTTTCCACATTTGAAAATTGTATCGGGCCGAGCCGGGTCGGGCTTTTAAAATTTTGGAAATCAACGGGCCGGGCTTTTGTTCATTTTTCAAAATTCGGGCCGGGCCAAACTTGATTCTCATTTAATCCAAAATTCAAATGAAACATAATTTATATAAGTATAAGCTTCTAAGAACAAATGTGACGAACAATTATCAAAAGAAATGAATAATACACGATGCTAAAGCAAATATGAATTCAATTCATTGATTTTATGTAAAAAAATATAAAAATTACAACTGCACTACGTGTAACGGGCCGGGCCTGTTCAATTCATGCAGTGTGTGTCGGGCCGGGCCGGGCCGGGCCGAAAAACCAACTATACAGGGTGTTTCTGAAAAGTCCATCACAAATTAAGGGGCGTGTTTATGGGACCAAACTGAGCGGAAAGTACCGAAGAACATGGGGTGTACAACATTTTGTTACGGAGATATGGCCTTCCAAACATTCGCCCCTAAAACAAGGAAATATCCAAAAATGAGGAGTAACACTTAAGACCGACTAACCAGCTTGTTTAAAATTACTAGACAATTTCAATAGCCTTTAATCGAACAATTGATTTCTACCTTTACTAATCAGAAGCGTATAAATGAGTAGAAGTATGCCTACGGTGGTAATGTAAAATTAATCCCAAGTGACATGATGTTTCAAGATCTTCCCAGCACCAAGTAAAATGGTTCTGATTGAAGGGACTTTTATTAGCACAGCGTAAACAACGTTATTTTCAGGAATTAGTCCAAATGTCCACGGGCGGCATTACAAAAACGAGGCAGTCTTTCGAATGATACTTGGACATGTTGGAAGATCCCTGGCTTGTTCCTGTTATCTCAAACCGTAAAAAGCTACGCAAATCTTCATCATCACGGACAACACTCTTGTACGTTAGGTATGACCTTGAGAAAACCTAAAAGGACATCTCGAATGTATTTGAAAAACCCATCTCCAATTAAGGGGCGTGTTGTTTGTTTCCAACAGAGTAAACTCGCCCAGAGAACAATTACAATGCAGAGCCACGTTTCGGCGTTAATGGCCCACAAAGGTGGTCCCAAACAAAAGAACAAACTTTAATTTGTTTCGTTCAGTAAGTGTTTCATGTGTCATAGATAAAACGCCATGATTAATGCACAAAGAAAATGTTATTGACAAGTTTTCGGACCGCGATGCTGAAATGTGGTGGTGCACCATCGTGCATGAACCACATTCTGTTTATTAAACCTAAGGGTACGTCTTCGAGTAGTTCTGGTAAATCGTCCCGTAAGAACTACAAGTAAGCCACACCGTTTAACCTGGGCTCTAGGAAATATGGCCCAATTAAATTGTCACCCACAATACTACACCACACGTTTAAGCTGAATTGTACTTTGTGAATTCTAACGCAAGTTGCGTGTGGTTTTTTCTTAATCAGCAAACCAATTGGCGGCTGCTTGTTTTTGGATCGTCCTCGAAAATAGTGAGAACTTCGCCTATTCTTAAAAAACAGAGCACTAAAACAGAGCACTATGTTTTTTAAGAAAGGAATAAAAGAGGTTTCACGTACATGTGTTTGTTTTATTAAACTCATAATTCAACGAAGTCTGTTACAATGCCTTTCTTCACAAATGCCGAATATGCGGATATGCACCTAATGTATGGACTAGCCGAGGGGAATGCCGCTGCAGCTGTACGCTTGTATCAGGAAAGATTTCCGCAGAGGCGACTACCAAATCGACTGACGTTCGAGGCTGTGGACAGACGTTTGAGGCAAGATGGACGAATCCAACCGGCTGGACCTCAACCTAGAGCGAGAGCCATCCCAGAGGCCGTAGAAGACGAAGTTCTCACCATTTTCGAGGACGAGCCTGAATCAAGTACCCGCCAAGTTGGTCGCCGATTAGGCGTAAACCACACGCTCGTGTGGAAAATCCTCAGAAGCCACCGGTTTCATCCTTTCCATGTTCAAAAAGTTCAAGGTTTGAATCCAGCGGACTACCCACGACGCACGGCGTTTTGTCAGTGGTTTCTGGCTAAAGTAAACGATATCGATTTCCCACGGGATTTGTTGGTTACTGACGAAGCTAACTTTTCACGGGATGGTATTATTAACTTACATAATAAACATCAATGGTCCCAGCTAAACCCCCACGCAACTTGCGTTAGAAGTCACCAAGTACAATTCAGTTTAAACGTGTGGTGTGGTATTGTGGGTGACAATTTAATTGGGCCATATTTCCTAGAGCCCAGGTTAAACGGTGTGGCTTACTTGCAGTTCTTACGGGACGATTTACCGGAACTACTCGAAGACGTACCCTTAGGTTTGGTAAACAGAATGTGGTTCATGCACGATGGTGCACCACCACATTTCAGCATCGCGGCCCGAAATTATCTTAACGCGACCTTCCCTTTGCGGTGGTTAGGTCGAGGTGGACCTGTGGAGTGGCCTGCTCGATCACCCGATCTGAACCCTTGTGATTTCTTTCTTTGGGGCCACCTGAAAGACTTAGTTTATCAGACTGAAGTGCCCGATGTTGAAGAGCTACGTCGACGAATAATTCACGGCTGTCAAACAATTCGCGAAACTCCAGGCATTTTTCAACGTGTAAGGGAATCATTTGTAAGACGTGCTAATGTGTGCCTTAACGCGGGTGGTGAACACTTTGAACAATTTTTGTAACTAGTTGCAATTAAATGTTAAAACTTGTCAATAAATTCATTTTCTTCGTGCATTAATCATGGCGTTTTATCTATGACACATGAAACACTTACTGAACGAAACAAATTAAAGTTTGTTCTTGTTTTTGGGACCACCTTTGTGGGCCATTAACGCCGAAACGTGGCTCTGCATTGTAATTGTTCTCTGGGCGAGTTTACTCTGTTGGAAACAAACAACACGCCCCTTAATTGGAGATGGGTTTTTCAAATACATTCGAGATGTCCTTTTAGGTTTTCTCAAGGTCATACCTAACGTACAAGAGTGTTGTCCGTGATGATGAAGATCTGCGTAGCTTTTTACGGTTTGAGATAACAGGAACAAGCCAGGGATCTTCCAACATGTCCAAGTATCATTCGAAAGACTGCCTCGTTTTTGTAATGCCGCCCGTGGACATTTGGACTAATTCCTGAAAATAACGTTGTTTACGCTGTGCTAATAAAAGTCCCTTCAATCAGAACCATTTTACTTGGTGCTGGGAAGATCTTGAAACATCATGTCACTTGGGATTAATTTTACATTACCACCGTAGGCATACTTCTACTCATTTATACGCTTCTGATTAGTAAAGGTAGAAATCAATTGTTCGATTAAAGGCTATTGAAATTGTCTAGTAATTTTAAACAAGCTGGTTAGTCGGTCTTAAGTGTTACTCCTCATTTTTGGATATTTCCTTGTTTTAGGGGCGAATGTTTGGAAGGCCATATCTCCGTAACAAAATGTTGTACACCCCATGTTCTTTGGTACTTTCCGCTCAGTTTGGTCCCATAAACACGCCCCTTAATTTGTGATGGACTTTTCAGAAACACCCTGTATACTCGGACTCGGGCCGGGTTTCGGACTTAATCAAAATGCTAAATCCCGGGCCGGGCTTGGGTCGCACCTGAAAAACTCGGCCAGTGCAGATCTCTGATCTTTCAGAAAGGTTTCTACAGTGGCGTCGTCCAAATTTTCTGTGACTTCCTTACTGTTTATGCCTATTCCTTTTAGTTCCCAGAAATGTTTTACAGTCGAGTTTAATTCCTTTATCCCAGCGAACATTACTACCCCGAAGTCACTTCGTTGTTTCCTGATTTCGTGGGTCCCTGCAATGGCCATCCAAAGGTGGTTTCCATAGCGACCAAAGAGGGACTTAAACTTTCTAGGTTTGTGGTACACATTGTCCAATACAAATCCCCCCTATCAAAGTGTCTATTTCTGAATTTTCATTTTTCCATCCCGTAGAATCATCTGCTAGCTGGAGAGCTTTGTTTTTCATGGCTCTAATCAGCTCTTCGCTTTTAATTGTTGTAACTGCATTACAAAAAAGGGGATCTCGGTTAATATCACCTCTGATTTCTTGGTGTTCCATTTTTGGTTTTCTAAAATTACTTTGACCTACTGCATTTTTTCTCTACGGGCTTCTGATTTCCAAAACTATAGAGCTCGAGCTCACCCACCACGCTAATCTCCAATTTTCTGGATTAGCTTTCTTTTATGAAACTAGGAGGATTCTAGCTAAACCTTGATTTTGGTTGGACGGATTTTTTGTTACGGCCAATGCGGTTTGCAATAATACTGCATTTCCTCCGTCATAAATTTGAGCAACATTAGGGTTGCCACCTGTTTTACCACAGTGTTTTCGCGGACGTTTGAGTTTGGATCTATGTTAGCCTCGTTTAATTCACAAATCTCAAAGTTATGGCGTTTCTGACATTTTTTACACTTTTTGAAAGGCGATTTACAATTTTTTGCGTCATGATACATACGTAAATAGATACAGCACCTTTCGCTATTGTTCAAAATATTTTTCTTATTTTCCAAATCGAGCTTTCTACAATGTATACTTTTGTGATCAGAGTCGTCGCCAAAAATACAATAGATATTTCCGCTGTCTCTATATCTTGCACCCACCGCTAAAATGGCTGTAGACTGTAGTGTCTATTTTCTCTATACTTTATTACTTTTGCCTTGATCTTTCGCTTTGGTGTTTGTCAAACTTGTGTTTTTCGTAACTTGCGCTTTCGCTTTTACTTCCCATGGCACCAGATCCTCCCCCCCAACATTACTGACATTTCCCTGCTCTATTCTTAAGTCTTAATGAATTTAACTAAAAACTAGGACTGTTCACGAGCTCGAGCCGAGCCGCCACTTTTGCGGCTCGATTAATTAACAAGCGAGCTTTTTTATGGCCGAGCCTCTACGACTCGCGAGCCGGCTCGCGAGCTTAGTCACTGATATAGTGCTTTCCTTTTAGTCTTCATTCTCTCCACTAATAGCGTTCCGTTGTATTTTTACATGAAATAAAGCGTGGGAAAAATCTCTCGTCTCTAACCTTGAGCATATTTTTAAGAGCGGGTCTTACCGAACCACTACATTCCTGCATTTATAGTCATTCTCAAGTTTGACGTTGGTAGTAGCAATTTTTTTTAAACATGTATATATTAATCGAGCCAGCTCGGCTCGGCTCGATCATTTTCGATCCGAGACGAGCTAGAGCCGAGCCAAGACCCAGATCGGCTCGAGTCGAGCCGAGCCGCCGTTTTTTTTGACTCGAGCCTAGCCGAGCTTTTAAAAAGCTCGCTCAGCTCGGCTCGTGAACAGTCCTTCAAAAACTCCGCGTTCCAGTTACCTTCTTTAGGCATGTGATGGATGCAAAATTCTGTCCTAATGTCGTTAGGGAGACTTTTCAACAGGGCAGGGCATAGAACTTGACGCCTTTTCATTTGTATTAAACTTGAGGGCTTTTAAGCTTCTCAAGTTAGTTTCGCAAGTATTTAGTAATATTCTAAGGGCTACAATATTTTTTGAATCTGTGATAGGCTGAATTTTTAAGTTTAAGTTCAGCTAGCTAATTGGACCAAGTCATCTTGCGACTTATTGCCATTTATCTAACGCCTTTACAATGCATAGAGGGGTGGTGGCTAGCCCCTATGCCACAGCTGATGGGGAAGTTAACAGCTAACTCATCATTATCAAATCTATTTCTTAATAGCTCTATAGCATCATCATAACACTCATCTGAGTCGACTAAACCGTCAATTGTTTGATAGGCCTCTGCTTCTAAAAATGAGTTTAGTCAAATGAGTTTTTCTACCTTTGTTAAACTAGAGTTGTCACGCACCGTTGCTTTGAATCTGCTCCAAAATTGTTTCCATGGGCGATGATCACCGTAGTATTTTCCAATTGTTATAGCTGGAAGTCGAACCTCCGCCTTTTGTTGATTTTCGGCGAAGTTGGCGAGATTATCTATACCGTTAGAACCTGTGGGCACCCCAGGATGGGTGATGATAGTTGACCAGCTGTATGTAGATGAGGGTCCCCATACTTTGTTGATGAACCTGTTTAGTTTCGTTTTGAGTTTTACGAGTTCTTCCCTCCATTTTCTCGCTCCTTCCGTCTCCGCTTCCATTTCTGCCGGGTCTTCTATTAGCAGAAGTGATATGAGACCAGAAGTACTGAGCTAACCAAATTCTTCACTCGGCGAAAGTGAATATTCTTGATAACACAAGAACGGTTGACCCTCTAGTAGCGGTTTCTGAATTTTCCCTCCAAAACGTGAGACGCTCGCGGTGGTAGACGGCCGAACTAGATTCAAGAAGCCGCGTCCGTGTTCGGCCGATTTAGGTTGAGGGGAAGGGGGTAGGAAATGTTTTTGGAACTCGACCAATTTTTTTCTCAGTAGTGTAGGCGCGTGGGAAGCGGTATAAAATCCTCAAATTTGTTCACTAGTGCCAGGATCTACTATCATTGCTAGAGCCATTCACTTCTAGTCTCATCTCACTTCTGCTATTAGTGATTCGACTTTTGCGTCTGCTTTTATCAATTCTTCTTTTTGTACAGTCGCCGCAATTAAAAACTTTCTCTCTCGCGACGTCTTGTTTCAATCATAAGCCGCAAATTATTGATCTGATACAATGGGTATAAAAAAACGTATCTTATATTGTTGTTTCAATAAATTTTTTACTAAGCGTTTTTTTTTCACTCTCCACTTTCCATTTCCAACTGCTAAATAGGGGGTTTTGAATGATTGGGATGATTTTAAAGAGAAGGTGAACAGTTGAGCATAGCTCGTCCGAATTACCGAATGACATTCCAGTAAAGGGAGAGTGATGTTAATTGCAATTTTCTGAATACACGTCCCCCACGGAATCAATGCCTTGAGCCATATTTTTATGGATAGAGATCCCCTTTAATGTTGCACAAATATATAATCAACAATTGTGGAATGAAACTTCAAATTTTCCTCCGGTGAAGATATGGCCACGGGTGCGACATTCTGTTCCACTATGGTTCGCAAATGCCAGGGGGTGGAGAATGATTTCTATCTAGATTAGTGGGCGATTCTTGATGTCAGTTTCAACATAAGTCTGCACGAACGTTTGGTTGAAAACGGCGCATTTCGGAGAGAACCATCTAGAAATTCAATGGCCAACCAATTCCCTCAATATGTCACCCATTGAAAACCGCTTGGTGGAGGAAATACAGGTTCACTGAAAAGGAGAATACCCACATTCAAAGCATAGCATGGGTCACAAAGTGGTGCCTACATTTGAGGAAGTGGTTGTGTTCATTGTATTCAACTAATTGGGATTCGCCATAACGAAGATGACGAACCTTTCTCAAGAAACACTTTATTTACAATGCGAAATTAGCATTATACTAAAGTTCCACTAGTCTTAGCAGTGTATCCGATGGCAAATTATGGTCTTTTTGAGAATCAATGGAATCTGCTGAGCTGCACGAAGTATTAAATCCTTAAAGGTTAAGTAAGGACGCAATGTAGAGTGTGTATATATTTTATTGAGAACTACCCAACCAACATAACTAGTTAAATAAAGAATAAAGACACTTTGCTAATTACTATCGAACATTTATTCTTAATTATGAACATGGTTAGGATAAATACATTTATGCGTTTTCATTTTTAATTTCATTATGCGATTAATATTTGATCATCTTACCGTTGGCGTTTACAACCTGTTGCATTCTCTGCGGCATTGATGAAAACAGATTGTTTATAAAATCGGGCCCTCACCAACCTCTTCCCATGCGGCCTGGATGATGGTGAAAAGTTCGTCCTTATCATTGGGAATTATATTGTTCTGGGATACAATCCTTTTCATAATCGCCCAGACGTTTTCGATTGGAGATAAGTCGGGTGAATTTCTTGGCCAGGTAATTAGATCTATTTCCGGATGATTCTCCTTCAAATACGCCATGGTTGCACGTGACTTGTGTATACTCGAATTATCTTGTTGAAATATAAATTTACCGTCCGGAAAATGATTGTCTACAACATGAGGGAAAAACGTATGTTCCAATACATCAATATACTTATCGGAATTTAGGTGCCCTTCTATTCGTGCTAAGGTGCCAATTTCATGTTTTGAAATATAACCCCACACTGGCACAGAAAACCGTCCGCTATTCCGGATTGAATGAATGTTAGCCGCATCATATCGGGTCCCTTTCTCTCTCCACACTCTTACGTGATGGTCCGTAGATGAACAAAATGTTGATTCGTCGCTGATGACAACTTCATCCCATTCGTTCCTCCAGTGCAGGTGAGCGCGCGCAAATGCTAGGCGTTCTTGTTCGTGCTCTGGTTTGAGATATGGCTTCTCCGCGGCGATACGACTGTGTAGCCCAACGTCACGTAATCGGTTTCTAATCGTTGTTTCCGACGCTTCCAATTCCATGATGGATTTTACAGATCGAACCGTGGTGGTAGGATTATTCACAACAAGAGTAGCAATAACGTCGTCTTCTTCTGCAGTGGTAAGGCGTGGAGTTCCAGGTCTTGGTTTGTCGGTCAATCGCCCATTTTCACCATAAGCGGCGATTATGAAAAGGATTGTATCCCAGAACAATATAATTCCCAATGATAAGGACGAACTTTTCACCATCATCCAGGCCGCATGGGAAGAGGTTGGTGAGCGGCCCGATTATATAAACAATCTGTTTTCATCAATGCCGCAGAGAATGCAACAGGTTGTAAACGCCAACGGTAAGATGATCAAATATTAATCGCATAATGAAATTAAAAATGAAAACGCATAAATGTATTTATCCTAACCATGTTCATAATTAAGAATAAATGTTCGATAGTAATTAGCAAAGTGTCTTTATTCTTTATTTAACTTGTTATGTTGGTTGGGTAGTTCTCAATAAAATATATACACACTCTACATTGCGTCCTTACTTAACCTTTAAGGATTTAATACTTCGTGCAGCTCAGCAGATTCCATTGATTCTCAAAAAGACCATAATTTGCCATCGGATACACTGCTAAGACTAGTGGAACTTTAGTATAGTGCTAATTTCGCATTGTAAATAAAGTGTTTCTTGAGAAAGGTTCGTCATCTTCGTTATGGCGAATCCCAATTAGTTGAATACAATGAACACAACCACTTCCTCAAATGTAGGCACCACTTTGTGACCCATGCTATGCTTTGAATGTGGGTATTCTCCTTTTCAGTGAACCTGTATTTCCTCCACCAAGCGGTTTTCAATGGGTGACATATTGAGGGAATTGGTTGGCCATTGAATTTCTAGATGGTTCTCTCCGAAATGCGCCGTTTTCAACCAAACGTTCGTGCAGACTTATGTTGAAACTGACATCAAGAATCGCCCACTAATCTAGATAGAAATCATTCTCCACCCCCTGGCATTTGCGAACCATAGTGGAACAGAATGTCGCACCCGTGGCCATATCTTCACCGGAGGAAAATTTGAAGTTTCATTCCACAATTGTTGATTATATATTTGTGCAACATTAAAGGGGATCTCTATCCATAAAAATATGGCTCAAGGCATTGATTCCGTGGGGGACGTGTATTCAGAAAATTGCAATTAACATCACTCTCCCTTTACTGGAATGTCATTCGGTAATTCGGACGAGCTATGCTCAACTGTTCACCTTCTCTTTAAAATCATCCCAATCATTCAAAACCCCCTATTTAGCAGTTGGAAATGGAAAGTGGAGAGTGAAAAAAAAAACGCTTAGTAAAAAATTTATTGAAACAACAATATAAGATACGTTTTTTTATACCCATTGTATCAGATCAATAATTTGCGGCTTATGATTGAAACAAGACGTCGCGAGAGAGAAAGTTTTTAATTGCGGCGACTGTACAAGGATGGCCAACTCATTTTCTAAGTCGTCTACGTCTAGTGGCAGAGTTTGTTTTAACAACTTTTAAAATGTCCTTGAATCTCCTTGAGCACGCATTTCTCACTCCGCTCTGGGATCCTTTTGCTAATTGGAGATGATAATGTGGCGCTCTTGTAACTTGACTTCTTGTAATCACGCCGGTGAAATCCATCGAATCGGTCATTGTTCATGCACGATTCAATTTTTAGTGTTTTTCAGGATAAGTACTGATTTTGACTAATTCAGTTGAGGATCAGGCACTGCTTTTTTGCCTACCTTTCGGGTTTAACTTTTCCCTACCGTTAATCGCGGGTTTTGGCACCATGAAAAGACTTTGTTTTGTTCCTAGTCTTTTCCGTAGCTTTGGGAGAGCTATTTTTTGTTTGAGTGCAAATAACCGACTGAAAAATCCTTTACATCTATTTTTAATTTTAAGTTTTAAATAAGAAGACTGATTTTGCTTCCGTAACTATTTTATTTTATTAGACTTTGGTTTCTGGTCTAAGGGCAGGAGCGCTATTTTTGGCTCCTTAAATTTCAAGATTTTTACTGAAAGTGAATGTTTTGCTGCATGCTATCAAAAATAAACAAGGGAAAGTGTCGGACTCTCTCCTTGGTCTGTGACATGCATTTGGAGGGGTTAATGCATACTCGCGAAATCTGTTTCATCCCTCTCGCCTATTCACCACGTACCTAAGATAATTTGTGATATTGCGCGTGAAGAAATAGTGTGGTTTTATTTTACATTAGCTGCTTTTGACTGAGGCTAACCGTGGCGACTGCAGTTTATCGGCACAACTTAATTTGATGATGTACATGATTATATTAATTTCGTTCGCTAATATTGATGTTATTTACTAATATTAAAACGTTTAGCTTATAATGACAACCCAGGGCCTAAGTTTAAACGAAATTCTGAAGGATTTTAACGATGAGTTTTTGAAATAAATGATGATTTCAAGAACATCTGCGGGATTTTTAATTTAAATTCGGCCTGCTAACGTTTTAAACAAACTTCAACATCGTTCAAACGCGAAAATAACACTAAAGAAAATAGAACAGAGCGCGGAGGTCCGAGGTTGTTACTCTTCCTTGAGATACGCCTATGCAAAATTCTCCCGTTTGGTGGCGTATGAGCGTTATTTTCGGGAAGAATGACATCATCAACTACAAATCTGATTGGCTGATACCATTTTATACACCTCTCGTGCGCTTGACCGTCTCGAACTGCATGTAAAGCTAAGGCAAAGGCAGGAAAATATGGCAGTCCGACACTTTCCTCTTTTTTTGATGCTATGGATTTAATCCCTACCTGGAAGTAACAAAGGGGGCACGAATGGCACCACTCAAACCAAGGTAGCGTCGCTCTTTTTCTCCATCTTGGCGCCAGACACACCTTACAACCCTTTTTGCTGGAGAGGGTGCATTGTTGTCACCCGACACCAAGTCTCAACTTTGAACATTTACCTCCCAGGTAGTAATGCCATAAAGCATACTGGATTTTGCTTAGAAAATGTTGGAAATTATATTTTTAGTTGCTTATGGGTAGAAGAAGATAAGCTGAAGTACATAAAAAGTTTTCAAGGTTAGAGATGCCAAGATATTTAGCAGAGGTCTCTCTAATCTACTTTGAAAGAATCGTGCTAATCACACGACAATAACTCCCCTAGTGGCAACCTAGGGGAATTATATGCTGGAAAACCAAAGAGATGGGCCGATACCACTTTTAACCGATACCGATATATCGATTTAGCCAAATAGCTGTACCGATACCGATATTGGTATCGGCCCATCTCTAGAAAACCATACTACATTTAACATGTATGCACTACGAAAGCTATAATCATCAAGAAACAAAAATATTCAAAATATTCGAATGTCTCAAAAGTCAAAATAATTTTCGGCTCGGCTCCATCATTTTCGAACCGAGCCGAGCTTTTAAAAGGCTCGCTCAGCTCGGCTCGTGAACAGTACTACTAGTTCCAAAGGTAAAAATGTAGTGTGGATGCTGATAAAGCCGTCGGTCCAAAACGAAAAAGAAGCAATTGAAAAATGATAAATTTACAAAGTTACCTTTGCGCCATGTTCATCAAGTAGTTAGCGGCAGTGCATTCGTCGATCAGTTTCAGAAAGTGTCCATCGAAGATCTCTCCAGCATGACACGCCCTGATAACAGTGCTGCCAGCCACAGATCCTCCCACGTGCGAAAACAAGAAAGAATTTCTCAAGCTTGTTATCCGCTTGAATTGACGATTGCTCGACATCACGAAACGCTGCAAAAGATACCGGAAAATCTTCAGATTAAATGCGATATTACGAAGAAATTATCCCCAGAAGTGGGTACGAGCACGACGATTTTTATTGACAAAATTCCCGTGGCACGCGCCGTGTCCAATGAAATTCATCGCGAGATTAGATAGAAATTGAATGCGATGTGACATAGAGCGTGCCAAGAGAATTTTGTTAATTAAAGGGCAGGCGTTATGCGATTGGTCGGAGGAGCTGATTTCAGATTATCCTTCAAATGTGAACCTGATTTGAATTTTAAAATCATTAGGAGGTATTTCCTGGATGTTTCACTATGCAGAATGGGCTCATAATTAGTACAAGAATCGATAAAAAGCATTTGATTTTCCACTTCACCCTCCATTAATGATGTGTATTTAACTTCCGAATTATTAAGGATTAAAAGTGGCTACCCCCACTCAAATACGAATTCCGTGTTTAACCACCATAATAAACAGTTGAGAGTGACACGTAATTATTACTTAAGACAGGAGACAAAACCCGAGTTCTTACCTGAAGTAAAAGGTATCCAAAGACAACAACAATGCATGGAACTATGAATAATGGTAAAAATATTGCAGTTCCTAACGGAAAAACAACTAAATATATCAGTCCCCAATTGGTTAGTTTTAACATTCCAGGTAATTGCTGGTCGAGGGCGTCGATGTCTTGGGAGAAACGATTGAGTATCCTTCCAACGGGGGTTGTGTCGAAGAAGGACATGGGAGACTGAGTTACGCTGTCGAGCATTTTCCTATGTAGAAAGCTTGCTGCTCGTAGACAGCGAAAGACTACGATGATTACATTCAGAAATGATAAAATGGCTTGGCTTAGTCCAAGAACAAATAAAACCGTTATACGGATTCCCTTTAAGTCTGGGTTTGCTTTAAAATCATCGGCGCACCACAGAGACAGCCAGTACACAGACGCGAAATTAAGGACTACACCACTGGTGATTGTAACTTCGGTCATCGCACACCACGTTATACCATAGGCTTTAAAATATTGTTTGTATTGTGATACGGATATCTGCAATTCAAGAGAAAGAATGTGTGTAGACTTTTAGTTCTCAAAAAGGCAAGAAAAGTCCAAACTTTCCTCGTCTATTAAAGAGCACGTACGTTTCCTTCTTTGAGTGTCTCAATAGTCATGAGTTTTGCCTCATCTTCATCCGAGACTGTTTCTTGGGATGCAGAATTAAATCTCTTCTCTCTGATATTTAAAGTACTACAAAAATTGAATTTCCAAAATTCATAAATTAGCGAAGCGTGTTCAACGGTTCAACCATGGAGTCTATATCTTAAAAGGAACAGTAAATGAACCAGTTTTTAGTCGATCACAGTCAATTTAACAAAATCCGCTCTCTCATATTGTATTTACGAGAGGTCTTTCTGTGGGTGCTTCCATAACCTGTCGTTAAGCCACATGTGCCATTTGTTGATAGCTAACGTTCCCTGTCGATGGTCGCACTTCATAGCATTGACATAACCACTGTCCGAAAAGGGGACGGTAACCTCGTATTGCATCTCCTATTTGAACTTGTATGGTTCCGACTTTTCCTAAGGGCCTCGAGCTGATCGAGACGCAACGAGACATAAATTGTGCAATGGAAGGCTAACGCTTACCGCTCCTCTAACAACGCAGCCTCCATGGTTCAACGTGAAATAATCAATTCCAAAAAATTTAAAATATGGGCTTTTTCTAAAAATAGTACACGCCATATGGCTGTTGTAAATAATGAAATTTCCTTGGTTATTTTGTACGGTACATGGTTAACTTCTATTACGTAAAGCTTTTTTGGCTTTTCTATTTAGAACTAGCGGTAGAAAGTGTAGATAAAACACAACATTACTCACGATGGTTCACCTTTATTTTCGTCGCTCATGTCACTTATGTGTTGAGCGAAATAATCTCTGGCCATTCCCTGACGACTCATGATTTCATCAAAGGTTCCCCTCTCAATGATCCGTCCATTGTTCATGAAGAAGATCTCGTCCACTTCTCGGATGAAGCTCAAGTTGTGCGTCACCAAAACTCTCGTCTGTTTGAAAATCAATTTCTACTTGTCAAGGAAGCAAGGAACTAATAATCAGAAGCTTTTCACAGGTGAGCGACTCAAAGGGTTTAGGGTTTATTTGAGTTAGTCACTTACAGCATCAATGTGTTTTGATCACTTTTGAGTAGCAATTATTGAAGGTGCACGGATGTAAATCAAAATCTATTCAAAACCTATTCAACTTAAATATATAAGTTTATACTAAATGTCAGCCGAAATTTATTTCACCGCTAAGAATCTGATTTCTTTCCGTGACGCCATATTCAACTACCACTGTTATTTGAACAAAACACTATGTTGGCACTTCATTAATGATCGCTTAGCGCTTTCGTAGAAAATATAGCAGTAGCGTTATTTACTTTCTTTCGAAGAAATCCCTTTGGCCCGATGACTTTGTTGAAGAGATGTTTGGCCACGTGCGAGTCCACCGCCCCCAAAGGGTCATCAAAGAGATAAACATCGTCATCGCGATAAATTGCTCTGGCCACGTTGATCCTTTGCTTCTGACCACCACTCAAGTTGATGCCCTGTCATGCAAAAATAGTAAACGAACGCATGACTAACAAAAGTCGCCTTCTATGGAACTATGAATGAAACTGAGCAACGCCAGGTTTTTAGCGTTCAGCTCATTATATATTATTTAGCAGTCTATTTCCACAGAACCACGAGAAACCGAAGGCGTTCATCCGTCATGCGTTCAATAATATAAACTATCGTACGTGAAGCGCACGGAAGTGCAACAGCTCGAATGAGTATGATCATAAGTTGATCATATTACAGCTCCCCATAAGTACTGGACGTAGGTATTGCTATTTTAAACAGCACTTTCTTCCAAGACATCCAAGCCCACTATCTATAGCTCAGTTTTACAAGTTTAGTTTGCCCCTTAACCCTGATCTGGAGTTAAGTTAACGACACTGAGGGCGGTCTGACAGCCATTGGCTGTCAGACCGCCCACAGTGTCGTGATTAGTGTTTATGTTGTTATCGTGTTATAAAGTATTGCAAAAATGTGTCAGACTTAAAAACGAACACAAATTTCTTCAGCTCAATTTCAATACAGAAATAATATTACATTCACCTTTCTGTGTCAGTCCGTTATTACAACAGTGCACCACGCTAGCAGTTTCCCTTGTGTTGGTATGTAAAGAAATATTACAAAATTTTTATCTCCCTTTTTCACAATATAAAATGAAAATTTGGGAAATATTGCCATGCCTCTACTAGTTTTGCAGCTATAAAGCTCCGTTTCTTTACGATGTTTCAAGAACATCTTTTGATATTAATATTTGAAATGAGTATTTACATATTAGTTAAACCATACTACATTTATATATATCCTAAACGCTAATTTATGTAATACGAAGTAAATAAGGAAGTATTACTCAATGCCATGTCTTCCATTGTTGATTTATCTGCTCGGAGTGCACCGGAATGTTAACACTAAAGGCGGGAGATGAGCAAAAATTTGCGCGGGGTTTGAATAAGAACTAGAGGGTGTGAATAAGAATTCGCGGTGTTTGCATAAGGACTCGTGGGGTTTGACAGGGTTTTCAAACGGGGAAATTTTGAAGTGCCTCGATAAAGTTTTAAGTAAAACCCTTTTTTTCCAACAGTGTATTTTGTTTGAAAAATGTTATTTAAACAACACTTAATGGTAAAATATACCACCATTTCGGGTTTAAACATGGTTGTTCTAAAATCAAAAAATGGGTTAGAATAGCACCGTTCGTGGTTCTTGAAAGGTTGAGAAGCTAACCACTAATGGAAAAAGAACATCCCTCATAACGTTTATAGAATTGGTACAGTATTCGGCTATATTGGCTATAGAAATGGTTATTTAAACGAACCTTAATGGTAGAATATACCATCTGTAAGGGTTTAAAAACGGTAGAAATGAATAACAATTAGAGATGTTAAATGGTAATTCAGACAGGAGAAAAAACTGTGTTTCCAAACACACCACTTGGGTACTGGTTCTCTGACAAAAGTGCCAAACCCCTCTAGGGTTTAATCTATGACCATTATTTTTTACTGTGTACTATCATCCTTACAATCCAAACCTAGGTACAGAACAACTTGTTTCCATCCACGCTCTTCTCTCTCAAACCTCCCCACATTGGCTACCAATTGTTCCGCTTGCTTTCTCCATTTAAAATTTATTTCGCGCAAAAATCATTCCTCTGGTTTAGTTCACAAATTCTCCGCTATATTCCGCACATACCCTTTTCCCTTCTGTGCTGGGAGAAAACTCTGATGCACCAGCGATGTTACATCGACCAACACTTACAAAGAGTTGTAATATGATCCGTTTATGGTATGATTGAATTATTTCTATTGAAAACTAGTATGTCCCTCTGTTGCCTATAATCCGTCTCACCCCAACCTTGTATTAAATTATATTACCCACTACCGCCCTGAAAGCTTTCCCTTCAGTCAAAAGCAGTCTCAGTATGACCAAGAAGTGATATCTAGTTTATTAGGGAGAAGATATAAATTCGCCACATTTTCAGCTTTATCTCCAGTCCAAACGTAGGTCCGGAGTTAATTCCCGCCTCTAAATTATTAATAGCATCTCATTGGTTCTTGAAAACGCAAGTTAGAGTGGCGCGAATAACAAAAATTACGCATTTCCCGACTGACTAGAGGCGAAATAGCCCGGCCTCCTTTTACCAGAAGCCGATTAGGCTTTACACATGAAGTACGTAACATACGCCTGGGGGAGCTACACGATATTCTCTAAGCTCCTAGGAAAGAACCTCCCCTTACGCGGAGGGAAATAGTTCAGTAACGCGGCTCCTTCGGATCCTTGCCATCCTTCCGCCTTAAGAACCGATTTACCAGGTACATAAATTCGAGAACTACTATTAAGACTGAGTAGGGTTTCTAAAATATTTTTAAGATAAAACTCTTCATAATACCAAAGATTATTTGGGAGTAAGGCGTTAAAATGTTATCAATCTGGGTAGCTTTTGCTTGGACTATTTAAGACGCCGTACATCTGTTTTTTAACGAGGTATTTTTCTGTTCTCGCCGTTACGGCAAGCCCGGCCGCCGGCGGCTCGAAATGGGCCGCTCGGCCTCAGCCGCTGATATTTAGCCAAGGCTTAGTGTAGTTTTCGTGTCTAATTCTATTCGCAGAGCTATATTTATGTTGAAATTTAAAGAAAATCTTATAATATTTAGTTGTTATCAATCTGGGTAGCTTTTGCTTGGACTATTTAAGACGCCGTGCATCTGTATTTTAAACGAGGTATTTTTCTGTTCTCGCCGTTACGGCAAGCCCGGCCGCCGGCGGCTCGAAATGGGCCGCTCGGTCTCAGCCGCTGATATCTAGCCAAGGCTTAGTGTAGTTTTCGTGTCTAATTCTATTTGCAGAGCTATATTTATGTTGAAATTTAAAGAAAATCTTATAATATTTAGTTGACGACGTAGTAAATGTCTCAAAAAATTTCGAAACTTGAGCTTTAAAACGCTGAATATTTTATAACGCAAATTCGCGTTCCGGGCTTCCCGGTTATGTCGACGGCGAGGTCGAGTCGAGGTCCCTCCCTTGCAAGAAAATAGTAATAGCCGTCGCCGATTGGTCTGGCGTTAAAGAGGTTATCTATGGTTAGGGGGCTCATGATTGGTTAAAAGCTTTTTTGTTCGTCTGCTTAGTTTTTACTTCGGGAATGTCATGAAATCCATGGCCAAAGCTATGGAAAAGTGGGACTTACGTACTTTATGTGTGAAGCATAATCCGCTTTTGCTTTTACGTCCAGCCGGAGCCTCCGGGATGAACTAGGCCCATGCATGTCAAATTTTATGTGGGGAAATATCCAGTTTGTTAGAAAAAATATTTTCACCATAGATGGCGCTTATTTTTCCGTTGTGACAGGGGTCTTCCTTAAATTATCGTTGATATTTTAGGGGTCAGTCATAAAATTTTTATGATAGAGAAAAGTTTCATCCTAAAATTAACGTAAATGTTTTTGGGGCTATTCACTTTTTACTGAATCTTTCGGTTAGATGGTATTGATGACAACAAAATAAATTATTTCAATTAAAATAATTCAGTAAGAGTTATAAAAACGTATACTTACAATCCGCGACCTTGGCCCAAATACTTAAGCAGTCGACAGGGTCACGGGGTTGAACTTTGTTTATTTTTCGGTCGTATCAGCACCCCCAAACGGGAAAACACGGCGAACTAAATTAGTTAAAAAAATATTCTCGCTTCGCCACACGCATGGGCCTAGTTCATCCCGGAGGCTCCGGTCCAGCCTTTTATTTTGAAAGGGGGACTGTGGCACCTAGGCATCTAATAAACTTGATATCACTTCTTGGCATGACATACGAGAGGTGATGAAAAAACCTCTCTTCGATTGTCGGCGAGATTTTTCGTTGAGTAATCTGGCTTAAAAAACCATGGTAAAAACTAGTTCTTTTCTGCCCCGTTTTTTCGTTCGAAACGAAAAAAACATCAGTACCGTAAGAAGTATAAGAGTAAAGCGAGAGGCGTGTAAAAACACAGGTTTGAGAAAGCGGGAGAAGAAAATCACGCTGAAATAGAGAGACATTAAACAAAAAATCCCACCCAAAAGAGACGGTATCGTTCCTTTCAAAGGAATTCCCAATGGACCGAAATCCCATTCGACCGAATATCCCGCAATGATTTTAGATTTCCAGCCCAATGGCTATATTCCCGATGGACCGAAATCCCAATCGTCCGAATATGCCCCTAAAAAATACATGAATATAACTTGAAACACTGTAGCCGTCAGCGATTCGGTGGTGTAGTGGATACGATGTTGGACTGCGAAGCGATAGGTTGTTGGTTCGAATCTCCGAATGGTATGTTAATAATAATAAAAGTAAATGTTTCGTGATACTAATTAAAACGCTCACTTTCATTCCTTTCAAGGCAAGAGATATATGGAATTAATAGACAAATTGTGCTTAAAATGAAGTACAGTCTTAATGGTAGTTCCATCAATGTCTTTAAATTTTAAATTAAAATTTTAATATTTTGGTTTCGGGTGGGTTTGGTTGGGTTAGGTTAGGTTAGGTTAGGTTGGGTTGGGTTGGGTTGGGGTTAGGGTTAGGGTTAGGGTTGGGGTTAGGGTTAGGGGTAGGGTTGGGGTTAGGGTTGGGGTTGGGGTTGTGGTTGTGGTTGGGGTTGGGGTTAGGGTTAGGGTTAGGGTTAGGGTTAGGGTTAGGGTTAGGGTTAGGGTTAGGGTTAGGGTTAGGGTTAGGGTTAGGGTTAGGGTTAGGGTTAGGTTAGGTTAGGTTTGGTTCCAATAATTCGTTGACACCTTTTCCAAAATATGCCCCTTTTAATTAGCTACCACCTTTTCCAAAATATTCTCCCTTTAAATAGCTACCACCTTTTCCAAAACATTCTCCTATTAATTAGCTGCCACCTTTTCCAAAAGATTTTCCTATTAATTAGCTGGCACCTTTTTCAAAATATTCTCCTATTAATTAGCTGCAACCTTTCCAAAATATTCTCCTTTTAACTAGCTACCACCTTTTCCAAAATATTCTCCTTTTAATTAGCTACCACCTTTTCCAAAACATTCTCCTATTAATTAGCTGCCACCTTTCCAAAATATTCTCCTATTAATTAGCTGCAACCTTTTCCAAAACATTCTCCTACTAATTAGCTGCCACATTTTCCAAAATATTCTCCTTTTAATTAACTACCACCTTTTCTAAAATATTCTCCTCTTAATTAGCTGCCACCTTTTCCAAAATATTCTCCTATTAATTAGCTTCCACCTTTTCCAAAATATTCTCCTATTAATTAGCTGCCACCTTTTCCAAAATATTCCCCAATTAATTATCTGACATCTTTTCCAAAATATTTCTATTATTGCTAATAAATTGTTCGTGGTAAGAGGCGGGCTTTTAATACTCATATAAATAATCTTTTTACCTCCAAACAAGGTTGGGTTGGGTTAGGTTAGGTTACGTTTGGTTAGGTTAGGTTAGGCTAGGGCAGGTGAGGTTCGCCGTAATTAAAACGTAGTTAAAATAAGTGCAGTAGTACATTTTCAACTCACATTTATTTTAACAATAATAAGTTGTGAAATTAAAAATATATTTAATGCAAAACCACACAGTATGTCTTCTTCCAGTTCAATAGAATTTCGGTCCAATGGGTCTATAATAAAATCGCACCTTTGGCTACGCTCGGTCGAATGGGACCCCGAAAAAAAAAACCCTTCTGTCGAATGGGAATTCGGTTCAATGGGACCAAAGCAAAGAGACAGGCCACCATCATATATACTGCTCTCTTAGTCTGTTCTTGGCTTGCCGACGCCACTCGGGAAATAAAAATCTCTGTTGTATTTTTGGCACCTGATTGTTTTTTGGGCACTGACGTAAAGGAAGATGCAGGAGACTTAAAAAAAATTTATTATGTTCACTTAAAAGATATTATCTTATATCGTGAGTTAATAATATGTTAGCTCCCTATAAGTTACTCAGGCTCCATAGGCGTAATGTATCCAGTGATTTCTTCTTATTTCGCCCGCGCGGGAAAAAAATCCGAATGTTGCGCTCTCTCTTGTCGAAAAAAAATCCCGCTCGTACGGCTCCTCGACCTCGAGTCGTCGGCTGCTTTTTCACCAAGGGAGTGTTGTAGTCGTGAATGTTTATGTTTTAACTATTTAACATTAAATCATGACGTTTGTGTCAGTACTGAGACAAAAAAAATGCAGGAACTCAATGCAATTTGCTGATATTGATAAAGAATGCTAAAGATAAGAGTTGTTATTGTGACTTGAAACCAGAAAATTATACAACTGAGCTAAATCCGATCTCTTAACTGTTTTCTTAACCGAGGCTACTGAGCGAAATGTTCGGCTGCTTAAATAGCTCCGATATCATTGGCTAGCTTCCACTGCACGCGCTTCCGGGGAAAAACCGGAATAAAGAGTAAATAAGATTTTCGTTCACGTGGCGGCCGCAGAGCGTCGCATATAATTGGGAAGCCGGAGGCGCGGGAGAAAACGCTGGAGTATAAAAATGAATTGCCTGAGTAACTTATACGGAGCTAACACATTATTAACTCATGCTTATATTAATACTAGGGCTGTGCGATTTTCGAATAATATTCGTTAAATTCGAATTGAGTATTCGATTCGATGATTCGAATTTGCCACTTCGGGAACGAGTATTCGAATCACAAAACGATTATTCTAAAAGAAATTCAAATAACCAATTTAAATACGAATATAGTTCCCTAAACCGAGCAATCGTTTCCAAGAAAACGAGTATTCGATTGAAAATTGGAGGGAATATGGTCGCATGACATACATGAAGATGTTTTGTTTATGTAATTTCAACGCGATTGCACAGCAATATTCGTTTGAACGAGTACTCGAGGGATTCGAATTTCGAATAGGAGATTTTCTATTCGATTTGGTTTGAAAAACCACCATTCTCATAGCCCTAATTAATAAGTACCCTTTCTCCGATCTCTGTTTCATCGTCAGCTGGTAGGTGTTCGAGGTCCGGTTGTAGGGCGCATGCTCGTATGACGTTGTTGTATCTTTCCTGGTCCATTTCATCGACGAAGAGAATATTCTTTCTGAGTGAGGCGTTCTGGATCCAGGGTTGTTGAGTGACGTATCCCACTTTCCCGGCCACTCTCACCTCCCCCTCCTCCTTCCGCATCTCGGAAACCAGAGCGAACAAGAGGGAAGACTTGCCACAACCCACCGGGCCCACCACGGCCACCAACGAACCGTGGGACACTTTCAAATTGATGTCCTGAAGAGACGCCGCAACCGGTTCTTCCAGGCTCCAATGAAACCTTCCCCCCTGAATCTCTATTGCTGAAATGTTCATAGAATTAAATTATTGTTAACAATTAATGGTCTAAATTGACTAAATGCGTGTTTGAAAATATCTGGAAATAATATAAAAGCGACTTCTGGGTTTCCTGTGCAAGAATGACATGCTGTGTGACTTTTTTTCCAAATAAGATTTTTAAAGAGATAGAGGAGTCTTTGCTGAGTTCCCTTCTAAAATTTATTACTATGCTAAGTCAGAATTCCTTTAAATCAGCGTAATAAAGCTATCATTGACAGTAAAACCCTGGTAAAACTGATTATCATAGGAGGACATTTTCTTTTTATACCAATGCTCTAGATTGGTGGATCAAGTTCTGAAGAAGATCATTCAATTATCTCTTTCTCCGCGCTCAATTTACGCTTTCACTTTTCAACCTCAATTAATTATGAGCTTAAATTGATTTGCGTGTGTAGGACTAGCTGCCGGAAATAAGAAGCGATTAAGCCCGTTTTTTCAACTCACTAATTAATTGACATACCAAATTGGGCATCGCTAGCCATCTTCTCCACGTAATGCTTGGTTTCGCCACGACTCAACAAGTTTGCAATTCTTCTTACCGAGACGTGTGTCTGTAAAGAATTACTTAGGGGATTTGCATCATTTGAGGTGCTTCAACTAGGGAAGGTCAAAGTAACAATCCTGTACGATTCTTTTTCTAAAACTAATAATTAATTTTTGGAAAAATGTTTTAAAACATGAAACTTTTTCCCGTTAATAGAGTAATATCGGTAGAGAGGGGGAGTGAACTGTGTATCCCCTTCGTTGAAGGCAACTTTGTATTAGAGAATACTATTTGCCTTCGGAAGGGGGATATCACTAAGCGGAGCCTCCGGGATGAACTAGGCCCATGCGTGTGGCGAAGCGAGAATATTTTTTTAACTAATTTAGTTCGCCGTGTTTTCCCGTTTGGGGGTGCTGATACGACCGAAAAATAAACAAAGTTCAACCCCGTGACCCTGTCGACTGCTTAAGTATTTGGGCCAAGGTCGCGGATTGTAAGTATACGTTTTTATAACTCTTACTGAATTATTTTAATTGAAATAATTTATTTTGTTGTCATCAATACCATCTAACCGAAAGATTCAGTAAAAAGTGAATAGCCCCAAAAACATTTACGTTAATTTTAGGATGAAACTTTTCTCTATCATAAAAATTTTATGACTGACCCCTAAAATATCAACGATAATTTAAGGAAGACCCCTGTCACAACGGAAAAATAAGCGCCATCTATGGTGAAAATATTTTTTCTAACAAACTGGATATTTCCCCACATAAAATTTGACATGCATGGGCCTAGTTCATCCCGGAGGCTCCGCACTAAGGTAAGAGATAGAGGGCTATGACGTTGCCATATATTAATGGCACCAACTATAATTTCGCAAATTTCATTTACAGTAGGACGATAACAATCGAATGATACGTAATGTCAAATGTATGTATAATAAAACCAAAAGTCTCGATCCAACAGACGAAAGAGTGCTAGCTTATACCCGTGTTCCCAAGTTGATACCCTTCCTTTTAAGCCATCCTAGTCGCGGGAATTGGATAGAAAAAGACGGCTACGCCTAGGCCAATTTACTGTTCCCGCGGTTTCTAGTATGTTGGTCGAGGGGTCGGACTTCGGCCAAAATCCCGTACACTTACCCTGAAATAACTTTGAAAATCCTAAAATCCCACTGAAAATCCTAAAATCCCTTTAGAAATTCTAAAATCCCACTGAAAATCCTAAAATCTCTTAAGAAATTCTAAAATCTCAAAATCCAAGTCAAAATCCGAAAATCCAAGTTAAAATCCGAAAATCCAAATGAAAATCCTAAAATCCAAATGAAAATCCTAAAATCCAAATGAAAATTCTAAAATCCCTTTCAAAGTAAAAAAAAACTTAAAATCACGAAATTTGTATTAAGATCTAAAATAGCTTCTTGCTAAAACTCAGAGGCGACGAAGTATGCGCGAACACGATGTTAGAAAAGGAAATCAAGCTCCTGGCAAGAATTTTACACGGATACGGTTCCGCCTTTTTGAACCCACCCCATCCGCCTGTTGTTGATGGCTAACAGCCCAAGCTGGTAGGAGTTCACCTTACCAGGGATATTTGATTTTAATACCTCTTATAACCCTGGCCTTATAAGTATCCTCCCCCATTATCCTTAATCTTCCATGATCTACATATGCATAAAACGCTCGACACCAGCTTGAGAGCTCACTGAAAGCTATTACATTGGACTTATCTGTGTGTCTGTCACCGCGTTTGCAGTTCTCAAATCGGAGCAAAGGTATTCGCAATATCCGAACCGCATTTGCAGTTCACAGTGAGAAATATTAGCATGTACTCCAGTATCATCGTTAGGGTTAAAATGTACGTGCCGATCGGCTAGGGTTACGAGAAACGCCTAGCCTCTCAATGGCAGGGCTTCCACCAACTGATCAGTGATCACGCAATTGCGGCATTTTACCTCGCCGAGTGACGTTGACGTCACGGAGAGGCCTTACACTGGACGTACGATCTGGGGGTGTGTGTGAGTCTGTCACCGCGTGCTTCTACTCCCATCGTTATGATTAAGAAGTACGCGGCGGTCGGCTAGCGTTACGAGAAACTTCTAGCCTCCCAATCGAGGGGTCGGACTTCGGCCAAAATCCCGTACACTTACCCTGAAATAACTTTGAAAATCCTAAAATCCCGTTTAAAATCCTAAAATCCCACTGAAAATCCTAAAATCCCTTTGGAAATTCTAAAATCTCAAAATCCAAGTCAAAATCCTAAAATCCAAATGAAAATCCTAAAATCCAAATGAAAATCCTAAAATCCAAGTTAAAATCCGAAAATCCAAGTTAAAATCCGAAAATCCAAGTTAAAATCCTAAAATCCAAGTTAAAATCCTAAAATCCGAATGAAAATTCTAAAATCCCTTTCAAAGCAAAAAAAACTTCAAAATCGATGTTAGAAAAGGAAATCAAGCTCCTGGCAAGAATTTTACACGGATACGGTTCCGCCTTTTTGAACCCACCCCATCCGCCTGTTGTTGATGGCTAACAGCCCAAGCTGGTAGGAGTTCACCTTACCAGGGATATTAGATTTTAATACCTCTTATAACCCTGGCCTTATAAGTATCCTCCCCCATTATTCTTAATCTTCCATGATCTACAGATGCATAAAACGCTCGACACCAGCTTGAGAGTTCACTGAAAGCTATTACAATGGACTTATCTGTGTGTCTGTCACCGCGTTTGCTGTTCTCAAATCGGAGCAAAGGTATTCGCAATATCCGAACCGCATTTGCAGTTCACAGTGAGCAATATTAGCATGTACTCCAGTATCATCGTTAGGGTTAAAATGTACGTGCCGATCGGCTAGGGTTACGAGAAACGCCTAGCCTCTCAATGGCAGGGCTTCCACCAACTGATCAGTGATCAAGCAATTGCGGCATTTTACCTCGCCGAGTGACGTTGACGTCACGGAGAGGCCTTACACTGGACGTACGATCTGGGGGTGTGTGTGAGTCTGTCACCGCGTCCGCATTTGGCCAATCGGAGCAAACGTGTTCACAGAAAGCAATTTTTGGCTTCTACTCCCATCGTTAGGATTAAGAAGTACGCGGCGATCGGCTAGGGTTACGAGAAACTTCTTACCTCCCAATAATTAATATAAACTATATTTATTTAAGAAAAACCTCTTAATTTGGTAGTTAGCCCTCGTCTGACCTCGGAGAGGTTTATTTTGGTTTCGCAACTTGTTCTATTATTCTACAGATAACTGTCGGATAAGTTTCTACTTCTTAATTGTTTCAACATGTTACGATGAAAACTAGTAGATAGGCCGAGTGTTAAAAGTAATAAAAATCAATTTAATTTTAAGGGTTCTAAAACGGATTTGTTGTGACGGTCGGCTTATTTGTTAACATAACTAGCGCCACTCCCCTGATATGCATTAAATATGGTGTCAAAATATGATGAATAGGTGATCTACTTTTAACTTTAAATTTCGGTTTTTACACTACGCTTTAGTGGTAGTATTGTAAATTGAATGAAAACAATATACTTGGGATTGAAATCCGACACTGGCATAAAATTCAGCGCTCAGAACACTATAATAATAAGTTGAAAACTAAAATCAGGGTCAGATTCCCAAAATATAGTTCAAAATCCTAAAATAAGGGTCAAATTCCCAAAATACCGTTCAAAATCCCAAAATCCTGGTCAAAATTCCAAATTCCCAATCAAAATCCTAAAATCCTGGTCAAAGTTCCAAATTCCCACTCAAAATCCTAAAATCCAGGTCAAAATTCTAAAATCCTGGTCAAAGTTCCAAATTCCCACTCAAAATCCTAAAATCCATGTCAAAATTCTAAAATCCTAAAATCCAGGTCAAAATCCTAAAATCCAGGTCAAAATCCTAAAATCCAAGTCAAAATCCCAAAATCTTGAAATCCCGTACACAAAATCGCTCCATGTCCGACCCCTCGGCCCAAACCGCTTGCCCTAGAAGGCTGAAAATTTGTAGGAAACGCTACTCATAAGTAGTAGGCGCGTACTAAGAAAGATTTTTCAAATTTGCCGCCATCCTAATAAATGGGGCGTAGAAATGTAAAAAACATTTCTCTACGCAACAGAGCCCGCGCGTTTCAACGGATTTCACTCATATTTAGTACACTGGTTTCCTTTAATGATAAACTTATGCTTTAACCTATAGACGGGCTGAAAGGTCTTTCGGGTGCTCTTTTTTGCCATCTTTATAAATAGCGGCCAAAAACTTCAAAACCTTTCTTTATGGAATAATGTTAGTATGAAAAGCAATAAAAAATGTCCCGACGGGCTGACGGGCAACGCCGAGTGCCTAATTTGCTCCTAGGGTGCTACAAAAATATTAGTCATCAGTAAAATATACCCACTCTTTATATCGTTTTGGTTCTTATTACACGCTAGTCCTTAATAAATCTTCAAATCCGTAATAAATTTTCAAATCCTTAATAAATCTTCAAATTCGTAATGAATTTTGAAATCCTTAATAAGTCTTCAAACCCTTAATAAATCTTCAAACCCTCAATAAATCTGCAAACCCTCAATAAATCTGCAAACCCTTAATAAATCTGCAAACCCTTAATAAATCTGCAAACCCTTAATAAATCTGCAAACCCTTAATAAATCTGCAAACCCTTAATAAATCTGCAAACCCTTAATAAATCTGCAAACCCTTAATTAATCTGCAAACCCTTAATTAATCTGCAAACCCTTAATTAATCTGCAAACCCTTAATTAATCTTCAAATCCTGAAGAAATCATCGAATCCTGAACAAATCTTCGAATCCTGAACAAATCTTCGAATCCTGAACAAATCTTCGAATCATGAACAAATCTTTAAATCCTGAACAAATCTTTAAATCCTGAACAAATCTTTAAATCCTTAACAAACCCTTAAATCCTTAACAAATCTTTAAATCCTTAACAAATCTTTAAATCCTTAACAAATCTTTAAATTCAAATCAAATTCAAATTCAAAAATGTTTATTTTTTACTTGTCATTACATTACAGTTTGCTACGGGGCTAAGTCACATTGTGACTTGTAAGCCCCGTGCCTATCTGCTTAATTTAATATAACAATTTAATTTAATCAAATAAAAAATAGATTTAACAATGGTGTCTTATACTAATTCGTGTTAAAGATTCATGAAAAAAGATTTAATGAATGTATGTTATATCCACTTAAAATTGAACAGTGGCATGGTATATTATAAAATATTTAACAATTGGTTATGCCAAAGGTGGCTTTATAAAAACAAATTAAATAAAAAAGTAAAGGTTTTATTATTTTTTTCTAATATTAGTGATTTTATAGTCTTTTTAAATCTAGTTAAAGTCGGTTTTGCTTGAATTTCAGGTGATATTGTGTTATATAATTTTATTCCCGTATAAAAGATAGACGTGAATTTTTTTGAGGTGTTACATTTAGGTAAATCTAATAGCTCTAGTGATCTAGTATGTCTATTTTTCTGCTTCTGTTTTAGTAGGCTATTTTCCCGCCTAATGTTTGTGTATATGAAACATAAGCTATTATACTGTATACTCTCTTGTATGTTTAAAATTTTTGCCCTAGTAAAATACTCTTGGGTATGGTCTCTAAATGATAAATTATAAATTGATCTAATTGCCCTTTTTTGTAGGATATGTATCCTATTTTTATTAGCTTTTGTTGTGTTGCCCCAGAATTGTATTCCATAAGAGAACACCGAATTAAATAATGCGTGGTATATTTCAATTAGAATATTTCTGGGTACCATTTTTCTACAATGGTAAAGCAATCCATTCACTCGGGCTAATTTTGAGCTGGTTATATTAACATGACTGTCCCAGGTTAGGTGTTTATCAAAGTATAGGCCTAGATATTTGTATTTATCTACTATTTTAATTTTTTCCTTATTAAGTTCAATACCATTTAGTACCCTACTGACATCTCTACCCCTATTATCCTTAACAAATCTTTAAATCCTTAACAAATCTTTAAATCCTTAGCAAATCTTTAAATCCTTAACAAATCTTTAAATCCTTAACAAATCTTTAAATCCTTAACAAATCTTTAAATCCTTAACAAATCTTTAAATCCTTAACAAATCTTTAAATCCTTAACAAATCTTTAAATCCTTAACAAATCTTTAAATCCTTAACAAATCTTCCAATCCGTAACAAATCACAAATCAAAGAAATTTGCATAGATTTCAAATCTCGTACACATTTTTAACAAGTGACGGACCCCTCGATAATTATGCATGACGAATTTTCATGGCTAACAATCTATCTTGCTGCACCTTCACTCTTGAGCGCGCGCCTGACATCGCGTTGTTACTGAATAATGAAGTCACAGTTTGAAAGAAAAAGAAATTATTAGGCGTGACGGATCACAGATATAGTACTCGAGCCCGGCCCACAAAAGCCACGTAGAAAGTAACATGGGATATATGTGGACACAATGATTTCTATCCATAAGTATGACCCGAAAACCTTACTGAGAGCATGGATATGTAAAAATAATATCGTATTATGGATTCCCACAAGGCATTTCGCTTAGGCACCCGTTCAGCACAGAATAAATATGACTTCCAAACTCAAAACCTTCTGAGTGCGAGGGGTCGGACATGGAGCGATTTTGTGTACGGGATTTCAAGATTTTGGGATTTTGACTTGGATTTTAGGATTTTGACCTGGATTTTAGGATTTTGACCTGGATTTTAGGATTTTAGAATTTTGACATGGATTTTAGGATTTTGAGTGGGAATTTGGAACTTTGACCAGGATTTTAGAATTTTGACCTGGATTTTAGGATTTTGAGTGGGAATTTGGAACTTTGACCAGGATTTTAGGATTTTGATTGGGAATTTGGAATTTTGACCAGGATTTTGGGATTTTGAACGGTATTTTGGGAATTTGACCCTTATTTTAGGATTTTGAACTATATTTTGGGAATCTGACCCTGATTTTAGTTTTCAACTTATTATTATAGTGTTCTGAGCGCTGAATTTTATGCCAGTGTCGGATTTCAATCCCAAGTATATTGTTTTCATTCAATTTACAATACTACCACTAAAGCGTAGTGTAAAAACCGAAATTTAAAGTTAAAAGTAGATCACCTATTCATCATATTTTGACACCATATTTAATGCATATCAGGGGAGTGGCGCTAGTTATGTTAACAAATAAGCCGACCGTCACAACAAATCCGTTTTAGAACCCTTAAAATTAAATTGATTTTTATTACTTTTAACACTCGGCCTATCTACTAGTTTTCATCGTAACATGTTGAAACAATTAAGAAGTAGAAACTTATCCGACAGTTATCTGTAGAATAATAGAACAAGTTGCGAAACCAAAATAAACCTCTCCGAGGTCAGACGAGGGCTAACTACCAAATTAAGAGGTTTTTCTTAAATAAATATAGTTTATATTAATTATTGGGAGGTAAGAAGTTTCTCGTAACCCTAGCCGATCGCCGCGTACTTCTTAATCCTAACGATGGGAGTAGAAGCCAAAAATTGCTTTCTGTGAACACGTTTGCTCCGATTGGCCAAATGCGGACGCGGTGACAGACTCACACACACCCCCAGATCGTACGTCCAGTGTAAGGCCTCTCCGTGACGTCAACGTCACTCGGCGAGGTAAAATGCCGCAATTGCTTGATCACTGATCAGTTGGTGGAAGCCCTGCCATTGAGAGGCTAGGCGTTTCTCGTAACCCTAGCCGATCGGCACGTACATTTTAACCCTAACGATGATACTGGAGTACATGCTAATATTGCTCACTGTGAACTGCAAATGCGGTTCGGATATTGCGAATACCTTTGCTCCGATTTGAGAACAGCAAACGCGGTGACAGACACACAGATAAGTCCATTGTAATAGCTTTCAGTGAACTCTCAAGCTGGTGTCGAGCGTTTTATGCATCTGTAGATCATGGAAGATTAAGAATAATGGGGGAGGATACTTATAAGGCCAGGGTTATAAGAGGTATTAAAATCTAATATCCCTGGTAAGGTGAACTCCTACCAGCTTGGGCTGTTAGCCATCAACAACAGGCGGATGGGGTGGGTTCAAAAAGGCGGAACCGTATCCGTGTAAAATTCTTGCCAGGAGCTTGATTTCCTTTTCTAACATCGATTTTGAAGTTTTTTTTGCTTTGAAAGGGATTTTAGAATTTTCATTCGGATTTTAGGATTTTAACTTGGATTTTAGGATTTTAACTTGGATTTTCGGATTTTAACTTGGATTTTCGGATTTTAACTTGGATTTTAGGATTTTCATTTGGATTTTAGGATTTTCATTTGGATTTTAGGATTTTGACTTGGATTTTGAGATTTTAGAATTTCCAAAGGGATTTTAGGATTTTCAGTGGGATTTTAGGATTTTAAACGGGATTTTAGGATTTTCAAAGTTATTTCAGGGTAAGTGTACGGGATTTTGGCCGAAGTCCGACCCCTCGCTAGTCACACTAGAGTTTAGTCTAGTCAATGTCAACTTGTCAAGTTATATTGAAACATTTTAAAAGTAAAAAAATTACTTTGTGTGATACGAAATTGTTTGTGATAAATAAATTAATTTGTGTGATACGAAATTGTTTGTGATAAAAATGCGTTCAGTCCTTAATTACGTTTCCTTATTTTATTACTCTAATATTCGCTTTATAGACAAGAGGGTGTCCTTATAAAAGTGATGTGTTTTGAAAAATTGGAAACACAATACTTTAGGGAAGGCTTAAGCCCTCCCAAATTCTAGACCCTGGCGACGCCACTGTCCGTTTCAACAGGTAACTGAGCAATAACTAGGACTCGTGACGAGCGAGCCGAGTTCGAGCCGAGCCGACACTTTGGCTGCTCGATTAATTAACGAGCGAGCTTTTTAAGGTCGAGCCACTAAGACTCGCGAGCTTAGTCACTGAACTTCAGTTTTGGGGGGATGGAATTGTGCCCGAAAACCCGAGATAAGTAAATTTTTGAAATTGATTACCTGTAAAATAAGTTATTTCAACGGAAAACGGTAATGGAACGTTGTTTTTACTTAAACATGCCTTTAAGTTTCAATTAAAATGAAAAATTAATATCTGAACCTTAAGTCAAGTGATAACCTCAGACTTATCGATACTTGTCTTGGTTCTAATCAAGACATTTTTGATTATCTTTATTAGGAATTTTTTTTCCAATATTAGGCAATTAATTCATACTTTTAATACTTTTCTCGATAAGGGCTTAGAGTTAAGAGTTTTAGTAATTTCTTGTCGAACTGTGACATCAAGGGCATGGTTGTTTAATAGCGGCTTTAAATATTTGGAAAGTAACAATTTAACTAGATTTACATTACCAGGACAGTTGCATTTAATAGGTTATATAAAATGTGGGAAAATTATTTGGCAGTATGTGGCGAGTAGGTAGTTTAGTAACACATAAATCAAACTTTCTGCAAAATATTTTACAATGGTTAAAAGTTTAATTAAAAGACGGCTGGGGTACCATACACTCACATTGTCCTGAGCTTCAATTAACTTAAGCAATGGTGTTTTCGAGGCTGGCTGAGAAAGCTGGTTTATGCAGTTTTCACATTCTGAATTCCCTTCTGCCACCGTTACTAAATATCCTCCGATTAATGCAACTGTGCAGTTTCTTATCTTAACAGTACAAGAATCTGAAATTGTGAAAGATTTAGTATTCTACTCTAGACATCTGATTAACATTTTACCATTTTCCGTAACTTTCTCCATCATCTCTACTAGTTTTCGAAGGTACGGCGAAAGAAGAGTTCTCTTCTCTTCTTCCTGGGCCACAACCGAGGGCAAGGGATCTTTGTTTTCTTTGCGCTCTTCAATTGGTTTTTGGTATATTTTCGAGCAATTTCTGAAACTTCCACATTGATTCCACGGCATGCATTGAAATATGTAGATGCTTTTAGGATTCCAATCTTAAAAAACATGCTCGAGGCCCAACGAGCATGACCATACGTCCATGCAATCGTTAAAACCACCACTACATCTTAGATTGCTGAAGCTTTCTTCAATGGTATCGCTTGATAATTTTCGGGTTAGCACAAAATGAAACCCATTTTCTAGCAAATGCTTCGTTACGGCAATTGTAGACTTTGTAGTTTTTACCAAGGCTTCGTACGTTTCATTGGTGAACATTTCGGTTTCTATCGTTGCAT
Source organism: Phalangium opilio (assembly GCA_019434445.1). Taxonomy (NCBI): domain Eukaryota; kingdom Metazoa; phylum Arthropoda; class Arachnida; order Opiliones; family Phalangiidae; genus Phalangium; species Phalangium opilio. The sequence continues at coordinate 424,825 of JAEQBA010001460.1, read as the reverse complement.
GAGTTTCAATTCCTTCGATAAACATGAGAAAGTCATTTTCAAGCCACTCTAAACGTTCATCATCGATGCGTGAAAAAGGGAGTTTATTTTCATTACTTGAACGATGACCGTAAGTGTTATTACACATATCGTTCATTTCAAACCATTTTCTCATAATTTCCATGAAGAAAATGGTAAGCTCAACACTTTCATGGCCTTCCACTTTTACTTGATCCAATTCTAGCATTGTTTTCAAAGCAGCGGTAACTGGCTGTGAAAATACTTGCACATTCATCTTCTCAAATGTCGAAGGAAACAGGACCTTTCGCATTAGGAATCTTAGCGCTTTCACGACCATTCCTTTCTGCTTGTTATATAACCTAATCAGGTAGTCTGACGAAATTAAGACTCCTATGAACAACATATATCCTGACAAAAACTTTGAGCGTATGTTTTTAATTAAATGGCTTGGTCAAACCCCATGAAAAGTTTCCTTTCATTATCTAGCGGACGAACAGTTTCGTGAGTTAGGATACCATTTTTGAATTTTTTGAAAGCGGAGATGTTTGTCTTATCTGCAACGAGCCTAAATACTCGAAACACACATCGTTCATCGGCTTCAGAGAGTAGGGGTGACGGTATAAACCCAAAATTTTACCCCCCTTCTTTACCCCCTTTCAGGGGGGGGTAAAATTTTTTGGTTTATACCTTCACCCTTTAGGGGGGGATTGGGGGGGATTGATGACGTCACGTGATGGTGTTGGGGGGGAGATGGGCGGGAATTGATGACGTCACGTGATGTTGTTGGCGGGAAATTTGAATTGTTGAGCCACCTGGTGGTGGTTTTCTTGATGACGTGACGGCTAATTTTTTATGACGTCACTTGGATGATACCTGTAGGGATAGGCTTATGCTATTGTAGGCTTATGCTATTGTAGATCCTGTAAGATAGGCTTATGCTAGGTTAATCTAGGCTTATTATTATTATGAATCGGATTTTAAATCAAAAAACACTTAATTAGCGTGATAATAACATACATAATTAAGTTAAATTAATAATAAATTAGTTAAATATTTAAAAAAACGTCCTCCTTAAACTTGATTCAAGCCGTATCTGAAGATGTTTTTTTTTCTATACCGGACTAATAAAGCGCCGTTGGTAGGAAGTCGAACCCTGGAATGGAAACTCAAATGTTGTTGAAACAACACAGAGCTGGACGCATTACCACCAGGCAACCACACGGTTTGTTAATAAGCTCCTTTTACACTTTGTTAGTCGCCGTATATGATTTTGATACTGTTTAGCAATTTTCATATCGTTAATTTTTCGATTTGCGGTAAAAGCTTTTAGGAAAGCTTTCGTACTTTTCTTCTTACTTCTATGAATAAGATAGAGGGCGCTATACTGCCCGCATACGCTACTTTCTAGCCTCTGAAGTTGTCGCTTACCAAAAGTCCATTTTCTGCAGTTTAAAGATAAAAATCTTCTTATACTAGGCAGAAATGGTGGCAAACCGTAGCTATCGAAATAATACCCTACACGAGCTCCGTCTATGAAGACCGATACCAAGTGAGACCCCTTTTCATAGTGCTGATCTAAATTTATAATTAACGATGCGGGATATCTGGTAACCTTAGGTAACCTATTTGACGCGAAAACACCCAAAAAGTTGGGCGTATCTGATGAAGCGAGAATCAAGTCTACGGTGGTAGTTGCTGACATTTTAATAATCTACAATTACGTTTCTATTTTTATCGATTTGAATCATGCTTTGAAATTCGGCGTATACAATGTAGACTGCGGCTTCGGGCAAAGGTTTAGCGAATCCCATGTCCAATCTTAATTGTCCTTGCTTAACGGGGTTCCAGTGGTTTGTTTCGCTAGCCGATAGGTCCGGTGTCAGATCAAAAGCGTAGAGAGTTAACCCGTTGGCAAAATCGTTGGGAGTAATATCGTTACCGTCGTCTTTGTAATGAATACCCGTGCCCGCGAACAATGTTTGATAAGCTTGTATATACAAGTTTTTACCGAAATCAGGAGTCAACGGCAGTGGCGTCGCCAGGGCCTCGAATTTGGGAGGGCTTAAGCCTTCCCTAAAGTATTGTGTTTCCAATTTTTCAAAACACATCACTTTTATAAGGACACCCTCTTGTCTATAAAGCGAATATTAGAGTAATAAAATAAGGAAACGTAATTAAGGACTGAACGCATTTTTATCACAAACAATTTCGTATCACACAAATTAATTTATTTATCACAAACAATTTCGTATCACACAAAGAAATTTTTTTACTTTTAAAATGTTTCAATATAACTTGACAAGTTGACATTGACTAGACTAAACTCTAGTGTGACTAGTGGGCATGTTTAATTGAGGGGTGCGAGAAATTTGCTCTTCTAGCGTGTTCTTCTGAAAATTTGTCAATAATACAGTCAACGCACAAATTACGCGACTGCTCTCTCTCTATCGCCAAAATGGCTAGAGAGGATAACCTTTCTTGTCCCATCGTATTTCTCAAATAATTTTTAATGCGTTTAAGAACTGAAAAGGAACGTTCACACGCTACAGACGTTACAGGCAGAGTAGCAGCTATTTGTAGCATTTTCCACAGTTCCGGGAAAAGGGTTCGCGGTAAAGTGTTCAAGAGGTCACTAATGGTTTTTAGCCTGTCTTTTTCTTCTAAATTTCTCAGAAAGTTTTTCGAAACTATGATTTCGGCAGTAGGTATTTCAGTACCATAATAAGAACAAAACGCCAAAAGTGACTTTTCCGATAGAATCTTTTGAGGATCTTGTACCATTAGTAATGGGCTCATGGAGCTGACTCCTTTCAAAATGTCCGCGTTTGGTCCGTCAAGAAATCTATTTTTGAGTTCGCTGACCATTCTGTCGATTACAACATAATAAAGACCTGCTTTTATTTCAGACTTAGAGTTTCAATTTCTAATGCCTGTTGTTTCGCAAATAACAAAGCTGTCGAAAGCTTTTGGAGCTTTTCTAGGTCGCTTTGGTCTAGGTTGTTCAGCGGTAGATTGAGCATCATTTGAAACCTGGGAAGGAATTTGAATTCCGAGTTCTTTAGCCAAACTCTTGGCTTCGTCGTAGAGTGCGTCATATTTGACATCATTACGAAATTCCTTTAGTGTCGATATTACTGCATTTACACCAGAGATAGCTTGGGTGAGATCAAAATCTGATAATTGGAGCTGGTTGTTTAAGAGTTCTGTTACTGATAATAGTTTTTCAAATATCAATGTCGTTATTAAGGTTGAAAATTTCTTTAGAAAGGTGTGAAGTCCAGCAGCCTTGCACGGATCTGCACCGTCATCAGGTTGACCCAAATAGCTTAATAATGCCGGATATGTTTTTTTCACCGCTCTAACTGATCTGACCTGGCAGCCCCAACGAGTCTGTGACAAAGCTTTTAGCTCGGAATTTCCAATATTCAACTCTTGTTGAATTTCTTTGAACTTCCTGTGAGCTATGCCTGGCGTAGAAAAGTACGAGTGCAAAGTACTTAGCAGACTGAAGAAATCCTTGACATCTTGAATATCACTACAGGTGTCGACCAGCACCAAATTAAGTCTATCAATAAGGGGGCATAGCAGTGAATATATAATGCTTTGGGATGCTCTTCTCGAAAAATCTTTTGTACCCCTTTGCACCTTCCACTCATGACATTTGCTCCGTCATATCCCTGGCCGACACAATAAGCTTCTCCAAAATCATACTCCTTAATTTTATCGCACAAAGATTTTTTTAAGCCTGCGGCGCAAAGATCTCTGACGTCTTCAAAGCATAAAAAACGTTCGTTCAATTTGTTGTTTAAGAAGTATCGAATGCATATACTCATTTGTTCCAATTTGCTCAAGTCTCTAGTGTCGTCACACAAAATTGAGTAAAATCCAGACTTTTTCACTTCGGCAATAATTTGGTTTCTTAAAATGTCAGCACTGATTTTCATCAAGCTTTCGTCGTGTCCCCTTTGGGCAATTCCCTGTCTCGCAGTTAGTAGTAAAATTTCAATTATTCGATTGAGATAAGCTCTGTTTTTCCTAGGACTGTTCACGAGCTCGAGCCAGATAGTTCAATTCACCCCAACTGAATAATTAAGAGAGGCTTTCGGTAAATATAAGGGGGCGCTAGGACTGTTCACGAGCTCGAGCCAGCTCGGGCTCGTGACGAGCGAGCCGAGTTCGAGCCGAGCCGAGCCGCCACTTTTGCGGCTCGATTAATTAACGAGCGAGCTTTTTAATGGTCGAGCCGAGCCGAGCCGACAGGCATCGAGCCACTACGACTCGCGAGCCGGCTCGCGAGCTTAGTCACTGATATAGTGCTTTCCTTTTAGTCTTTATTCTCTCCACCAATAGCGTTCCGTTGTAATTTTACATGAAATAAAGCGTGGGAAAAATCTCTCGTCTCTAATCTTGAGCATATTTTAAAGAGCTGGTTTTACAGAACCACTACATTTCTAAACATGGGATGGCATTTATAGTCGTTCTCAAGGTTCACGTTCGTAGTAGCAATTTTTTTAAACATGTATATATTAATCGAGCCAGCTCGGCTCGGCTCGATCATTTTCGAGCCGAGCCGAGCTAGAGCCGAGCCAAGACCCAGCTCGGCTCGAGTCGAGCCGAGCCGCCGTTTTTTTGACTCGAGCCGAGCCGAGCTTTTAAAAAGCTCGCTCAGCTCGGCTCGTGAACAGTCCTAGTTTTTCCTAACCTCCTCTACGCTGGCATTCAGTGAGATAGTAGCTACTGATCCAGTCTTTTGACATGTCTTAAATCCAGCCCACCCTTCAACAGATTTCTTATGGCTTGAGGTATTTTCGTGATCGTTGAATTTTTTCACTGCGTGTTGCCAGTCTTTGTATCCAATGAATACAAATCCATCCGCGCATCTTCCACTATTGAGTCTAAAATGTCTGCAAGCGTAACAAAATGCAGAATCGTGGCTAACACTATACTCTAACCACTTGTAATAATCGAACCAACAACGGTTGAAAGCTCTGTTCTGTTTACCACTAATTTTTAAAGGGTACTTAGCAAGTAGTGGTTGTCTAGGTGCTTCATACTTCGTTTTACTTAAATCAGTAGGAACTGTATTGTCACTACTTGGTCGAGTTGAGCTACTTGGTAGTACATTATTGTCAATCACAGAAGAAACGTTTAATTCATTGTTAATATCTTCACGAGTTGATAAATTGGCAACTTCAGTGTTTTCGGGAGGAGATAAATGACGTGTTGTTTCACCCTTTTTAGTCCCTCTTATCACAAACTTGTCCATTATGATTCCTGATTTGTTGTTATAAATTTAAAACTTAATTTTAGGTTTGATTTTTCTTATTTATTGATCGATCGATGCGATTAATATGTGATTTGTGGCTTACCAAAGAAAAATTATCAGTTAGTCCTACTCCTACAAACTGAGTTTTTTTTTTTTTTTTTTTTTTACCACCTACTAACACTAGTGCTTAGCCGTTAGGCCTTTAGCACCAGGAAGAATTGAGCGGGAGACCCTACGCGGCCCAGCACTGACGGGGGCCGCTAGGTCGTATGTGTAGAAGCAGGGAAGGAATGAGGTTTACTTGGGAGGTGACGGAAGGTGGAATTGGGGTAAGTCACCTCCGGCGGACACGGGACAGCCGGCACCTAGAGGGTAGGAGCGCCGACATGTGTCGTATTCCCTCAAACTTTGCCGCCCAGAAGCTTGGCTGACAGGAGTGCGCCACACTCCCGGCCTACAAACTGAGTTTCTTTTCACCTCTCCAAAACAACGGACGCGTCTGACTCGCATATCACACTCAAACTAGGTTATTTTCAAAATTTTATCCCACCCGGGCCACCCACAGCAACTGAAAAAAGGCACGTGTCATAAGCTAGCCACCCGCTACCCCTTAAAAGAGAAAACAGTACAATCCAAAACCACAGGAGATCGGAGATCCTCGGTACTTTACGGGGGTAGAGGACGGGGGAGAGGTTATTTTTTAGACCTTGCATCGGAAGGCAGGCGATTGAGTCGTAAGGGGGAAGATGTTGCCTTCAGTGCTTGGGACGGTGTAGGGTAGCTATTCTATAGCAAAACCACGAAAATAGACTGTTACGACTGTATACATACGCTGTAGATACTATAAATATGAAATAGTGTTTCTATGTGTATTTCACTTTCAAACAGTAAAAACTTCAATTCACCCCAACTGAATAATTAAGAGAGGCTTTCGGTAAATATAAGGGGGCGCTAGGACTGTTCACGAGCTCGAGCCAGCTCGGGCTCGTGACGAGCGAGCCGAGTTCGAGCCGAGCCGAGCCGCCACTTTTGCGGCTCGATTAATTAACGAGCGAGCTTTTTAATGGTCGAGCCGAGCCGAGCCGACAGGCATCGAGCCACTACGACTCGCGAGCCGGCTCGCGAGCTTAGTCACTGATATAGTGCTTTCCTTTTAGTCTTTATTCTCTCCACCAATAGCGTTCCGTTGTAATTTTACATGAAATAAAGCGTGGGAAAAATCTCTCGTCTCTAATCTTGAGCATATTTTAAAGAGCTGGTTTTACAGAACCACTACATTTCTAAACATGGGATGGCATTTATAGTCGTTCTCAAGGTTCACGTTCGTAGTAGCAATTTTTTTAAACATGTATATATTAATCGAGCCAGCTCGGCTCGGCTCGATCATTTTCGAGCCGAGCCGAGCTAGAGCCGAGCCAAGACCCAGCTCGGCTCGAGTCGAGCCGAGCCGCCGTTTTTTTGACTCGAGCCGAGCCGAGCTTTTAAAAAGCTCGCTCAGCTCGGCTCGTGAACAGTCCTAGGGGGCGCTTTTAAGAAATTTTAGGAGGGGCTTCAGATAGTTTTCAGGGGGCTCAAGCGCCTCCAAAAAACCCCTGGCGACGCCACTGGTCAACGGTTTCGAAGGTATTTGTTCGTTATCGAGGTACAGAGACAAAAAATTTAAATCCCAAGTTTTAAAGTTAAAGGGATTCAGAGTGTAACTGCCCTTGAACGCCGCGTTGGATACTATTCCCATAATGACGCGATTAGGCTGAGGGCCTAGATATATATTGTTAAAACTCTCGGTGCTACTTCCGGTAGAGATAGTTTTAGTTTTAAGTTCGGTGCGCGTAAAATTATATTTGGCAGTACCGTTATTAAGCGCTGCTTCATGCGCTAACAATATTTTAGGACTGAGTTTAACTTTACGTACCGTGAGTGCAGCGTCTAGTATCTTGACTTTACAGTTTTTGAGAGTGGCTGTTTCTTCACACATTAAGGCAAACTCGTCCTTTTTGCGAGTAAACACGACTTTAAGGTCCACCCCGTTTAAGAGATATTCGGGAATATTAAACACGTCACTAAACACGGGTGTAAAAAATTCAATCCGGCTTCGTCCTTTTCCCATCCGGCCATCATAAGGTCAGATTTTTTGGCCGCGGGTCCGTAATTTGAGACAGTTTCGATAAAAGAAGTGAAGGCGTAGTTTTGAGCGGCTGAAGAAACTAGGGTATTGTTCAAAAAACATCGCAAGTTATCCACAATGCATGGCCAGCGTTGTTCACGAAAGCTACCACGGCGGCATCGGGAAGATCACTTCCATCTTCGTTGGTGATTTTGACTTTGTTGTAATGCATGGTGTGGGCTACATCGATGTAGCTATCACCATTGCCCGAGATGAGGTATTCGAGGGTAGAGCTATCACCAATGACCGCCAAGGGTTTGGCCCATACACCTTGAGCATGTTCGACACTAGTTTGAATCGGCACAGGGGCAAAAACGTCCAATTCACTCTTAAGGGCTTGGAGAGAAAACATGATTTTTTCAGGAGCTAAATATATCGCGTGGCGTCTGCTTTGAATGACGGTGATAAACTGACAGGCGTTTAACTTTGCGTCTCTTTATCTTTAATCCTGAACCTTGCTGTGCAGCAGTCATGTTCTCATAAGTTTCCTGCAATCTCTTTTTCGCGGCACTTTTCACATTCTGACCTTGCATTACGTCACCAAGAATCTTTTGTCCCGTACTAATGGCTCTAGGTGCCAAATACTTTGCACCTCTAATTAATAAGGGGTGTGCCCATCTAAATAACCCTTTCAGGGCGCTCCCTATCCCGTGACCTTTTTGGTGGGGGGTCCCGACAAATACTTTTGACACCCCTCCACCCCCTACCTGATCTAAATAATACCTCCTATACTCGCGACGAGACTCTAATGTTTGGGGTTTTGGCATGGTCTAAAGTGAAGTTTACAGGTCGACGTTCCAAACTCGAATGACGCGGCTTGGCCTAAACTATTCCTTATATCAATGTCTATAGTATCAAAGTAACGTTTAGCAACTTTAACGTAATGAGGAGAGTTAAATGATTTAGTTATAGTCGAACCGTGAGGTTTTTCGCTGTCTACACCTACTATACGAAGTAGCGGGGCTACCGTATCGCCTATAAATTCATTAGCTACTATATCGGAATAAATAAACAATTGGTCGGGAACATAATAATTTAAATTAGCGGGAACAGAGCTTCTATACGATTGGCTGGTTTTATCTGAAGGGCAAGAGAAAGACGTACTTTGGCCTTTTGGGGTTTTAAATCCTAATATCCTTTTCAAAGTGGGAGAAAGAGCCAAGATACCGTATGGTTGAATAGTTAAAGAAATGTAATCAGAGAGGGGATCCGAATCAAATTTAAACTTTGAACCGTTTTGAAAGCCGCTTAATCCGGAAGCTATTTGTTTAAGGAGGGCTTCTAATGATTTGTAATAACCCCCGGGAACTATAAAGGCCTCGGCTTTAACAATGGGCTGTGATTTTCCGTCCCGACCTTTTTTATTTTCATGCGAGACCACCTGCACGTGACCTTCCTCACTGGGTATGTTAAAAAAGGACATTGGGTACAAAACTTCTACAAGAGCAACCTCCCAGTCATCCCCGATCAGCTCTATAGCCTGGGGCAACTTGGTAGTGTAAGAGAAGGTCTTGTTGTTGTCATAAATTTTCATGCTAGCGTTGCTCGGTAGCGTTAGGTAAAAGGGAGACTGCATCTTTAGCCGGAATCCAAGAATTCATAGAAGGGGGATAGCCTAGCCACTTTACAAAGAGCTCCTTTTGTCCTCTACTAGTGCGCTTGCGAATTACTTTCTCGATCTTGTACGTCTCGGGTCTAACTACCGACTGAAGTTCCATCCAGTAAAACACCCCCTTTATTGGTTCCCCGTTTAAATCTTCTAGTTTGAATACCGGAGGGCGTCTGTCAATTTTTCCCACTATTTTAAAAACCTCTATTGTGTAAGTTCGCTCGTACCCTTTTTCAAAAATCATCTTATTCCTACTTACTCGGACGTAAACTTTCTTTTCGCTAAAGTACTTTCCGTAAACATTTTTAAAAACCTGAAGGACATTGGTGCCAGTAACTTCCAAAGGAGTCATTTTTATTGCGGAATGCACCGAGTTATTGTAAGCATTTACCAGGTCATCTAAAACATCTATATATCTATTGGTATTCTTTTCTGTAAAATACCTGTACATGCGTGACTTTAAAGTTTGATTTAATCTTTCTACCATACACGCTTTTATATCGTCATTCTCAGTTGTAAAAAATATAACCCCTATCTCCTTCAAGTATCCTTGTAATTGGGAATTTCTAAATTCGGTACCTTTATCCGTCTGTAGCTTCCTAGGAACCCTTTCTCTAAAGACAGACTTAAAGGCCTCAACCGTTTCAACACCGCTTTTTGATTTTAAAGGTACGGCCCAAGCTCTTCTGCTAAAGCAATCTATTACGGTTAATATGTATTTGTACCCGTCGTTCAGAGCTGTGCTAATTAGCTGACAACTAATTGAATTAAAATTAGCAAATAGGGAAATATTGATGAGCTAATTAATTAGCCAATTAGCAATTAGGGAAATATTTATGAACTAATTAATTAGCCAATTAGCAATTAGACATAGAAACTAATTCAATTCAATTAGAAATTAGACATTTATTTATCAAACTAATTAATTAGAATTACTATTTTCTAATTAAGGTAAAAAAGAAACCATAAGTAAACATAAAAGTTTAAAAGTGCCCATGGATTTAGTACTTTGGTAATGCAAAGTTTAATGTTGTTAATGCCATTGAAAAACCGGTACGGAAGGCATGAATTATTCTCGAAAAATGAGACAAGCCTCGAGCCTTCCGTCATGTTAAAATTTGTCTCATTTCTTCATTTGCTTGCCACAGTTCCTATAACGGACTCCTGAGTAGTAAATACATGCGCACTGCTATTAATTCGAGTAGGTAAAACAATCGAAATTTTGAAATGGGACAGTTGCGAACTACGAAATTTTCTACTAGTACTAGTACCTCATATTTGAGGAGCTGAAAAATTTAGAGTAGCACTAAGGTTTCCTCATTGATATAATAAAGCTTTTTCATATTCAAATAGATGAATCAAGAGCTAATTCCTCGATTTTTTTTACAACAAATTGGCGTAAAAGATTAATTGAAAATCCAATTGGTTAATTAGTTAATCCTAAATCTAATTAAATTTTAATTAGATAATTGCCTTTCCGATTCATACTAATTAATTAGAATTACTTCTCAATTAGCACTAAGGTAATTAAAATTCAATTACCATTTTCAATTAGTAAATGTTGCTAATTAATTAGAAATTAAATTAGCTAACTAATTAATTAGCACAGCTCTGCCGTCGTTGTACTGACTCAAAGAACGCATGTCGTTCAAATCCGCCTGATATTGATCCCCTATGTTAGTTACAACCACCTTGTTTCTTTTAAACTTTCTAAAAACTCTCTTATGTAAAGTGTACGCGTCTTTTCCCTTTAACCAATCTAGTACTTGTTTCTTACTAATCCCCTTTAATTTTACTGCTAAATATAATTTTTCAGCACCCCCGAAACTGGCGGGGTGGGAAGGGTTAAAGTAGATACCTTCTAAAATTTTGGAGATTTTACGTACGCTGCCCATCTCGGAGACTCAGTTTTAAGTTTTTTAGCTGCTGTCTTAAGACTATTCTCAGATTTAAGTTTTTTAGCTGCTGCCTCAAGACTATTCTCAGATTTAATTTTTTAGCTGCTACCTTGACACTAACTTTGGGAGCTCTAGTTCTTTTGATTTTAATTTGTTGGGGTATTGTATACGAGGCTAGAGGGGAAAAATTAGAAAGTAGGTTTGTAAATGCGTAAAAACCTCTAGGTTTTGGGTCTTTGTTAGAGGAAGGCTTGACAAATTCTAAAGCTATATCTCTAATATTCGAGCCGGGTATTAATGAATCATTAACTATAACTTCCCCACTATCTGTCCACCTAAGCTTTTCAGGGTTAGTTGAAATCTGATCAACGATACTATGTACATGCCCTATATATTTAAGGGGGATATCGTCTAACCAAGCCAAGGACACTAGAGGGAAAAGGAAAGAAAAGAAACTACCACCTTCCTGAACTAATATATCACGTTTTGTTTTCCAAGATATTCTCTTATTAGCAATTTTTTAGCAATTAGTTTTGCGGAATGCCTAGTTAATCTAGCTTTTTGACTTTTATTTAATTTAACGTTACCGTGTAAAGTATTTTCAACACACTCTGCGATTGCGTCAATTAAGGGCTTCTTGGCGTTACGTAAAATGATTCTACGTTGTTTTCGAGGGGATTTGGCAATAACGGAGAGCAAATTTCTTTGTGACCGAACGGCATAAGGCATAGTGACTAAATGAAGAGATGGCTAAACACCCATCTACTATTATAATTATTTGGGGATGTAAACTTCGCAAGGGTTGTCGGGAAATATTCCTGTCCTAAGTCTATGATTCTCGGGGCATCTTTGGTGTAGATCGAATAATAAATATCCGAAAGGTAAACTAGTAGCGTCACGGTAGGCGTCGACAGCGAAACGCCATTTATCGGCAAACATTTGTCTAGCTATTATTGAACTTCGCAATTTGTCTCAAGGAGATTTCATAAGTATAAGATAATGAGCGTTCAAAGAAATATCTCTAGAGTCTTTGGATCGATGGAATACGTTTTGGACGATATAAATCACGCTCAAGTTGCGATGATGCGTTCCCTTGGTAAAAAGAGACCCAAGTTCTCCTTTGTTCTCGGTCATCAAGTCATCAATGATTAAAAGGCAAGGCTTACCGCCTGTATATTCTGATAAATCTGGCATACCTTGTTTGAAAACCACAAATTTTCTCAAACTTTCGAAAAAAGGTTGCCATTCACCGTAGAACCAATGTATTAGGGGAAAACATGGCTTCCCTGTTCTCTAATATTTTTAAAACTAATTGAGTTTTCCGGCTTTGAGACGGGCCTGCTATCACCATGTTAAAAGGATGGTAGAAAGGATACATGACCTTACCCTTTGACTTTCAACGAACGAATGAGATAAAGATTGTAAAGTGTTTGTATATATATATATATATATATATATATATATATATATATATATATATAGATGAGATCGACACGTAAAATGAACAATTGCAATTTCGAAAATACATGGGGTATTTAAGGAAGCATTGACGAAAAAATTAGTTAATCACAGGACATTTAACCGAGACGAAAATGACTAATTGACAATATTGATAAAAAAAAAACAATATGGCTAGACTTTATATAACGACTAAATACATGTTGACTAGATAAATATATAAATAAATAAATATCACCGGGACTGACTAGATAAATAAATAAATAAATAAATAAATAAATAAAAAAGAAGAGACCCCTCACAGAAATAGATACTGTCGAATGTACTCAAACTCGGTAACCGTAAGGTAGCGTGCGGAAATCTTCAATTGAAGGGTCTGGGGTATTTTGAACACATTCGAGATCATAAAAGATAGTAACCGAAGGATGGGTCTTAGCTTTTTTAGCCGCAGGGTGGGCTTTAGAGTCGGTAACCTGCATGAAACAATAGTGGGGGTGTGGGTTGAATTTATTACAGATGACGCAATAGACTTCCCCGCAGTTGTGAGGTGACTTGCGTTTCCCCATATCTATTGTTTTTGCGCAACGGGGGCAATTAAAAACCCTTTGACAGACTGATAGGGTTTTGCTTCCACTAGCCTTATGGGCGTCAAAGGGTCCGGTCCCGATTCGCCGCTTTTCATTTCGCCGCCAAGAAGTTCCGATTCGCCGCTTTTCATTTCGCCGCCAAACGGGACTCATTTCGCCGACTTATTAAGATGAGATTTTCTAATATACCACATTCATAAAAAACTTCATTTTGACATAATTGTAAAACCAAAGGTAAAATACTAATGTTTTACAAGATGACTAGCCGCGTTAAGATATTCAATCCAAGTTAAATCTGAATTTTCAAATCTTAACTTGAGCTCGACAAGACGCTTGTCCAGTTGGCTGTAAGTTGGATCACGCCTACGGATAATCCTTCCATTCCGAAGAAGTTTCAAATCGTCCACTACCTTGACTTCTTCTTCCTTCAGAACTTTAATTAATTCAAATATATTTGGATGTATTAGGTTAGGTTAGGTTAGGTTAGGTTAGGATAACCGATTTTCCATAATATTTTTATTTTCATTGAGGTCCTTGCATAGGAAAAGCGGGCCTTTTCCAACAAATTATTTGGCTATATTCGGTCCAACGGGATGCGGTTCAATGGGACATTCGGTCTAATGGGGTTCGGCCCAATGGGCCAGCAGCGTTTGAGAAGCCATTTGAGACGCGAAATAACAAGCACGATATTCTTATACCCTACTTCTTAAAAAATTAAAGTCTAATCACAAAAAAGCGGCGAAATGCGACGACTCCGAAATGAAGTGGCGGCGAAATGGATGGGCGGCGAACTGAAACTTTTTTTGGAGGCGAATTGGCGCGGCGGCGAAATGAATAGCGGCGAATCGGGACCAAACCCGTCAAAGCATTCTTGCCCCCTAAAGTCGCGATGACAAGTACCGCATCCAATTTCACCCCCTCGCAATCTTCGGCCCTTTGACAGGAATAACAATACTTGTTACAGGCGTGCAAGTTTAAATGGTTATAGCACTCCAGGCACCAGAGGGCCAGTGGCGTCGCCAGGGGTTTTTTGGAGGCGCTTGAGCCCCTGAAAACTATCTGAAGCCCCTCCTAAAATTTCTTAAAAGCGCCCCCTTATATTTACCGAAAGCCTCTCTTAATTATTCAGTTGGGGTGAATTGAAGTTTTTACTGTATGAAAGTGAAATACACATAGAAACACTATTTCATATTTATAGTATCTACAGCGTATGTATACAGTCGTAACAGTCTATTTTCGTGGTTTTGCTATAGAATAGCTACCCTACACCGTCCCAAGCACTGAAGGCAACATCTTCCCCCTTTCGACTCAATCGCCTGCCTTCCGATGCAAGGAAGGTTTTGGATTGTGCTGTTTTCTCTTTTAAGGGGTAGCGGGTGGCTAGCTTATGACACGTGCCTTTTTTCAGTTGCTGTGGGTGGCCCGGGTGGGATAAAATTTTGAAAATAACCTAGTTTGAGTGTGATATGCGAGTCAGACGCGTCCGTTGTTTTGGAGAGGTGAAAAGAAACTCAATTTGTAGAAGTAGGACTAACTGATAATTTTTCTTTGGTAGGCCACAAATCACATATTAATCGCATCGATCGATCAATAAATAAGAAAAATCAAACCTAAAATTAAGTTTTAAATTTAGAACAACAAATCAGGAATCATAATGGACAAGTTTGTGATAAGAGGGACTAAAAAGGGTGAAACAACACGTCATTTATCTCCTCCCGAAAACACTGAAGTTGCCAATTTATCAACTCGTGAAGATATTAACAATGAATTAAACGTTTCTTCTGTGATTGACAATAATGTACTACCAAGTAGCTCAACTCGACCAAGTAGTGACAATACAGTTCCTACTGATTTAAGTAAAACGAAGTATGAAGCACCTAGACAACCACTACTTGCTAAGTACCCTTTAAAAATTAGTGGTAAACAGAACAGAGCTTTCAACCGTTGTTGGTTCGATTATTACAAGTGGTTAGAGTATAGTGTTAGCCACGATTCTGCATTTTGTTACGCTTGCAGACATTTTAGACTCAATAGTGGAAGATGCGCGGATGGATTTGTATTCATTGGATTCAAAGACTGGCAACACGCAGTGAAAAAATTCAACGATCACGAAAATACCTCAAGCCATAAGAAATCTGTTGAAGGGTGGGCTGGATTTAAGACATGTCAAAAGACTGGATTGTGACGTAATGTAGGCTTATCATCTAAATGATCTTTGTACCGAGAGCTGTAATTGATAAGATCACGTGATAACATAATGTAGATAAATAGCCAGGATTTATTGTATAATCAGTTAGTTAACGACGGCTTCACGGCATGAAATGTATACCCTGTTTATCGTGTAAATAAAGATTAATTAACTAAGTTAGTCGCAGTTGAACTCTAACCAAACATGGTGTCAGAAGTGTTTTACTAGCGCTCCGCGTTCCCAGTCCGTTCCGCCCTCACTCCGTACCGTCGCGATGGCCGCGTCCTCCGCGTTTCATATCGTCCCTCCGGGCCCGTTCGATTTCTCTCATCCTACCGACTGGCCGAAATGGAAACAACGCTTTCAACGGTTTCGTTCCGCGTCCGGCCTGGGGTCAAAGTCCGAAGAGGAACAGGTCAATACCCTTATTTATCTTATGGGAGAGGCGGCGGAGGACTTATTCTCGTCTTTCGATTTGTCCGCCGCCGACCGCAAGACATACGCGCCGGTCCTTGCCAAGTTCGACAGCCATTTCGTTATTCGGCAATACGTGATCTACGAACGTGCGAAGTTCAATCAGCGTTGCCAGCAGGTCGGGGAGCCGGTTAATGATTTCATCACTGCATGTCGCGCGCAAATTGATAAATGCGACTTTGGCTCCCTCAAAGAGGAGCTACTTCGGGATAGAATTGTCGTGGGTATCCTGGACAAGGCTCTATCCGAGAAGATGCAATTCGACGATTCCTTAACCTTAGAGAAGACTATTGCTACAGTACGACAGGCTGAAGAGATCCACCACCAACAACGGACCATTCGTAGCCAAAACGGACAGGCTCAACCTTCCGTTGCAGAGATCGACAGGCTCGCGATGAACAGAGTTCCGTCGCATGCAAGCCAGCGCAACGCCACCCTTCCGGATCGCGTAAGATTCGAAGATACCTCTACCTCAGGGACAACATATCCCTGTCGCAACTGTGGACGATCCGACCGACACAACCGCATCAACTGCCCTGCTCGCAACGTGACGTGCCGCAACTGCGACCGACGAGGCCATTTTTCACGAGTTTGTTGCTCCGCACCAGCACGTTTCACTCGAGAAATAACGTCAGACCTACCAGTCAACACAACGCGACATCCTCCGCCCGCAACAGTCCCTGGCACCGTCATACCTTCCGAAACCAATCATGACGTTTTTCTGGGTGCTCTTACAGACCAGTCCACCTGCAACAAATGGGTAGTGTCCATAAAAGTTAATGAATCTCCAATCACGTTCAAAATAGATACAGGCGCCGATGTCAGCGCTATCCCGGAGGCAATGGTCGGAACATCCATCCGCGATCTGCGGGTGGAACAATCAAACCGGTGGCTATTTGGGCCTGGCAAAGTTCAGCTCAATTGCAGGGGCATGGCGGCAGTGACGATGAAATGGGGTGACAGAACCATTAGCGACTACATATACATAATCCAAGGACTGCAGCTCCCTCTGCTGAGTCTGAAAGCCAGTGAAGATTTACGTTTGCTGCAGCGACTTGACGAAAGTAAAATCCAGGAAGTCTCTCACACCGATGTCATGGCAGAGTTTCCTGGTCTCTTTTCGGGTTTGGGGTGCATGGCTCAGGCGTACAAGATCAAATTAAAGCCAGGAACAGCGGCCTTCTCCATTGCCACGCCCAGGCGAATTGCCCTACCGTTGATGGACAAAGTCAAGGAGGAGTTGGACAAGATGATCGACCAGGGGGTGATACGCAAAATAGAAGAAGCCACGAAGTGGTGTTCACCAATGGTAGTCGTCCTAAAGCGCGAAGGAAGCCTTCGTATTTGCGTGGATTTCACCGAGCTGAATAACTGCGTTGAACGAGAGCGTTATCAAATCCCATCGGTCGACCATACATTGGGGCAGTTATCGGGAGCAAAAATCTTTTCGAAGCTGGACTGCAACTCCGGATATTGGCAAGTGCCGCTCCATCCAGATTCTATTCCGCTAACGACGTTTTTAACACCATTCGGTAGATATTGTTTCAACCGCCTGCATTTTGGGCTTAATTCAGCTTCGGAGCACTTTCAGCGTCGGATTTGTGAATATATAGAAGGAATCAGGAACGCAGTCAGCCATCAAGACGACATCCTTGTATGGGGCAGAAACCGACAAGAACACGACAGTAACTTAACGAGGGTACTTCACCGTTTGGCAGACAACGGGATTACTTTAAATGAAAAGAAATGCCAATTTGGAGTTACTCGTGTCGTCTTCCTGGGGCACGTACTTGAACCTGATGGAATCAGTCCAGATCCGGAAAAGATTCGGGCTATAGTCCAAATGCCCGCACCGACCAATGTTCCCGACGTACGACGAATCCTGGGTATGGCTAATTACTTAGGAAAGTTTTTACCAAAGATTGCAGAAAATCTACATCCGCTGACGAGCCTGCTAAGCAAAAAGAACGCTTGGACATGGGGCCCAAGCCAGGACAAGGCGTTAGAATATCTGAAGGTGACGTTGACGAGCCAGCCAGTTTTGGGAGTCTACGACCCAAACTATCCCACCACAGTGTCAGCGGATGCCTCAGCCTTCGGCGTAGGTGCCGTTTTGCGCCAAGTCCAACCAGGCGGCGAAGTTCAAGTAATTGCTTATGCCTCAAGAACGTTAACAGCAACCGAAAGACGATACGCTCAAATTGAAAAGGAAGCGCTAGCGTTGGCCTGGGCCTGCGAGAGGTTCCGAGACTACATATTAGGGCTGAAGATCACCTTGGAAACGGACCACAAACCTTTATGCTCAATATTGAAAACGAAACCGGTGGACGATTTATCTCCCAGACTACAGCGTCTGCGAATAAGATTAATGAGATATTCGTATGACGTTCAATACACCCCTGGCCGACTGCTAACCACAGCTGACACATTGTCACGAAACCCGTTGAGCGATCTTGACGAAAACGAACTCTCTGATGAAATTTCGGCGTATGTCCAACTCGTGTTACAAAGCCTGCCGGCATCCGACGCTCGCCTGGCAGAAATTCTGGACAGCCAACTCCAAGACCAGTCATGCCAGACGTTACGAAGTTATTGCGAAAATGGATGGCCAAGCAAGAAGAAGGTGGCGTGGGTAGCACAGGAGTACTACCCATACAAGGATACAATAACCATTCAAGAGGGCCTCTTAATGAAAGAAAGTCGTCTACTGATCCCATACTCCATGCGAACCGAAATTCTGGAGCGTATTCACGAGGGCCATTTAGGTATAAACAAGTGTAGAGAAAGAGCGAAGCAATCGGTTTGGTGGCCAGGGCTATCACGCAACATAGAAGAGAAAGTTCAAAGCTGCAAAGATTGCTTAAAGGAAACAACGAACAGACACCAGCCGCTTATTTCCTCGCAAATCCCGGATCGGCCATGGCAGATAGTCGCAATGGACTTGTTATACAACGAAGGAAAATGGTATTTACTCATAGTCGATTACTATTCAAGGTATCCGGAACTAACCGAGTTGAAGAATCAGCGTGCATCGACGGTCATCGAAGCGATTAAAACAACCTTTTCGAGGTTCGGTATCCCGGAGGTTGTACGAAGCGACAATGGACCCCAGTTTAACGCAACCAGAACGCTGGAGTTTGCCAAATTCGCCAAAAGCTATGGTTTCAAGACCGTCACAAGCAGCCCGAGGTATCCACAGAGTAACGGTTTTGTGGAATCCATGGTGAAAACGATAAAAAGTCGTTTAAAAAAATCGGAAGACATACACTTGGGACTCTTGGCCTACAGAGCAACTCCTATCGATAACGGGTTCAGCCCAGCCGAGCTGTTAATGAATCGACGTCTACGCACCACGCTTCCAACCAGCACAGTATCATTGGAGCCAGCTATCCCATCAAAGCGACTAGTATTACAACGCCATCAACTGAACCAAGAAAAGCAGAAGACAAATTACGATCGACACCATGGCGTCCGTGAGTTACCCGAGCTGTCTGCTGGGGATCGAATCTGGATCATAGACATGCGACGAGAAGGAAAAGTTCTACGAAAAGCCAACGAGCCTAGGTCTTATATGGTTGAGACATCAACGGGAGTTATTCGCCGGAATAGATATCACCTAGTCCAAATTCCAGACCGGACAAACCAAATACAAACCGGCGAATTCCAGGTCAACACGCACACCACCGGAATTAGTCAGCCATGGTTCATTGCCAGAAATCCCGATCTTGACGTTCATGAAGAAGCCACAACTGTCAACTCGCCATCAAACACGGAGGCGACGAGTATCCAGGAGCCACCCTCTTCCGAGCAAAACATCATCGGGAGAGACAGTCCGTCCGCACCAAGGGATGAACAGGAGCCTCAATCTACTCCGCAAGGACCGGAACCAGAACGACGTGGCGGTAGCGAGAGAAAAGCCGACGATTCCGATAAAGTGGCAGACACCAGCCGTGCAGAACATAACAATACCCGTGTTACAAGGTCGGGGAGAATAAGCAAACCTCCTTCAAGAATAAATTTGTAAAAATAAAAAAAAAAGAGAAAAGAGAGGATGTGACGTAATGTAGGCTTATCATCTAAATGATCTTTGTACCGAGAGCTGTAATTGATAAGATCACGTGATAACATAATGTAGATAAATAGCCAGGATTTATTGTATAATCAGTTAGTTAACGACGGCTTCACGGCATGAAATGTATACCCTGTTTATCGTGTAAATAAAGATTAATTAACTAAGTTAGTCGCAGTTGAACTCTAACCAAACATGGATCAGTAGCTACTATCTCACTGAATGCCAGCGTAGAGGAGGTTAGGAAAAACAGAGCTTATCTCAATCGAATAATTGAGATTTTACTACTAACTGCGAGACAGGGAATTGCCCAAAGGGGACACGACGAAAGCTCTAATTCATTGAATAGGGGGAACTTTTTGGAAATTTTGCAAACTTTTTCGAAGTTTGATCCTATTTTTGGCGAAAACCTTAGCCAAACTCTTATTCCTGGAAATGCCTCTTACTTGTCTCCTTCTTCACAAAATAGCTTGATGAAAATGAGTGCTGACATTTTAAGAAACCAAATTATTGCCGAAGTGAAAAAGTCTGGATTTTACTCAATTTTGTGTGACGACACTAGAGACTTGAGCAAATTGGAACAAATGAGTATATGCATTCGATACTTCTTAAACAACAAATTGAACGAACGTTTTTTATGCTTTGAAGACGTCAGAGATCTTTGCGCCGCAGGCTTAAAAAAATCTTTGTGCGATAAAATTAAGGAGTATGATTTTGGAGAAGCTTATTGTGTCGGCCAGGGATATGACGGAGCAAATGTCATGAGTGGAAGGTGCAAAGGGGTACAAAAGATTTTTCGAGAAGAGCATCCCAAAGCATTATATATTCACTGCTATGCCCATAGACTTAATTTGGTGCTGGTCGACACCTGTAGTGATATTCAAGATGTCAAGGATTTCTTCAGTCTGCTAAGTACTTTGCACTCGTACTTTTCTACGTCAGGCATAGCTCACAGGAAGTTCAAAGAAATTCAACAAGAGTTGAATATTGGAAATTCCGAGCTAAAAGCTTTGTCACAGACTCGTTGGGGCTGCCAGGTCAGATCAGTTAGAGCGGTGAAAAAAACATATCCGGCATTATTAAGCTATTTGGGTCAACCTGATGACGGTGCAGATCCGTGCAAGGCTGCTGGACTTCACACCTTTCTAAAGAAATTTTCAACCTTAATAACGACATTGATATTTGAAAAACTATTATCAGTAACAGAACTCTTAAACAACCAGCTCCAATTATCAGATTTTGATCTCACCCAAGCTATCTCTGGTGTAAATGCAGTAATATCGACACTAAAGGAATTTCGTAATGATGTCAAATATGACGCACTCTACGACGAAGCCAAGAGTTTGGCTAAAGAACTCGGAATTCAAATTCCTTCCCAGGTTTCAAATGATGCTCAATCTACCGCTGAACAACCTAGACCAAAGCGACCTAGAAAAGCTTCAAAAGCTTTCGACAGCTTTGTTATTTGCGAAACAACAGGCATTAGAAATTCAAACTCTAAGTCTGAAATAAAAGCAGGTCTTTATTATGTTGTAATCGACAGAATGGTCAGCGAACTCAAAAATAGATTTCTTGACGGACCAAACGCGGACATTTTGAAAGGAGTCAGCTCCATGAGCCCATTACTAATGGTACAAGATCCTCAAAAGTTTCTATCGGAAAAGTCACTTTTGGCGTTTTGTTCTTATTATGGTACTGAAATACCTACTGCCGAAATCATAGTTTCGAAAAACTTTCTGAGAAATTTAGAAGAAAAAGACAGGCTAAAAACCATTAGTGACCTCTTGAACACTTTACCACGAACCCTTTTCCCGGAACTGTGGAAAATGCTACAAATAGCTGCTACTCTGCCTGTAACGTCTGTAGCGTGTGAACGTTCCTTTTCAGTTCTTAAACGCATTAAAAATTATTTGAGAAAGGTTGTACACTGGGACAAGAAAGGTTATCCTCTCTAGCCATTTTGGCGATAGAGAGAGAGAGAGCAGTCGCGTAATTTGTGCGTTGACTGTATCATTGACAAATTTTCAGAAGAACACGCTAGAAGAGCAAATTTCTCGCACCCCTCAATTAAACATGCCCACTAGTCACACTAGAGTTTAGTCTAGTCAATGTCAACTTGTCAAGTTATATTGAAACATTTTAAAAGTAAAAAAATTACTTTGTGTGATACGAAATTGTTTGTGATAAATAAATTAATTTGTGTGATACGAAATTGTTTGTGATAAAAATGCGTTCAGTCCTTAATTACGTTTCCTTATTTTATTACTCTAATATTCGCTTTATAGACAAGAGGGTGTCCTTATAAAAGTGATGTGTTTTGAAAAATTGGAAACACAATACTTTAGGGAAGGCTTAAGCCCTCCCAAATTCGAGACCCTGGCGACGCCACTGCTGTAGGTGGCCCGGGTTGGATAAAATTTTGATAATAACCTAGTTTGAGTGTGATATGCGAGTCAGACGCGTCCGTTGTTTTGGAGAGGTGAAAAGAAACTCAGTTTGTAGGAGTAGGACTAACTGATAATTTTTCTTTGGTAAGCCACAAATCACATATTAATCGCATCGATCGATCAATAAATAAGAAAAATCAAACCTAAAATTAAGTTTCAAATTTAGAACAACAAATCAGGAATCATAATGGACAAGTTTGTGATAAGAGGGACTAAAAAGGTTGAAACAACACGTCATTTATCTCCTCCCGAAAACACTGAAGTTGCCAATTTATCAACTCGTGAAGATATTAACAATGAATTAAACGTTTCTTCTGTGATTGACAATAATGTACTACCAAGTAGCTCAACTCGACCAAGTAGTGACAATACAGTTCCTACTGATTTAAGTAAAACGAAGTATGAAGCACCTAGACAACCAATACTTTCTAAGTACCCTTTAAAAATTAGTGGTAAACAGAACAGAGCTTTCAACCGTTGTTGGTTCGATTATTACAAGTGGTTAGAGTATAGTGTTAGCCACGATTCTGCATTTTGTTACGCTTGCAGACATTTTAGACTCAATAGTGGAAGATGCGCGGATGGATTTGTATTCATTGGATTCAAAGACTGGCAACACGCAGTGAAAAAATTCAACGATCACGAAAATACCTCAAGCCATAAGAAATCTGTTGAAGGGTGGGCTGGATTTAAGACATGTCAAAAGACTGGATCAGTAGCTACTATCTCACTGAATGCCAGCGTAGAGGAGGTTAGAAAAAACAGAGCTTATCTCAATCGAATAATTGAAATTTTACTACTAACTGCGAGACAGGGAATTGCCCAAAGGGGACACGACGAAAGCTCTAATTCATTGAATAGGGGGAACTTTTTGGAAATTTTGCAAACTTTTTCGAAGTTTAATCCTATTTTTGGCGAAAACCTTAGCCAAACTCTTATTCCTGGAAATGCCTCTTATTTGTCTCCTTCTTCACAAAATAGCTTGATGAAAATCAGTGCTGACATTTTAAGAAACCAAATTATTGCCGAAGTGAAAAAGTCTGGATTTTACTCAATTTTGTGTGACGACACTAGAGACTTGAGCAAATTGGAACAAATGAGTATATGCATTCGATACTTCTTAAACAACAAATTGAACGAACGTTTTTTATGCTTTGAAGACGTCAGAGATCTTTGCGCCGCAGGCTTAAAAAAATCTTTGTGCGATAAAATTAAGGAGTATGATTTTGGAGAAGCTTATTGTGTCGGCCAGGGATATGACGGAGCAAATGTCATGAGTGGAAGGTGCAAAGGGGTACAAAAGATTTTTCGAGAAGAGCATCCCAAAGCATTATATATTCACTGCTATGCCCATAGACTTAATTTGGTGCTGGTCGACACCTGTAGTGATATTCAAGATGTCAAGGATTTCTTCAGTCTGCTAAGTACTTTGCACTCGTACTTTTCTACGCCAGGCATAGCTCACAGGAAGTTCAAAGAAATTCAACAAGAGTTGAATATTGGAAATTCCGAGCTAAAAGCTTTGTCACAGACTCGTTGGGGCTGCCAGGTCAGATCAGTTAGAGCGGTGAAAAAAACATATCCGGCATTATTAAGCTATTTGGGTCAACCTGATGACGGTGCAGATCCGTGCAAGGCTGCTGGACTTCACACCTTTCTAAAGAAATTTTCAACCTTAATAACGACATTGATATTTGAAAAACTATTATCAGTAACAGAACTCTTAAACAACCAGCTCCAATTATCAGATTTTGATCTCACCCAAGCTATCTCTGGTGTAAATGCAGTAATATCGACACTAAAGGAATTTCGTAATGATGTCAAATATGACGCACTCTACGACGAAGCCAAGAGTTTGGCTAAAGAACTCGGAATTCAAATTCCTTCCCAGGTTTCAAATGATGCTCAATCTACCGCTGAACAACCTAGACCAAAGCGACCTAGAAAAGCTCCAAAAGCTTTCGACAGCTTTGTTATTTGCGAAACAACAGGCATTAGAAATTGAAACTCTAAGTCTGAAATAAAAGCAGGTCTTTATTATGTTGTAATCGACAGAATGGTCAGCGAACTCAAAAATAGATTTCTTGACGGACCAAACGCGGACATTTTGAAAGGAGTCAGCTCCATGAGCCCATTACTAATGGTACAAGATCCTCAAAAGTTTCTATCGGAAAAGTCACTTTTGGCGTTTTGTTCTTATTATGGTACTGAAATACCTACTGCCGAAATCATAGTTTCGAAAAACTTTCTGAGAAATTTAGAAGAAAAAGACAGGCTAAAAACCATTAGTGACCTCTTGAACACTTTACCACGAACCCTTTTCCCGGAACTGTGGAAAATGCTACAAATAGCTGCTACTCTGCCTGTAACGTCTGTAGCGTGTGAACGTTCCTTTTCAGTTCTTAAACGCATTAAAAATTATTTGAGAAATACGATGGGACAAGAAAGGTTATCCTCTCTAGCCATTTTGGCGATAGAGAGAGAGCAGTCGCGTAATTTGTGCGTTGACTGTATCATTGACAAATTTTCAGAAGAACACGCTAGAAGAGCAAATTTCTCGCACCCCTCAATTAAACATGCCCACTAGTCACACTAGAGTTTAGTCTAGTTAATGTCAACTTGTCAAGTTATATTGAAACATTTTAAAAGTAAAAAAATTACTTTGTGTGATACTTAATTGTTTGTGATAAAAAAATTAATTTGTGTGATACGAAATTGTTTGTGATAAAAATGCGTTCAGTCCTTAATTACGTTTCCTTATTTTATTACTCTAATATTCGCTTTATAGACAAGAGGGTGTCCTTATAAAAGTGATGTGTTTTGAAAAATTTGAAACACAATACTTTAGGGAAGGCTTAAGCCCTCCCAAATTCGAGACCCTGGCGACGCCACTGGAGAGGGCTAGGTTTGGTGATGACGTCAAAATGATTTTGATAGTTAAAAAGGTATAGCCGCGGCTTTGGATTACCATCGGTACCGGGAATAAAATCTGGTTCCCCGAAAATACGGTAGGGGACGTTTGCTCTAACTGTAAATACTATGACCTGGTAATCAGCCAAGTACGATTGAAATCTAGGTAGATCACCCACCCCCGCGCATGCGTCCAATGGTATTTCCGCTGCCACGGCTAATTCCTCCGCCATCTTCCTAAGCCTCTCTCCTGCCTTTTTCCTAATATCAGGGCGACATAGGGCTTTGAAATCTGCCTCGAGGCTTTTGTCAAGGGGATGCATTGTATGATCCCTGTGTATTTTAGCCAAAATTAGAACACGTGGAAGGCATAGCTGATCGTTATTTTTAATTTGTATAATGCATTTCTTCTCTCTGGCAAAAGTCTCGAAGCTACAGATTCCAATAGCCTTGCATCGGTAGGCGCCTTGGGGCAATCTCACACGCTGTATGGTTATTCCTATAGGACCGAGAAAAAACTTGGATCCTCCTTCAGAATTATAGGCTTTATCAGCCACTACTTCTAGTATGAATCCAATATCTAATTGATCCCTTCTTCTAAAACTAAAGTCTGCGGTTAGAATGCCTGGATTATTAATGCTTGTCATCGAAATTGCAATCATGTCATCGGGTAAACAATCGTCCAAAACGTATTCTAGGAAGTCGCTTACAGATTCGACGATGTTGTTGTTAAACTGTACTTCCATTTCCCATCCATCAAGATTAAAATTGGGGAAGGACACTACCCCGCTAGAAATCACGTTTACACCTCGTGGTGCTACTAGCGGAGATGGGGGTGGAGGTGGAGGAGTAAGAACCCCACCCCCTACCTGTCCTTCCCCTTCATCCATTGACTCATGTTGAGATGGAGATATGGGGGGAGTACAATAACCGTCTAAGAAAGAAACATCGTCGTTTTGAAACGCCTCTTCCAGAGGGGACAAAGGAGGAAGTGGGCTATTGTTGGCCCTAGACTGCGGGGTAATGTTAAACATAGACGGGGGTGTTGAATAGTTTGCCAAGAACGTGTCATCAGCATTTAAAAAGGCTATTTCTAACGAGTCTGGAAAGTCGACTAAAAAACTATCATCTTCAATAGGGAGTTCAATTTCTACATTAGAGTTGGCCATTGCGATAATTTAAAAATACAAATACCACAAAATACTAATAATAAATCTGAATAGGCCTAAATAATAATACTAAAACACAAAAATATACTAAAATACTAAAACAGTAAAGTACTTATATAAACTAAATTGAAAGTACTTATATAAACTAAATTGAAAGTACTTATAAAAAATTTAAAATACTTGTAAAAAATTTAAAATACTTATAAAAAATACTAAAACACTTGTAAAAAATCTAAGTTAAATTGAAAACACTTGTAAAAACTAAGTTAAAATACTAAAACACTTGTGAAAACTAAGTTAAAATACTAAAACAGTTGTAAAAAATTTAAAATACTAAGAGTCAAATACCAATACTAACATTTAAAAATACTAAAGCACTAAGATATGGGCACGGAATAACTCACAAGTTTTGTTTGGGAGCAGAAGATTTCTTGGGCTTGCATCAACAGCGGTCAGAAGTAAACTGATGAGTAGCCTAGAGTGATCCGCCCTTTTATACTTTCGTGATACAATTAGAAAAAAAATAGATCCCCCTCAATGTCATAAACATGTCTTAACACGTTTGGGCTAGTCATAAAACACTCTAAATATAAATTCCATTGTTAACAATACAACTGGTTCGACCACGCCCACTTTTAAGGCCCTGAGCCACCTGGTGTGGGGTCCAATTAAAGAATTGACAAAATAAATTCTTTTGTTCAAGTTCGCCCCTTTTTTATGGCTATAGACCTCTTGGAATGCCCCAAAAGGACAAAGGGAATAGATGCTTTTGTTCAAGTTCAGCCCCCCCCTTTTCAAGGTCATAAACCAACTGGTGGGGTGGCCCAATTAAAGAAAAATAAATTCCAATGCATCTCGGGGACCCGAGGTCATTCACCCCCTCCCTAAAGCCATAAATGATTTTGAGGAACTGTCAAGACTGAAAATAGGAATGATTTGAATAATTTAGTTATAATTTATTTCAACGCTTTAAATGTTTTTTTTCAAATGACGCGTTTCGTGTTGTTAAAATGTAATGCATACGACTGATTTCGTGTCGGTGGATTATTCAATTCCTCATGTATTCCTATGGGATTTTAGAAATTTTAAATGACGCGTTTCGCTTTGGTCTTTGGCAATGTAAATGTTCAAAAACAGTTTACTTTTAACACGAAATGTGTTGATAAAAGCTAATTAACATCATACACTATAACCACTGAAAAGGTTTTGTCAAGACTGTAGTAGGTATAATAGTATTACAAAGAACAAATTAAGGAAAAAAATATATTTATTTCGAGTTACATTTCAAGTTTTTTGATTGGTTCTTTTATAATTTAGAAACGTAATAAGGTATGGAATATATTACAATAATAGGATCTAACTTTCCTGTCTCAAAAGTTCTTGAATAAACATTTCAATTAAAGCTTTCTCGAGATTAACGCGTTTAATTCTTAGTACAATATCGTCATTCGGAGTAAGTGTTGTTGGTATGGGTTGAGTTGGCGGAATGACTTTTTCTTTCTCCCACTCTTCTTGAGGGACATCTCTGTACTTTCTGTTTGGTGGCATGTCTTTAGTCAATGGGTTTTGGATGAATATAGGCATGTTATTTGTTGGTAATCCTTGAAGTAATGGACAGTCTGCCTTGAATTTCTGATGCTCTTCGAAAACATTATCGTTAGGTTCCCATCCTCGTAGCGTTAAGTCACAAAAATGGCATTTAACAGCGTCGGTTCCCGAACTTAAATAGTAAAACCCATGACGGGCTAGTTCTGACGGTTTTACAAACGTACTCGCAAATGCACCAAACGTTTCTAGACGGGTAATTTCTCGATTCATCTTATCCTGGCGGTGTCTAACAATCTAATGAGGTCCGTACCAAATCAGACGCTATTTATACCCCAAATAAGGGGATGAAAGGTTAGATTGTAATGGACGCTGTTACTAAGCAGACGTTAATTCACGAAGCTCTTTCAAAGCCTGGCAAAATAGTGGCCGTTACTTTCATCCTAGTAACTGTATTCCTAGCTGAATTTGCATTTTGGTATTTTAAAAATATTACTTTAATTTCGGGTAACGCAACAAAGACATAACATGTTGAGACTTGTCAGGATAAGGCCTTCGGGGCAAACACCTGGAAACAATTAAATGTTTCGTTGTAGGAAGAGTCACCGACTAACAAAGCAATAAATCCGAAAATAGATTCCATTCATAACAATACAACTGATTCGACCATACCCCCTAAACCCATTAAAACACGTCTTTATAGTAAAAATAAAAACGGATGGGGATAAATTCTTTCGTTCAAGTTCTGTCCCTTTTTATGGCCATAGACCAGTCTGAACGATGTTACGTATAAATAAAAAGCCGATGGAATGTCTTAACACGTTTGTGTGAGTCATAAATCACTCAGATTCCATTGATAACAATACAACTGGTTTAGCCACGCCCCCTTTTAAGGTCCTAAACCACCTTGTATGTAGCCAATAAAGGGCAATAAAAAAAGAAAAGCACCAGTCAATATACCCTCAGGCTAATTATCAACCCCGCACTCTAAAAAATATCGCAATAACGATCATTCAGTCCTCAGCTTTTAAGCCGTAAAGACCTGCCGTAAGGACCTGCCGTAAGAATGCCCACCAAGATCAGAGATTACCGCGTGAACGCCCGTGTTAGACTTGGGGCTGAATGCTATGCCGTTTTCGGGGTAAATGGATTCGAGCCAAGCTTACTTTTGACAAAGAAGGACGGGACTATTCTCACAATCTCGGAAGACGTTTTGAAGGAATTTATGGAGGAGTGGACGGAGATCTATTCATCTATAGAAACTGGCGACTGGGGTAATTATCGTTACTTGAACTTGAAAATAAAAATAACCGTTATGGAGGGGAATATAGTATTCGAGGATGGCAACGTCTTCACTCTAACAAAGGCCAAGGCAGGGAAACTGAACGAGAAATTTAGTTTTATGAGATTTCACTTCAAGCTTTTAAATGATCAAGCCGAAGTTATTAAATGCATGTACGAAGCTATTGTAAAACGCATGAATGATATATATCAAAAATATTATGTAAGTCGTGGTACCATGTCTCACAATGATTACGACCGTGTAAAAAATTTCCTAGCAGCGTGTATAGTTCCTTCGAGCATTTTCGAAGATTTTTGTAACTTGACGCGTAAGCTACAATTATATAATTTATTTTACATTTGCTTAAATAACGACGCGTACATTCGCGAATTAATTGGAATTGATTGTGTTCATTAAAAGTTTTTGACTAAAATTCGATTCGTAATAATAATAAGCCTAGAATAACCTAGCATAAGCCTATGTTTTTCAGGATCTAATATAGCATAAGCCTACAATAGCATAAGCCTATCCAAGTGACGTCATAAAAAAATTAGCCGTGACGTCATCATGAAAACCACCACCAGGTGGCTCAACAATTCAAATTTCCCGCCAACAACATCACGTGACGTCATCAATTCCCCCCCATCTCCCCCAACACCATCACGTGACGTCATCAATCCCCCCAACCCCCCCTAAAGGGTGAAGGTATAAACCAAAAAATTTTACCCCCCCCCTGAAATGGGGGGGAAAGAAGGGGGGTAAAATTTTTGGGTTTATACCGTCACCCCTACTCTCTGGCTTCTATGACCTTAGTTAATACCGAGGGGTCGGACATGGAGCGATTTTGTGTACGGGATTTCAAGATTTTGGGATTTTGACTTGGATTTTAGGATTTTGACCTGGATTTTAGGATTTTGACCTGGATTTTAGGATTTTAGAATTTTGACATGGATTTTAGGATTTTGAGTGGGAATTTGGAACTTTGACCAGGATTTTAGAATTTTGACCTGGATTTTAGGATTTTGAGTGGGAATTTGGAACTTTGACCAGGATTTTAGGATTTTGATTGGGAATTTGGAATTTTGACCAGGATTTTGGGATTTTGAACGGTATTTTGGGAATTTGACCCTTATTTTAGGATTTTGAACTATATTTTGGGAATCTGACCCTGATTTTAGTTTTCAACTTATTATTATAGTGTTCTGAGCGCTGAATTTTATGCCAGTGTCGGATTTCAATCCCAAGTATATTGTTTTCATTCAATTTACAATACTACCACTAAAGCGTAGTGTAAAAACCGAAATTTAAAGTTAAAAGTAGATCACCTATTCATCATATTTTGACACCATATTTAATGCATATCAGGGGAGTGGCGCTAGTTATGTTAACAAATAAGCCGACCGTCACAACAAATCCGTTTTAGAACCCTTAAAATTAAATTGATTTTTATTACTTTTAACACTCGGCCTATCTACTAGTTTTCATCGTAACATGTTGAAACAATTAAGAAGTAGAAACTTATCCGACAGTTATCTGTAGAATAATAGAACAAGTTGCGAAACCAAAATAAACCTCTCCGAGGTCAGACGAGGGCTAACTACCAAATTAAGAGGTTTTTCTTAAATAAATATAGTTTATATTAATTATTGGGAGGTAAGAAGTTTCTCGTAACCCTAGCCGATCGCCGCGTACTTCTTAATCCTAACGATGGGAGTAGAAGCCAAAAATTGCTTTCTGTGAACACGTTTGCTCCGATTGGCCAAATGCGGACGCGGTGACAGACTCACACACACCCCCAGATCGTACGTCCAGTGTAAGGCCTCTCCGTGACGTCAACGTCACTCGGCGAGGTAAAATGCCGCAATTGCTTGATCACTGATCAGTTGGTGGAAGCCCTGCCATTGAGAGGCTAGGCGTTTCTCGTAACCCTAGCCGATCGGCACGTACATTTTAACCCTAACGATGATACTGGAGTACATGCTAATATTGCTCACTGTGAACTGCAAATGCGGTTCGGATATTGCGAATACCTTTGCTCCGATTTGAGAACAGCAAACGCGGTGACAGACACACAGATAAGTCCATTGTAATAGCTTTCAGTGAACTCTCAAGCTGGTGTCGAGCGTTTTATGCATCTGTAGATCATGGAAGATTAAGAATAATGGGGGAGGATACTTATAAGGCCAGGGTTATAAGAGGTATTAAAATCTAATATCCCTGGTAAGGTGAACTCCTACCAGCTTGGGCTGTTAGCCATCAACAACAGGCGGATGGGGTGGGTTCAAAAAGGCGGAACCGTATCCGTGTAAAATTCTTGCCAGGAGCTTGATTTCCTTTTCTAACATCGATTTTGAAGTTTTTTTTGCTTTGAAAGGGATTTTAGAATTTTCATTCGGATTTTAGGATTTTAACTTGGATTTTAGGATTTTAACTTGGATTTTCGGATTTTAACTTGGATTTTCGGATTTTAACTTGGATTTTAGGATTTTCATTTGGATTTTAGGATTTTCATTTGGATTTTAGGATTTTGACTTGGATTTTGAGATTTTAGAATTTCCAAAGGGATTTTAGGATTTTCAGTGGGATTTTAGGATTTTAAACGGGATTTTAGGATTTTCAAAGTTATTTCAGGGTAAGTGTACGGGATTTTGGCCGAAGTCCGACCCCTCGGTGACTAGTGGGCATGTTTAATTGAGGGGTGCGAGAAATTTGCTCTTCTAGCGTGTTCTTCTGAAAATTTGTCAATGATACAGTCAACGCACAAATTACGCGACTGCTCTCTCTCTCTATCGCCAAAATGGCTAGAGAGGATAACCTTTCTTGTCCCATCGTATTTCTCAAATAATTTTTAATGCGTTTAAGAACTGAAAAGGAACGTTCACACGCTACAGACGTTACAGGCAGAGTAGCAGCTATTTGTAGCATTTTCCACAGTTCCGGGAAAAGGGTTCGCGGTAAAGTGTTCAAGAGGTCACTAATGGTTTTTAGCCTGTCTTTTTCTTCTAAATTTCTCAGAAAGTTTTTCGAAACTATGATTTCGGCAGTAGGTATTTCAGTACCATAATAAGAACAAAACGCCAAAAGTGACTTTTCCGATAGAAACTTTTGAGGATCTTGTACCATTAGTAATGGGCTCATGGAGCTGACTCCTTTCAAAATGTCCGCGTTTGGTCCGTCAAGAAATCTATTTTTGAGTTCGCTGACCATTCTGTCGATTACAACATAATAAAGACTTGCTTTTATTTCAGACTTAGAGTTTGAATTTCTAATGCCTGTTGTTTCGCAAATAACAAAGCTGTCGAAAGCTTTTGGAGCTTTTCTAGGTCGCTTTGGTCTAGGTTGTTCAGCGGTAGATTGAGCATCATTTGAAACCTGGGAAGGAATTTGAATTCCGAGTTCTTTAGCCAAACTCTTGGCTTCGTCGTAGAGTGCGTCATATTTGACATCATTACGAAATTCCTTTAGTGTCGATATTACTGCATTTACACCAGAGATAGCTTGGGTGAGATCAAAATCTGATAATTGGAGCTGGTTGTTTAAGAGTTCTGTTACTGATAATAGTTTTTCAAATATCAATGTCGTTATTAAGGTTGAAAATTTCTTTAGAAAGGTGTGAAGTCCAGCAGCCTTGCACGGATCTGCACCGTCATCAGGTTGACCCAAATAGCTTAATAATGCCGGATATGTTTTTTTCACCGCTCTAACTGATCTGACCTGGCAGCCCCAACGAGTCTGTTACAAAGCTTTTAGCTCGGAATTTCCAATATTCAACTCTTGTTGAATTTCTTTGAACTTCCTGTGAGCTATGCCTGACGTAGAAAAGTACGAGTGCAAAGTACTTAGCAGACTGAAGAAATCCTTGACATCTTGAATATCACTACAGGTGTCGACCAGCACCAAATTAAGTCTATGGGCATAGCAGTGAATATATAATGCTTTGGGATGCTCTTCTCGAAAAATCTTTTGTACCCCTTTGCACCTTCCACTCATGACATTTGCTCCGTCATATCCCTGGCCGACACAATAAGCTTCTCCAAAATCATACTCCTTAATTTTATCGCACAAAGATTTTTTTAAGCCTGCGGCGCAAAGATCTCTGACGTCTTCAAAGCATAAAAAACGTTCGTTCAATTTGTTGTTTAAGAAGTATCGAATGCATATACTCATTTGTTCCAATTTGCTCAAGTCTCTAGTGTCGTCACACAAAATTGAGTAAAATCCAGACTTTTTCACTTCGGCAATAATTTGGTTTCTTAAAATGTCAGCACTCATTTTCATCAAGCTATTTTGTGAAGAAGGAGACAAGTAAGAGGCATTTCCAGGAATAAGAGTTTGGCTAAGGTTTTCGCCAAAAATAGGATCAAACTTCGAAAAAGTTTGCAAAATTTCCAAAAAGTTCCCCCTATTCAATGAATTAGAGCTTTCGTCGTGTCCCCTTTGGGCAATTCCCTGTCTCGCAGTTAGTAGTAAAATTTCAATTATTCGATTGAGATAAGCTCTGTTTTTCCTAACCTCCTCTACGCTGGCATTCAGTGAGATAGTAGCTACTGATCCAGTCTTTTGACATGTCTTAAATCCAGCCCACCCTTCAACAGATTTCTTATGGCTTGAGGTATTTTCGTGATCGTTGAATTTTTTCACTGCGTGTTGCCAGTCTTTGAATCCAATGAATACAAATCCATCCGCGCATCTTCCACTATTGAGTCTAAAATGTCTGCAAGCGTAACAAAATGCAGAATCGTGGCTAACACTATACTCTAACCACTTGTAATAATCGAACCAACAACGGTTGAAAGCTCTGTTCTGTTTACCACTAATTTTTAAAGGGTACTTAGCAAGTAGTGGTTGTCTAGGTGCTTCATACTTCGTTTTACTTAAATCAGTAGGAACTGTATTGTCACTACTTGGTCGAGTTGAGCTACTTGGTAGTACATTATTGTCAATCACAGAAGAAACGTTTAATTCATTGTTAATATCTTCACGAGTTGATAAATTGGCAACTTCAGTGTTTTCGGGAGGAGATAAATGACGTGTTGTTTCACCCTTTTTAGTCCCTCTTATCACAAACTTACCATTATGATTCCTGATTTGTTGTTCTAAATTTAAAACTTAATTTTAGGTTTGATTTTTCTTATTTATTGATCGATCGATGCGATTAATATGTGATTTGTGGCTTACCAAAGAAAAATTATCAGTTAGTCCTACTCCTACAAACTGAGTTTCTTTTCACCTCTCCAAAACAACGGACGCGTCTGACTCGCATATCACACTCAAACTAGGTTATTTTCAAAATTTTATCCCACCCGGGCCACCCACAGCAACTGAAAAAAGGCACGTGTCATAAGCTAGCCACCCGCTACCCCTTAAAAGAGAAAACAGTACAATCCAAAACCACAGGAGATCGGAGATCCTCGGTACTTTACGGGGGTAGAGGACGGGGGAGAGGTTATTTTTTAGACCTTGCATCGGAAGGCAGGCGATTGAGTCGAAAGGGGGAAGATGTTGCCTTCAGTGCTTGGGACGGTGTAGGGTAGCTATTCTATAGCAAAACCACGAAAATAGACTGTTACGACTGTATACATACGCTGTAGATACTATAAATATGAAATAGTGTTTCTATGTGTATTTCACTTTCATACAGTAAAAACTTCAATTCACCCCAACTGAATAATTAAGAGAGGCTTTCGGTAAATATAAGGGGGCGCTTTTAAGAAATTTTAGGAGGGGCTTCAGATAGTTTTCAGGGGCTCAAGCGCCTCCAAAAAACCCCTGGCGACGCCA
The DNA here is from genome assembly GCA_019434445.1 of Phalangium opilio. Classification (NCBI taxonomy): domain Eukaryota; kingdom Metazoa; phylum Arthropoda; class Arachnida; order Opiliones; family Phalangiidae; genus Phalangium; species Phalangium opilio. The sequence continues at coordinate 389,978 of JAEQBA010001460.1, read as the reverse complement.
CTGGCCCTCTGGTGCCTGGAGGGCTATAACCATTTAAACTTGCACGCCTGTAACAAGTATTGTTATTCCTGTTAACCATCATTTGTACTACATATCGAGCTTGAAATAGGGGATTCATCATCATGACCATGGTTCAATCCTTTTTCGGGTTTAGGTTTAGGCGGAAAGAATCTATTCAAGACTAAGACCCGTGAGGTATAAGAGGCTGGTTTCTGTTTAGATCTTAAAGCGGGTTTCGGTTTTAATTGGATTTTACAACTATTAAGACGGATGTCTAAAATTGACTGCTATCCACGCAACTATTCAATTTGACCGCACTATCCAGCCGCGCGATATTTACTCGCTACCACGATTCGCTAACAGCTACATCCGCCGAATTTTGGATTCGGAATATTTCTTTTTCAAAGGGATGATGACGACGATAATACGATTCTAATTTTTGGACTTGCTTAAAAATTACCTCTGATTTTGTCTGTTTTGATATTTTCACCTTTCAAAGTGCATATGCACAAGAGAAGCAGCACATATTGTCAAGAAAATATAATTTGACCATTAAATATAAAAGCCTGATTTTAAAGGTTAAAGATGGTAAGCGACCAGCTTTTAAATTGAACTACCTTGGCTCTTCTGGCCACAAGCTCTAGTTTAAAAAAATTACTTATTACTCAGCCTGATATTGCTGCTTTTTACACATTGAGGATTCATACCATTCACACAAGGAAGAAAAGCTGCCTGGAGGACAAAAAGCGGATTTCTCTGTGCCCTCCTCCCTCCAGGTAAATAGTTCATTCTCCTAGTGAAAATGGTATTTTGGTAAGAATCTTCTAAGCATCTATATGAAAATTGCAATTACTTTTAAAAATTCCAGTCACATCACATTTAACATTTTATCGCAGAAATTAGATATTCTGTCTTATACTAAAAGTATATTTAGGACCAGCTATTCCATATTTTTTCGCCCATGAATTTCATAGGGAGGGCCAAACCAAGTGCAGAGTGGGCCGGGCCCACCTGGACCCCCCTCTGGTGACGGCCCTGATTTTGTTGTTAATAGAACCGCTCCATACGTTTCTTCACTGAGTTTTTCTTCTTTGAGCGTGGCATTTTCTTGAATCATTTGTAATATAGGGATGAATTCGTTCTCTAACCAAGCTAACCTTTCGTCAGTTACTTCACAGAATGGTAATTTATTATTATTTCTTGTGAAAACCCCTTGTTGTAAACTACGAATATTATGAATGTCGAACCATTTTGATATTAACTCCATATAATAAATGGTAGCCTCCAAATCTTCCTGTTCATTTTTATCACAATGATTCAATTTGACAACAGTTTTAAGAGCTGCTGTAGTTTCTGGTGAAAATAGTTGAATAGCCCTAAGGACATTCATTTTTTCTACATTTTTTGGGTAGACATGTTTCCTGGTTAAATGCCTAACAGCTTTAATGATGCTGTGTTTTTGAAGACGATACAATCTTTCAATAAATGTTGAGGAAATAACTAATCCAATTAGAACTTGGTTTCGAGCGAGGAACAAGTTTCTCAAATTCTTTACAAGGTGGCTTTGATCAAAAGCAAGAAAGAGCTTCCGGTCTTTATCGTTTGGGTGTTCAACTACTGGTTCAAGCACATTATTTTGTGATAACTTTCGAAAGGTTGAAACATTTATTTTTGCATTGTCACTAACTAGGCGGACAACTCTGAAACCTTCTTTTTCAACCTCGGTAATAACATTACAAGTCATTTTGTACTGTCTCTATCCACTTAGTTTTGAAACAAAAAAATAAGCCACTGGCATTCTAAAATCCGATGAGAGACTTTGGAAGTAATAGCAGAGTAAATGAGTGGCGAGTGTTTCACTCACCCCAAGTTCCTCTCTAGTTATGTCATTTTCTCCAAAAAACATATCAAGTTTGCGATCGTACAGGTATTTCGCTTTGATCGCCATCTCATCAAACATTGTCGACCCCAGGTGCTGGTGATCTTTTTCTAATCGTTTGTACTCTTCCTTAAGTCTGAACTTCACAAGCGAAGTCACTCCAGTTTCACCTGTGGTACTTCCAAGATATTGCTTAATTGTTTTTGGGTGAGGTAAGTGTAATACACCAAGCTCTCTTATGTATCGATAGGCAGCGGGTGATTTTTGGTTCCACAAAACGCTAACTCTTAGAGTTGATTCACTGTACTTGGTTTTTCTCTTACCGAAACTAAATAGTTGTTCAGCTATAAAATTAGCCTTCAAGCTTCCATTATTTATCGCCGTATTAAGTTTTCTGATTTGTGGAAATACATTTCTCCCTAGCAAAGTACAGGTATTTTCTAAGGTTTGAACTTTTGCCTCAAGTTTTTTAGTACGAGCCTGCTCTTTCTCTAATTTCTTCTTGAGTTTGGCAACGAGGCGTCCATGTTCGCGAGAAGACATAGATTGTTTGGACCTTCGGCTTCTTTTCACAGTCGACACTTGAATTGAAACATCTTGAGTTTTAATTATTTGATAAGGTGTTTCATTAGGAACTTTAGTTCTTTGGTACATTGTATAATTGGGATCATGGCTCTGATTGCTTAACCCTTTATCACAGTGTTCTTTATGTTCATTGAAGTGTACATTACGAATGTCTTTTATAACATTTTCAGTTTTCCTATTACAGTTGTTAGGAGATAAAAAAACCTATAATGGCGTTTGACTTCTTCATTGATTTGGGACTGATATTTATATCAGCTGACTCAACTAGGTTTTCAAGAAACAGTCTTTTTCTTGATAAATGCTCATTGTTTCTGGTTTGAGTTTGTTGTAAAGGAGATATGTTTTTGTGTTTGTTTCAGCTTTGGGTGCTTCATTAGTTTTGCCACTAAGATTAATATTGGAAAGAAACGTTGACTGGTTTCTTGGAGGAGCAGTGATAGGAGTATTGTCAACATCAAGTTTTAATTTCCTGACTAAAGGCTCCCCATCAAAGACCGATGGAATTGCGTTAGGTAGTAGCCGCCTTTTTCTGTTAGTTGAAACATTAAAATCGCTTTCCTTAAAATGCTTACTACATATTCGTGAATTCTCTGTGGCTTTACAATTAAGAACTTCTTGCCATTTTTCTCGAAGAGAAGGATTTTTAGGGAAAGAATGCAAGCTTTTTGTGTTAGTTTTGCTTGCATCTTTATTGTAATTCTTTATGATACACGAATTAACCATTTACGGCGAACGAAATCAGTCCTTATGATTAAAAAAGCATTACCTTACTAGTTTGTTTTGACCAAGGGTTACCCTTCAATATTAATGGCTATTTCTATAATTTGTAAGCAGAAAACGGATTTAAGAAGTTGACCTTCATACATTTAAAACGAATCATTTGTAATAGACCATTCCTGTAAGTACTTGTAGAGAAACAAACGTGCAGGGGCGGAGAGGTGTCTTCCGACTCGCTAAGAGACAACGCCAGATGGAGCCACAGTTCACTAAACGCGGGAGGCTAGGCAAGTCGCTCTGCCTCTAGCGGTGCTTCTCAAAACACCTCTAGCCCCTGTTAAGTTCTCTTCAGCCATGTCAATAATGGAATGGTCTATAAGCACGGCCAGCTTAGAGGGTTTTGAAGTTGGCCGTTACCTGATATTACCCGAGAAAGCGCCATCTAGCGTGGGACTAATGTCAGATTGAAAATGCCATAAAATATAAGACTTTTGATGGCATTTCGAAGCCTAGTATTCTACAGGGCCGCTTGTAGATATGACTTGATAAGTTGATACCGTTTTGTAACGTTAAAGTAATATTCACCCGCTTTTGCTAATTTCCTATGGAGATTAACATGGGTTTTTCGTGATTTTTCCCCACCGCTAACTTAAAAACTACAGCGAAGTTACTTTTCGGAATTATCTTAAATTAACAATTAAGTATTCAGGGTGTGCTATCAGCCAGTTTGATCAAAACAATTAAGTCTAAGTATGTTAATTTTAGTTAATTACAGAAGTACGGCTTTGACCATCGTGATTGGACATAATAATTAGCTAGATCTCTTGGAAAACTCAGTGCTACTGCGTATCTGTAGTGTGGTGGTTATCACGTCCGCTTTACACGCGGAAGGTCCCAGGTTCGAAGCCTGGTAGATACATGTATTGACCATCGTGATTGGACATAAGAATTAGCTAGATCTCTTGGTAAACTCAGTGCTACCACGTATCTATGGTGCAGTGGCTATCACGTCCGCTTCACACGCGGAAGGTCCCAGGTTCAAGCCCTGGTAGATACATGTTTTGACCATCGTGATTGGGCGCTTGAATTACCTAGATCTCTAGGAAAACTCAGTATTACCACGTATCTATGGTGTAGTGGTTATCACGTCCGCCTCACACACGGAAAGTCCCAGGTTCGAGTCCAGGTGGATACATGTTTTAACCATCGTGATTGGACATAATAGTTAGTTAGATCTCTTGGAAAACTTAGACTTACCACGTGTCTGTGGTGTAGTGGTTATAATAAATATTTAACAATTATTTCACTTCACTTGGTTTAATAATGTGACATAGGTAGCGTACTTTTTCCCTACTTTTAAAACCATTAAACTAAGTAATATTAGAAGTTCAACAGATTGTCAAAAAAAAGATGTTAAAAGCCACTGTAAATGGTGCTTAAATGCCTAATATTCCCTTAATACTTCCAAATAATATTAGTAAATGGCGTGAATTGATCATAGAAATGGGGTTAAAGTACACCCTAAATGATGTCTTTTTTGGCACTGGAAAAAACAGCATATATGGTGTTTGAATGCACCATTATATTTTAGAGTGCAAATGTATGACGGTAAAGCAAACATAATTATTCAAAATTTAATTACATTAAGACTGAAGTGACAGATATTATATAAAAACGTCTTGGTTTGGACCAAGGCCGAAAAAACAAACGATATGTGTGAGGTTTATCAATTGACTGAAGTTCAGATATTGAAATTTTTTTCTAGTTATATTTATCCACTCAATCCTTAATCAATATTTAATTCAATCAACTGATTTTACTGTTAATCGATCTAGTCCCTCTAAATTAATTGAAAAAATTACATATCTACTCTTTTTCAATAACAATTAATTTCATGATAAAATGTAATTGTTCTTGAAAAAGCGTAGATATGTAATTTTTTCAATTAATTTAGAGGGACTAGATCGATTAACAGTAAAATCAGTTGATTGAATTAAATATTGATTAAGGATTGAGTGGATAAAAATAACTAGAAAAAAATTTCAATATCTGAAACTTCAGTCAATTGATAAACCTCACACATATCGTTTGTTTTTTCGGCCTTGGTCCAAACCAAGACGTTTTTATATAATTAGAGAAGGCAGTGATCGTACTGACGAATATTGTCAGATCGTTGCCTACGTTAATCAAGGCCTGTGCGCGGTAGTCTCGAAGGGAGCGACTTTTAAGAAACTCCACTTTATATTTTCTCCCTATTTTACCGCGAGATTTCATTGATAGCTAAACCGATACGCGCGCGAAAATGAGTATTTAAAATTCCAAGCGCGAGAAAATGAACATTTCAAATTCAAAGCGCGAGAAAATTAACATTTCAAATTATTTAGGTCCAGCTAATAGCGCCTCAGGTGAGAGAATTTGGCAACTTAAATTGCCAAACAAAAAATAAAAATCGGCGCCGCGCGCACAGGCAACGGTCAGATTAATAGAGCCGGAATATTCTTCTCTTTGCACGCGTACTGAGGAGAAGTTGGAGAACAGCGAGAATAATCAAGCTAAGCATACCTTCCAGTAGATTAAATGTAAAAGTGAAAATGTCAATAACGCAACGTTGTTACACGCGCCAGTGAGCACAAAAATGCACGCGCAGAACCGTTTTTGTAACTATTTCGAGTATTAAACGGCTCCTAGCTCGCTTAACTGACCTTTTAGTCGGTAAGAGTGGAGATAAACTTCAGTTCGCATTTTATGTTCAACCACATCTGAGCCATAAATGTCATGAAACGTAACATTAAAATAGCAATGAAAGATCTCCAGTGTAATTTAAGAGAAAAATAAATTAGATTCAGCCCTAGTTTTTTAGAGAAGAGCCTCAGAGAGGATTTTATTCGTGATTGAATTACCTTTTCATGCTGTTTCTGAACCACTTCAGGAGAACACGACTGAGAGTCAAAACAGGTTAGTACTTTAAATTGTAGTTCTTTTCATTGATAACTGCACCTCATTATTTACCTATTAGTTACATTTAAACGTAAAAGTATAACTAACAAATAATCGATTCTTGAAGCATTTATAAGCTAGCAATTCCCAGATCATTACTGGCAACCATACCATTTTCATTTTGTTGATTATTATTTTGCGGCTATGCATAAACATATTTACAACTAAATGCAATTCCAACTTTCATATATTTGTTTTCGTATACCAGCGAGTAATTCCCAGATCATTATTGTCAGTATTTTCATGTTGTTGATTACTTTCGAAAAACCTTGGAAAATGATCAAAATACAAATTCGTTTCACTTGTATTCATATATTATAAGACATACACCATTGCCGAGATCCTTAAGATCTACCTTACACTTTTAATATTATTGATTGCATTTTCTAAACATAGAAACCATACTGTAATTTGCAACCAATTAAAAGGTAGTTTCAATTGTATTTATACATTTTATCGCAATGACAACAGCCAATTAAGGATATTCCGAACATTTTCATTATTTTAGTTGCTTTTAGAAAGCATAGAAATATGGCTTCAGATTAGATTGGTTAGGAATCATTTATTAAACGCATTGCCCCTTGACCGGAATAGTGAAGTATATTTTAAAATTTTCATTATGTTGACTGCTTTTGAAATACATCTTAAATTTTAAAATTAACCAAATTAAGTTCATTTTGTTTGTATTTATATTATAACGTATTCTCATATCATTAAGGTGGAACAGATAATTTTAATTTCGTTGATTACTTTCGGAAAACGTAGAAACATAACTAATATATAAAACTCGTTTCAGTCGTTACCATGCATTATAACATAGACACTACTGCCGAGATCATTAAAGTCTTTGCACCCTTCAATTTGTTTATTGCTTAGGAAAACATAGAATCGATGCCTACCGACAGCATCAGAGTTTTGTGACCATTTTCATTACGTTGATTGATTTTGCTAAACATTGATCAACGGTTTTTAAATTAGTCCAAAAGTCTCATTTGTAATTATATTATAAACAAGTCGAAAATTGTCCAGATCATTCGGGTCAACCTTAATATTATCATTGGGTTGCCAGCTTTTGATCGCAATTGAAATTCAAAACGAATTGCATACTAGTTTTACTCGTAGTTATCTTTTATAACGCATCGACCCTCCCCAAGGTCATTAAAGCGTACCTTAGCATTTCATTACGTTTGTTGCTTTGGACTATATAAAAACTTAACCAGAACTTAAACGAATTCTAAGATTGATTGGTTTGTAATTATGTATATGTTAATGCATCGATAATTCGCTAGAAGGCCAAGTTTCAATGAAAATGGTTTTATTGAACTGCCTTCTATCGAGCAAATGTTGCAAAGTCAAAACACAATGTGATATATATATATATTTATATATGTATATATGTATATATGTATATATGTATATATGTATATATGTATATATGTATATATGTATATATTTATATATGTATATATGTATATATGTATATATGTATATATGTATATATGTATATATGTTTATATGTATATATGTATATATGTATATATGTATATATTTATATATGTATATATGTATATATGTATATATGTATATATATATATATATGTATATATATATATATATATATATGTATATATTGTCACCCTCAATTCTCCTCTCTCTTCTTTGTCCCTTTAAAAGTAAGTTAGGGGCGATGCTTTTATGAAAGGAACCATGGGCTAGGTACACATTTTATAGTCGCTCTCTTCGAAAACTACTAGGGTAAAACTATGGAACGCCGTTTCGGCCAAAAATATAGTAAAATCGTCTTTATATGCCTAGTAACAGGTTGTTTCATAAATGGAAGGTTCTTGATGTACATCGTACCAGGTTGTTTCCTAGATGGAGGGCATCTTTATATACATCCTATCAGGTTGTTTCCTATGTCAAGGGTTCTTTATATGCTTCCTACTAGGTTGTTTCCTACGTCGGGGGTTCTTTATATACATCCTACCAGGTTGTTTCTTACGTCACTGGTTCTCTATATACAAGTACCAGGTTGTTTCCTAGATCGAGGGTATCTTTATATACTTCGTACTGGGTTGTTTCCTACGTCGCGGGTTCTTTATATACATAGTACCAGGTTGTTTCCTAGATCGAGGGTATCTTTATATACTTCGTACTAGGTTGTTTCCTACGTGGCGGGTGCTTTATATACATAGTACCAGGTTGTTTCCTAGATCGAGGGTATCTTTATATACTTCGTACTAGGTTGTTTCCTACGTCGCGGGTTCTTTATATACATAGTACCAGGTTGTTTCCTAGATCGAGGGTATCTTTATATACATCCTACCAGGTTGTTTCCTAGGTCGAGGGTATCTTTATATACATCGTACCAGGTTGTTTCCTAGATTGAGGGTATCTTTATATACTTTGTACTAGGTTGTTTCTTACGTGGACATAGATGTTGAGATTTCAAATTTCTACCGATAGAAGGCGTCACACCCTTTTGATTTCAGACAAGTATTGTCAAAAGGAGATGATTATTCTACTTGTGGTATTGTTTGACCCTCGGGCTCTCCTCTCGCCAGTAGACCTGGAGCTGAAAGATTTGCCTAGTAGATAAGCTATAATTTTTGTTATATATTAGGTTTTTCGCCCTTTCTCTAAGGGACAAAATCAGGAAAATAACTTAATTTTAGCTACATAACTACAAGAGTAATCGATATTCCGCAAAATATTTGCCATATTTTTGAATTTAATATTTTGAAAAAAGAAAATGTTGAGGGTCTATAAGATTTCAATAAGGTAAAACCAAACAGAGATTACGATTCAAGATATACATAGAAGTTGTAAGCTCAATAACAAATATGAAATGTTATCGCTCATGCTTTGCATCTCGGAAGTTCGTTAAATTAGTTTAAGAGTGTCGCGCTGTGGCTTTTGTAGTTGATATTATGAAAAACCAACTGTGTCTATCATAAATTAGGGTTAAACGAAAAACTTCATTTTTCGTTTATCCTAAATCAACTACTCTTCTCTGTTTTTATTAACTTCTTGTGGCTATGACGTCATTACTCGCCTGCACGTGTGGTTTTGGGTGCTTTTGGAGGTTGAAAATGTCACACCTGCCACTCCGAAAATGGTGAACGCTAGAGAGCTTGTACTACGAGTTAGATTATTTTCTCAGATATCCCACCTATTTAGTGACATCCGTTTTTTCCGAGTAAACAGCGCTCTCCTATACTTTCTTAGAAAGGACCACAGTTGAATATACCCCATACCTTTTCCTTTTGATAAGCACGAGGTTCTCGGTCGTTAAGACTGTCAATCAGTCCTTTGTAAGTTTTCGCGCCAAATTCCCGCTACGTTTTTTTTTTCTTTTTTTTTTGAAAGAATACTCGATTTTGGTCGATGGGTCTTGGGCTCTAGGCGCCATTTTCTTTATTGTTGAAAATTGCTGGCGAAAAAATCTGTCTTTCATCAGAAATGTTCAGAACAAGGTGCTCAACGTTTAGATTATTGTGAATTTTCTATTTGGCGGGATTCTACCAGATCGCGGAGAGCGTTTTAATTTATGTTCGCTATTAAAGTGCTATAAAGTTTGAAATCAAAGTTTATTTATCAAAAGTTTTTCATGGGTGGCTATTTTAAGTTAGCCCTATATGTAAGCTTTTTTTTTGTCCTGCAATTGAGTACAAATTATATTTTCATATTGCCCAAAAAATTGGGCTTACAGTTTCGAAAATATTCAAAGGGAGAGCCGATGCAATTAGGGCCCGGGGTCACTTGACAAAGGGGTGAACGATTGTGATGTTCCTTTCTTCGACTTATTGATTTATAGTGACAACCGAGCTTCTAAGGCTTTTACAATTATTATTTTCTGAGAACTCAAGGTGGATTATAATAGGCATAAACCTTTGATTTCCGGCCGCAGGTATCTTTTTACCAGCTGAAATGGTGGGCTTTCATATTTCATAAAGGCCAGACTGATAGTTTGCATTATCGCTATTGTCAAATTACTGGTATATATCTGCCATCATTCTGTACTGTACTAACTTTTAAAACATCTAAATCGAAATAATTAGGCCTTCTCAATAAAAATCATGAAGTTGAGATTCACTTAAAATACCCTGGGACCATTTTACTTTTCTTATGTTAATGATATTGAGAGAAATCCTATTATGAAAATACACTTAAAATTTATCACAAATGACATCACTTCCGTTAATGCGCGACCAAGTAGTGAATACTTTTTATTCTCGGTTGTAAATATTTGTTTTTACTTTTTTAAAGAAACCGAGCCTTAACCTGTAGAGAATAGATCGAGCTTTGCATTAAAGAAAGTTGTGTTGTTTTTTAAAATATATGCCTACATCTTAAAACTATACATAATTTTGTTTTCTTTTCTTAACCTATACAGTATTCAAAAAGGCATTAACTCATCACTGGCTGAGTTAATGAACTTCTCCAATATTTTTTTTGGTGTTTTGGTTTTGATCTTAGCCCAAACCTTAACATCCGCCTCAACGAGTGTAGGTGAAATATGGTGAATTGGCAGCCAATTTCAAATAAATTCAGCTAATTTTGATGAATTTTAATTTTCAAATCTTGGGATTCATTTTAGCCACATCGTTTGATGTACATCTAATCTATGGGCTGTTATTCACATGGTCTGAAGATGTGGCAGTATTCGTTCGTCTTTTCAAAGGGAGAATGAAAGGAGGGATTGGTGATTTTGAAAGGGAGACAATTATGATTTGCCTATAACAGTGCATTGCGAATGTACTGTGCGCATATTTATGAACACTTACAGAGTGAAAAGGGAAAAGTTGTGTTATAGTCATATTTTTCATTCGTGGAATGGATTTTTATTTATTTATATCAGCGATATCAGTAAAATGCGGATCCACTGTGAAAATATTAACGAATGAAAACAGAAAAACGTGATAATACCTTAAATAAAATAGGAATTTCACGCTCGGTTTAAAATTTCTCTCATGTCTTTGGGCCATGAATATTCTAAGAACCCGAGCAACTTTCCATACAATAAAAATTTCGGAAGTTTCCCAGGAAACGAATTGGGGGTCAAGCTCATTTTGTATTTGCTCGGGTTATATTTGTCATACCTAGGTTTTTACGAGAAAAGATCCTATATTGATTCATAAATGATATCTGAGGTCGCTTTTTTCGAAATTCTGCATTTGTACCCGTTTTTTTTTTTGAAAAATTTCGATTCCTAATAAATTTCTCATATCAATAAAACTTAATTTCACATTGCAAAGCCGATATTAATTTTTAATTTCTGGCTCTTTGTGGGTTTGAAATTGAGAAAGGGTCCTTGTTTCGCCAAGGATTGTGTATAAATGCAGTTTTTTAAGGACTGCGAAGCAAAACTCATTTTGTATAATAGAGATTTTGTATTGAGTATAAGTAGAAAACCCCTCAAAGGATTTCTCAATTAAAGGTTCAGTCGCATTTAAAGAAAATTACATTTCATATTTAAAATCTGAAATATACCTAAACTCGTATTCAGATTGTCTTGTCACGAACTAATTTCATTGATATATGGTGCAACTTAATTTACTGTATTTGGAAGCCCGCTTGCCCACAATTATAGAAAGAATACTAGAGCGTTTTCGCAAGTCTGATCACACTAAATGATAAGATTACGATATTCCGCTAACCAACGAACATACCATTAAACGTAAACCAACATACAAGATATAATGAACTGAGGGGTCGGCCAATGCTTGAACTTAGGGAATCTGTTAAACGAACGGTAAAGAGGGCCTCGACCTGTGGGTAAAAATATTTAAAATATGTCACAGGGAGCTCGTGACGCCAAGATACAAAGGCTTCATGTTGAGTAGGACTGGACGCCTAGGCTGTTTTTTTTTGGTGAGACTGCAGAGCTAATTCCACGATGTGCTAGTTTTCGACATAAAACGAATTAAGTTTTTTTGAACCATGCCTCTCCTTGGTCACGTACCTATGACGTATTTTATACAAGTTGGGAAAGCCAAAATATTACCTCTCCGAGTGGAGATGACTATCACTACCCCTTAAACAACCTAAATATATGCATCTATCGCTTTTTTTAATTCTTTGCAAGTGCAGGAATTGAATTTTAAAATAGTCTATTGTTCAAGCCTTTTCAATATCTCTCAATTGCTGTGGAAACTCTACTCTCTCGCTATACCTCAACCGCATTCTTAGTCTACCAGTATGATTTGTAACATTTGTCCATATCAAAGCTGAATCATACCTTGCCACACAAAAAGCAAATGTGCCCAAATCATGGAAGCCACAACCCAATCACACATAAGCTAGGCTCCCACTTAACCAAAATAATTATTAAACAGTTAAATACACACAAAGGTTGGCAAAATCAATCTCCTTCAGTAATACGTAAGGCTTAATTATATTATTTGCCGAACAAAATTAATCGAGCAAATCTAACACTTAACTTCTTCCTTCGAAATTCTATCAAAGAATGATTCAACTGTTTAAAAAAAGGTTTTTTTCGCAAATAGGGCGCTATCATATCAACCGCAATTCCGTCATATTTAAAAAATATACATGGCCAACACTTTTTTAGACACAATAGTGGAAGTTTTAGTCTCATTTAAAACATGTAAAACAATTATCTCATCTACAAATAGCTTACACATGTCTTTTTTTACCAATAAGCCGTTTGGATTTTTCTAAACCAATCTTACCACCAAAATATTTTTTGATATAGAATAAATGTTCTATGTTCTTCATTTTTGAAAATATATTTTTTAGCGTTTGTAATGATTACTCTCTACACCTACACTAATCTAACAAGGAGTATAAATCCACTAGTGGAAGCGGTGTTTTTATTGAAAATATATTTTTTAAGCATTAAATCTAACTGGGAGTAATATGAAAGGAGTAGAAGCTTATCTGTCTTAGGAAATATGAAATTTTATCTTAACAGTTCGTTAAATCATAAGTTTATAACGAAAAAACGCGGAAGGGGAAAACGAGCAGACAACAACGATTTTTGGGGGTAGAAGTTTAAGAGCGCCATCTGTCGTCCGTGCCAAAGTTGAACTTCCACTCGAAGGCAATGGGAAAGTGGATAAAATAATGCCATCAGCTATTTAACTGCGTCGATATATTTAACGACTTGACCCATGACATGCCCTTAACACTGGCTTCTATGAATCCTATTTATTCTTGGATGCTAGGAAACTTGGTAGACGTAACAGTCTGTACCAAGTACCCAAGCATCCTTCAATAAACGCCTGGCAACATTGTGGTACGCATGGTACAACTAAAAAATAGGATGTGTGTGATCTTTCGACTCACTCCAAGCCTTTAAGCCCTCAATACAGAGGATTTGAAACACTATCGTAATTCCTAGTGTCTCGAATCTCTACGTTCCTGTCCATTATGAACAGTGCTGAGAGAATGATACATCAGAAAGAGCCATTCAAATCGAATTGCCGAAAATATTATCCATATTTTCATTTCATATAACTGAGAAAACAAATTATTATGGTTCTGAGAGGAGCTTCCCATTTTGGTTGTTGTTCTCAAAAATATATCGCAATGCACGGGCCTCGATAGATATTGGAGGCAATGAAGGAAATATATCACAATGCATGGGCCTTGATAGATACAGGAGGCAATGTAGGAAATATAACGCAATGCACGGGCCTTGATAGATATAGGAGGCAATGATTTAACGACTTCGGTACTTGGGTTTATCTTTAATATTTAAATAAATATAATTATTTTTAATTATTTTAATCGCCAGTAAATAACTTTAAAAATAGTTAAATCGTTTAAAATAAAGTTGTTCATAATATCTTTCGAATCTTTGCTAATATTGACGTTTAAAGTGAAGGGTACCCTTCTTGCCCGCTTTCTTCAAATTTTGGGGTATATATACGATCCGTTTCCATTATAATAATAGATAAAAACGCATTCGCGTGAACCTTTGGTGGAAGCCCTGCCATTGGGAGGCTAGACGTTTCTCGTAACCCTAGCTGATCGCCGCGTATATCTTAAAACCATATAATGGATAAAAACGCATTCGCGTGAACCGATGGTGGAAGCCCTGCCATTGGGAGGCTAGACGTTTCTCGTAACCCTAGCCGCTCGCCGCGTATATCTTGAAACCAAACGATGACGGTGGAAAAGAAGCCAGAATGTACTGACCGGCGTCCATGTGGAATGGACAAAAGACCTGAAGATGGTGGTGCATAGAAGCTGGTGTCAATGTGGAATTGACGAAGAACAGAAGATGGTGGTGCATAGAAGCTGGTGTCAATGTGGAATTGACGAAGAACAGAAGATGATAGTGTATAGAAGCTGGTGTCAATGTGGAATTGACGAAGAACAGAAGATGGTGGTGCATAGAAGCTGGAGTCAAAGTGAAATTGACGAAGAACAGAAGTTGGTGGTGCTTGGAAGCAAGCACGTACAGACTAGTGTCCATGTGGGATGGACAAAGACTAGCAGATTGTGGTCCTTAGAAGCCAGTTAGTAAAGACTGGTGTTGGTAGATGAATGACCAAATTTCCGTGAACCGCGAACGCGTTCCGGAAATCGGGTATTTGTTTGCTACGATTTGTAAACTGCGAACGCGGTCACGTGGGGTCTGACAGACAGACAGACACACAGACACACAGACAGACACACAGACAGACACACAGACAGACAGACACGGCCGGTGTAATACCTCTCCGTGACATACGTCACTCGGAGAGGTAAAAAGTACCCACCCAACCATACCTTCTATGCAGACTCTTTAAGCTTAATATGAAAATGAAAGCTGTCCAGAACGAATGAGTTACTCCTAGCCACTGTAACAAAATAAGACGCATTAATTCTCGTGCTGCTCTGTAACCAGTAATGCCTTACGCCCACAGGAAATTTTACGTTCACTTCTTAGCGGTTTCCCCCGGGTCCCAATATTGAGGCTTAAAAGCGATTGAAGTTTTTTTATGTGATTAACTAGTTTTTGGCCAAATTTGAACCTACTACGTCCAGTAGTTGCGATGTGCTTATCTTTTTTTTTTTGGTTAATCTTCTCAAAGTTCTAATTCAGGGGGACAAGATTTTGGGGGGAGCCCACCTAATTTTGCCAACTAGAAACCAAAAATTTGCCAAGCGACACGTAATGTAATATCATGTTACTCTGGTTCGTAAAATAGTTTTGGAATGAAATTCCCTGACTTTTCCAGGTATTCCATAGGCTGTTTTTGCAATCGTGAAGTGCACGTGGATTTTCGAGGAAATAAAGAGCTATTTCAGTGGGGGAAAAATTTCGTCTGCTACGAAAATTGGGCCAGCCTTTGGCGGACCGGGGCGGCCATTTTGTGCAGATTTTCTCTATGGGCAAATAGCATTGGTGACGTAGCCATTACCCCCTCTGAAATAGCTCTAAAGGATAACATTTTATATTTAAAGAGTCGGTTATTTCTTGAAACTAAGCCTAACTATACTTAAGAGTGCGACACTATGTTGCCAACACTCTTTCAAAGCAAATCACTTCACTGATTTCCTTAATTCGGATTATTCGGACTTCTGTTTGTAATTAAAGATGTTATAAAAGTGTATCTTATAATGAACCACAGTCTATGGGTTGAGATAATGAGGTGAAATGTTCCCTCGTATATACAATGAATATTGTAAAATGTCTCGAATCATTTTGTCAAGAGTCATTATTGTTATTTGTTTGAATTGAATTCCATTAAAGGGAGCCACCGGAGGGTATGCTAGCCAGTCTGCCTATTCGTTTCAAATTTCGACGCTGCACTTTTGTGGCGCTGAATCTGCACGTCCAACTTTGTTTCATTTTTCTGTGGGAGAAGCCTGGTTCTAGGTGGCCATGGGGGGGATACTTTCTATTCACTCCCCTCGTAGCTAGAAGAGGGCTCGGAAATCCGCGGGAGGGAAATGCAAACCCTCCGATGGCTCCCTTTAAAGTTATATTCGGAGCGAGCGAAGCGAGCTCCGTGATTTTTTGGCTCTACTCAAATCTCAGATCACACATTTTCTTGTCACTCTGATACTGCTTTCCAGAATTTCAATTCCACTCCAAAATATTTTTCCCTGACATTTCCCTGACCTTTTTGGTCCATTTTCAATTTCCCTGATCTTCATTTTGCCAAGTGAGCGTCAATTTGCCAACTCAACAAAATTAAGGGGGGGGGAGCCTCCCCCCTGCCCCCCCAAGGGGTCGCCCCTGCAGTTCTATACTTTAAGCCTAACGTTCTCGGTGTTTTCACGTTTATCGCCTCAACTATACAAATACCAAAGGGGCGTTCGTACCATAATTCCGGTCGCAACTTAATGTAGCGTTTAATATACTTTTGGGAAATTGGGAAATAACTTTCGGTTGCTATATTTCGGGAAAAATGTTCCTTTCCTTTCAAGAATTGTTGGACTGCTCAGGTGTAAAGGTATATAAGCCTATCGGCAAACACCAGCCCATATGAATAAGATAGAAATATCTTGGAACCCCCTGGGGGTTTCCCTCCTTTTTATTGGGAAGTAAGATCTATTTTAAAAAGAGTCAGTTGTGTTGACTTTTCGCTTTACAAGTATAAGGATGAACGTTTTCTCTTGGAATAAAACTTGTTTATTTTTTCATTTTTTGGATCATCAATTTTTTCAAGTAGTCATAATGAACTTAAGTCATATCGATGACAATTCCGTTTTAAATGATAAACTTTACATTTTTATATACTTTATAAATCTAGTTTGTGAGATGGCATCAATTTAACTGTGTCCAACATATGTTATGAAGGTCCATTTGCATGGCTTCAAAGAAATGAACTGGAGAAAACACCGGTTCTTTTTAAAATTGGTATTCTTAGAATTTGATGGCCCAGTTGCAAGGTCAGCCCCTCCGTGGTAGGGTTTCCCCCTTTATTCTCCATTACTAAAGGTTACCCACCCACCTATTCCGTCGAAAAGTGTAATAGAGTGGTTAAGCATCCCCTTTATGTGTGTAAAAAATTAATTTTTGTAAAGAAAATCTCTTAATTACTCTTTATGGTTATGTAATAACCAACGCAGTTATTTTCGATTAAAAATAGGCCCACAGATGTAATGTAAGACTATTTGATAAAGTGTTTTTTTTAATCTTGTTTGCTTATTTTTTATCTAAAGAACAAATTGTATTGCAGTTTTTATGAAAAAGGAAATTTAGTTAACAGTTTAGTATTGTCACAGACGCTCTCAAGTTTTTAGATCTTAAATTTTAAATGAAAAAACAAGAATTCTTAGATTTTAAAGTCGTTGAGATACACGCGTATGTGTAGCTAAATTGGAAGTAGTTACGCTAAGGGAATGCTTAATCTCTCTATTGGCACTGCTAGATCTCAGGTTTATTTTGAAAGAAGGGGGATCGCGGTCTGCAAATTTTACTTTCGTCGAAGGGGAAAGGATTTTCACTGATGTAGGTCTAACCACCTTAAACTCAACTTCGCCTTCCCAAGACCCAAAAACATTTTACTCCACGGTGTCCACCTTAATAATTCCGCACAACTCGGTTTAGCATGTGCTTCGTCTTCGTGCTTGCTATCTTCACGGAAATCAGTACAGTACAATTTAGACATGAGTGTTGCTCCTAACTTAGTCAGAGACGTTATTCAAAATATAATTGCTAGTCCACAATTCATAAACTTGTTATCATCAACCGTAAGCCCGGGAAATATTTCGAACGTGACATCCGAAGAATCGCGAAACCAAGGGCGCAGCAGCTTTGGAACTGTGGACAGAGAAATAAGTGCGATGTTTCGGTCTCGATCACAAAGTCTAAGGAGAGCAGATGAACCTACCACATCGAATGCTCAGTTCAGTTATACGGGTGCTTCCAACAGAAGAAAACGCAAAAGAGGAAGAAGTTTGAAGTAAGAACAATTTATTATAATTAAGTTTTAACTAGGAATGTAATTATAAATGAATGCGTAGTTATTTAAGCATTTCGTTTAGATCAAGGTTACAGCTTAGCCCTCGAATGTAGACACTTTTTTACAAAGCATTATTAAAATAAAATAGTTAAATTATTTCACATTAGACTTTGCGCGCGCAAGTCCATGACGCACAAAGTATCCAAACGTCAGTAATGAAAAAGACTATTCTGATAACATGCTGTCAATTTATTTGAGGGCTTAGAAGTTTTTAACTTACGGATTAAGCCAACTAAAAAGATTACGAGTCGTTTAACTAAAATTTGTCTTTATTTTTTTTTCTAAAATTCTAAAACGTTGTAGTTGATTGCGCGCCTTCTAATAGCGTTTTCCTTTGTGTCCTCGCGGAGCGCTCCCAAGGAGCAATAAAAATGGTAGTAGTAGTTTCCAGCTTCGTTAATGACTGTTTTTAAAGAATAGGATCTCCTAGTTTTATTCCTCCATGGGAGCGCTCCGAGAGGACACAAAGGAAAACGCTATAAAACTTGACTGATTTTACAAATCATTTTTCCTTCGTGAGCAAGAGAACGCCCCCTTCTCTGTAGGTCTTATTTGTTTTTTGTTGACAATTTTAAATCTTATCAGTATACAATGTTTATTTTTTACAGTTTAGTTTTTTACCGCGAATGACATTAAATAAGTCAATTTTATTATTACCCTTTTTTAGATTTAATTTATTATTTTCTCCTTATTAATTTTTTTATTATAGGCTAAAGCGTTTACGTTTTTGCACCCTTTAACCAATACCTTGGATTCTAATATTAAATTTTAATTTTAAGCTCTCAATCGAAGTCTGAATTGGAAGCGTATCCCAGCTTCAACTTGAATGTCACGTTATTGCCCGAGCGCACATGCAACAATGTCCCAAGGGGAGGATTTAAAACCAGTCTGAATAAACACGGCTTTGTTTTATTCGCCGTCCAATTCCTCAAAGAATGGGATTCTAAGAAGCTGAATGATGAAATGATAAAACTCTTCCCAGGAAAATTGAAAGAAAACGATGAGTGAGTTGAATTGATTATTACCTAAACTTATAAAGAAATGTCAGGCAGTTAGGAAGGAACAAAACTATGATAATTATGGTTGTACTATCAAACAAGACGACCCAAGGGCTCGTAATACTAGCCACATCGTACCGTACTTAAAATTTATGTGAATAGCCCCTCGATGCGCTACTTTTAACTGTGCTAAAATTATTACCCGTAATCGTTACTTCAATAAATTTATTTATGTTATAATTATAATAGTGCGACATAAAGAGAAATTTTGAGTGAGTAGCCCCTCGATGCGCTACCCCTAACATACCCTTCTTCTTCCATGCTAAAATGATTGCCTGTAAGACCAGTCTAAAAACGACGCGTTATCTTTAACAATGCTATAATGATCACACGCTAGTAACCGTTAATACTAATAGAAGAACAGAAAGTTTTAGTGATTACCCCCTTAATGATCGAGTTAACTTTAACAGTGCTAAAATGATTATGTACTTAACGCTCGATTAATACACGTACAGAAAGTTTTAGTTTACAACATAGACTTATGCCGACGCATAAATTTCGCATCTTATAAATTTCTAACATGAACTTATGGCCAGAAGCGTTTGAAAGAGAAAGAATTCGGTTAAACACCAAATAATTGTAATATCCCGTGCATTAAGACCATTCTAAAAATAACGTTAGTAAATACTAGCTTTTGCTTTCAAAATTTCCCTCGATTTCTTTGAATGTTGAAATAGGGGATAGGGGGGCGTGATTGAAAGCGTAAAATAGTGTTGACGGCGGGTGAGGGGAATTTTAAAGGGAGAGTATATAGCTTAACCTTACTATATAATTCCCTTCCTTTTAAGTAGACGAACGAAAAATATCACCTTCACCACAATTCTCTCCCTTTCACTTTCCCTTCAATGACGAACGAAATATTTTATACTGCCAAAAGCGGTAGTCTGGCACGGCAAAGGGGCAGGTCAAAGTAAGAGACTCATGGTAGATGTACACCATACGATGTAGCTAAAAACTTTATACTGTAAGAAATATTTTTTCAGGGATTCTCTCAGTCAGTCAGGACCTTTACTTATTTAAATATAAAATAAACATTTTGGGATAATGAATTTTTTTATAACATGTGGCTATAGAGTAGTGTCGGTTGAGAGGGGAGTAGACTGTGTATCCCTCCCTCTAGGCGCGCTTTTGTAAGAGAGGATACTGTACGCGCCTGGTAGGGGAATGACATTGAGCTAAGAGATGGAAGGGTATGACGTTTGCATACGTAGAACCAGGAGTTCATAATAACCCGAAGTACGAAACTGGTTAAAAAGCCCGTAACAACAAAGTTTCGCCGTAAAGCTCAGCGGATTCATACACCGCTTAACTCCCAAAGAAATAGTTACCCCATTTTTAAGCGCCCACGCGCATTAACTTACACACTTCCGGTTTAGCACTATTTTTATCTTGTGATTTTGAGAGCGAAAATGGCTCACGTCTGCTTCTGTCGGAACGGTGTAAATTAAGCCTTGGCTAAGAAGTTGGCTTTTAGTCGGGGTTTCTAGTTTTCTACAAAACATTTAAACGATCGTCAATAATGTTTTGTTGTGATATGTGTGAGTGAGAATTCCGTGGTTAAATTAAAACGGTTTGGACAAATTTATTCGCAGTATCTTTAATATAAGAATTGCAACGTGTTTCTACGTCCACCATATCGCCATTTTTCTTTTCGACGGAGATCCCAGCCAACGGAAGTTTTGGAACGAAAACCAAGAAGCATAGATACCACTACGATATACTGTAAGGTTGTATGTCCATAAACAGGCTAATCCATTCTATGCGCAACGACAGAATCTTGTTGTTCGCGATTTTTACCATTAGCTCTATGGCCAGTTTCATACTTCCCCCCCGAAGGGGGGTTATTATGAACTCCTGGTAGAACTGACATTATTATCAATCCGAAACCCACTCAAGGGTTATACGGTTGTGAGGGTTAATGTGATTAGGTTTCAAAACTAAGAAGCAAATTAATAATGTAATTATAATTTTTATTTTAGAATTGAGTTACTTCGACCTTCAGGATCAGCTTTGGTTAAGCCAAGAATTACCCCTGGACTCAGTTTAACTGGCGATATGGTTCATAGATGCTGGGGTAAATCAACTCTATACATTCGTCCTAAAACGTCTGTTGCAATTTCCGATACCGACGATACGGACGCTCCGGAAGCTAATGATGAACTTCCAGAACTAATTTCTTCGGGTAGGTTTTTGTTTAAAAAATAGCCCAGACACCCGAATCCACTTCCCCAAAATACTCATTCGTCAATTGGCTATGGTAAGGTCAGTTTTGGTTAGGTCATTCAGGATAGATTAGGTTATTATCGTCAGTCTGAAATATGCGTAACGGGGGGGGGTGAACTTGTCATTATTTATTATTCAAGGCCTCAGTTAGCGTCAGAATAAATTTCTTTCTTTCTGAACATTAATTACCTGTTTTGAGTTCAGCGAATAGGGTTTTAGCGAGACTATCAATGGAGCGACCGTGCAGAATTTCGAATCCCCGCTGGGGCTATATTTGAAGGGTTCTAGCCAACTGAAGATGAATAGAGGATTTTCCTGAGGGGAATGGAAAATTCGGACGGGAAAAAATTAAAATGCTTTCTATTGTTCATCTTCCGTTAGCTAGAACCCTTGCAAATTGCGCTCGAAAATTGGCATGGTCGCCCCATTGATAGAGTCGATGTTCGTTTTTCAGTTTGCTAGAATCCTTTTCGGTGGAACTCGGCCTTTAAATAGTTAGCTGATAAAATATACTTGGTAAATCTGGAAAAATCCACACTCGCGAATCGATCCTAACTAAATCTGGTCCAGAGTTTTTAAAAAATATCTAAATATATCTGGTAAACTCCAATAATAAGTCTCAGTATATTTGCACTTCGCCCTCGCACGTATGACAATAATTAATTTACAGAAAATATGAATTTTTCTTTAGATGCACGAAGTGAATATGCTACAAGCAGTTTTAGGACGAGCGCTCTAGATTCCGGTGCAACGAGCACTACAGAAGCAATTGCATCAGAACCTTTAGAACTAGGCGCAACGAGCACTTCAGAAATAATTGCAGCGGAACCTTTAGAACTTGGCACAACGAGCACCTTAGAAACAATCTTAACGGAACCTTTAGAAGTTGGCTCAATAAATACTATAGGAAGCCCTGAAGAAGCGACAAAATCCATTGATTCGGAGCCTTTAGAGCTGAAAGACATAATTTTGGAATTAAATTCCAAGATATCATCCTTGAAAATGAATGACATCAATGTAAATCGAACAAATGTGCTTGATGGAGCACTGCGAGCTTTTAGAAGAAAGTCCTTCGATCCAGCCGCAAAAATTAACGTAGTTTTCACAGATAATTGCGGACAATCAGAGGGTGCCGCTGATGTCGGTGGACCATCTAGAGAATTCTTGAGATTATTAATTAATCAAATCATGATGTCTAATGTTTTTGAAGGCCCTATAACGCAGCGAAGTATTAACATGAACGTTGCAGCAGTTTCTCAAAATTTGTACTTTTATGCGGGGTATGCGATTGCTATGTCCATTGTACACGGAGGTCCTGGACCTCAGTGTCTTTCTTCTTGGGTCTACGAAAGTTTATACCTCGAGCCTTCAGATGTGAAAGTTGAGCCTTCTCATATTGTAGACAAAGAGCTACGAGAAAGGGTCCTCGCTATAAGTGGCGTTGAAACAGTTGAGGAACTTCTCGAGGTCTTAGAAGGTTTAAGCGACATCAGGTTATTGGCTGGTTGTGATAGACCAATTTTGGATATATCCGAGAAGGATAGGCAGCTCAAAGATATAACCTTTTACTTAGTGCTTGGACGCCATTTGGATAATATAAGCAAATTTAAAGAAGGTTTATCAAATTTAGGATTACTATGGGCTCTTAAAGGTTTTCCCGATTTATTTAGACCAATCATGACACATGACTCTAGCATGAAAATAACCAGGGAAAAAATAAATTCAATGTTAACAATTAACTTTTCTGAGCGTGGAAGTAATAAGTTCGCTTTAGAGAATATAGCTGTAGGTTATTGGCGAGACTTTTTGATAGATGTCGAAGAAGGCGAGTCTGAAGTGTCCCTGGAAGGTATACTTATCTTCATTACGGGGGCGGAAAATGAGCCCCCTTTAGGATTTCCTCAAAAGCCTACTATAGAGTTCCTACACGAAATAATCGAAAGTGCTGGAAGTCCAAGCAGATTCCCAATGTCTAACACATGCGCACTGATTATGAGGTTGCCAATAGTTCACCAAAGCTACACGGATTTTAAAATTTCAATGCAGGAGGGTATTATCTGTAGCCCGGGTTTTGGTTTCATTTAATCTTTTCACCAAAAACTTTAAATAAAAGTAGAACGCAAATCATATTTTTTGTGTTTATATGATTCTCAAATGGAGAACGAAATGGATGAAGAAATTGATTTAATACATTTTGACCAATAAAAAATTTCACAACCATTGACAGAATTTTCTGAATAGTTTTCGTTAATTTTATAAAAGTTTCCAAATTCTTCACTTACGGGTTTTAAACAACGATTTTTTAGAAATTCTAAAGAACCCTAATTTGCCTATAACGGGCTGTACATTCAAATCCCGTGGTGTTATTTAAATGTTATTTGAAAAGGAAATGTAAATATTTTTCTTTCTATTTCGATAGAAAATGTTCTGGCAATTCTCATTTAATACGCATATTGCAACATAAATGCTGTTTGGGAACGTCCATAAAACTTCACCACACTGTTAGAGGGGGGGGGGGGTTAAAATTTTTGATAAGAGACCTGGGACGTTGTAAGGTCAGCTTTGCCGTCTTCGAATAATTTCCAAGAACATAGTTTGGTAGTTAAAGGGATAGAGAGAAAGGATTTTTCTGGTTTTTCTTTTAGGCCAGGCTAAGTGATTCACAGATCAAGGCCAAAATGTTAAAAATTTGGGAAATTGTCTCTCCCTATGAGTGTGTGTAAGTTGTGGTTAAGCGTAAACTTGGAAATTATTACCATTAATACAGTAAATTTATAGCGCAATGGAAAGCTCTACGCGTCAATACATACCCGAAGTTTTCTAATATGTTCTTTAAAATGTTACCCCCCTTCGTAGAAATCAAGCCCGTTATTATTAAAGGGAGAATGAAACAACAAAATAGTCTACATTTTTGGACAAATCTCTTAATTTATAAAATTATAAATATAAACTGAATGAAACATTAGTTTTTTTATAAAATCTAATAATTAATTCTCGTTAAAATATTTAAATAATGGTTTATACCATGATTTCTGTCTTCCGAAAGAGGATCAATTTCCATCAGAAGAGCCTGAATTTCGGGAGTAGGTTGATAATGATTTTCAGGTACCACAACGTTGTTAATCGTATTTATATATGAATGACTCGAACTTTCATCAACACCATATAAATTAGGGTTAGTAAAATATTCTCTATCCTCTTCCTCTCTCCTAAATTCATTAAGCCTGTTCAATGACCATAATTGTAAGGGAGAATACCCATGTTCTGTTCTAAGAGAATGGTTATTCCATTCATTTATAAATTCGTCACATGACCTTCTGATTCTTGGCAAAAAGACAAAATGGAGGCAATATAAGTGAATTTCGTTTGTTTGACTAAGAATTCCTATATCCTCCATAAAATGAAACAAATCCCTATAGTATGATGAAACGACCCTGTTGACTTCAGCCCAGAGTCGCTCAATTCGCGTATTATGGACACTCAATCCCGTTATGAAGCTTCCTCTATTTAAACCCCTTCTTTCCAGCATATATCGAGCAACGTTTATGTTTTCCACGCCCATATCACCACGAACGCGAGACGGCAGACCAAAGTTTCTCGTTCCACGAATAAAAAGATCATATACGGTGGCAGCTCTGTTATTTGTTGCACAAAAAACGTGTATGATTAATCTACTATAGCCGTCTATCAATCCATGGAAGACAAATCGCCAACTGATAAGCTTGTGATTGCTATCCATGTGCCTGTTTAAAGTGGAAATTAAGCGTAATAACTATCAAAGTGGTTTTTATGAACAGTATAAAACCCTTGACATGCAACTAAAACAGTTAAAACTTGTATAATAAATGAAAGATAAATCAAACTCTTTGTCAAAACATAAAATATTTTGTATTAGTCTATAAAGATGCATCTTTTTGACTAATAAATATTTAACTGGTGCGCATATTTACCATAAAGCGTTCGCCCCTTTTACTTTGTATCTTCTTCTGACAATAGTTGTTCTACGTCTCAATGCTCGTCCAACAGGATCTAAAACATTTAAACGTTGTCTAATTCTCCAGCGAGGAACGTGACGACAAACACCCATATTTCTCAGTCCACCAATAACGTATGTTTCACCAACGTTATGTGTATTATTTAAAATTCGTATGATGTTCCGATCCAGAATTTCATCTGAACAGTGCTCGGCAAATGGAATCCCTAAAGATACTCTACGCCGAAATAGCGTTCTTATGCTAATTCTCAAAACCTCCGAAGTCCTTTGCCACGACAGATTCAATGTGTCACGACACCAACTAATTTGCTCTCTTGTGACTTCAAAAGATGGTCTACCAATCGCTCCGGTTCGAATGACCGGACATGTGTAAGGGTCCGACACTAAATCCACATTGGAGCTCAAAACAGTTTGCAAATCTTCGAGCATTTTACATAATTGCTCATAGAGTATATTCAGAAGACCACTCAAAGTGTTTCGTAAAGAATTCTCTTCGTTATTTAAATTAGATATAATAAATCTTCTTATAATATTGCAATGACCTTCCAAGCGTCTGTGATACAATTCTATCACGTTAGTATCTTGGCTGTATCGGCATCGTAGAATAGATTCATATAAACCATCAAGCTCACACATGTATTCAAAAATATCATTAGCGAAACAATCAACAATTAAAAGTAAAAACAAAGCGATCAAGAACACGAACTTTGAATACATAGTCGGGTTTTACGGAGGTAGTTACACGTTAAACAATGTCTTTCTTTAAGAACGGTAATATGGCCACCTTTCGTTGGGCATAAGATTTCTCGTACGACGTCAGCCAACTTTTCTTTTAGCTCCAGATATACTGCCGATAGAAGAGAAAGACAAGCAGGGTCTGAACTTCCGAAGGACGAAAAGATGTCAATGCTTTTCAAACACGAATATAATGTAACCAGAAAAGCGATGTTGCAAAGACCAAAATTCTAAAATTCATATGGCATGGCGCCTACTAACGGTAGAAATCTGAACTTTAAATTTCAAGAATAGACAAAAGAAAAAAATCAGGTTCATTCGTGAAACTACCTATCACGAGATACAAAGTCTGGTTTGTAGGAAACAACCAGTGACGAGTTACACAAAGACCCTTGCGTTTATGAAACAACCTGATGCAAAGTATATAAAGATACCCTCTAACTAGGAAACAAGCTGGTTCGATGTATATCAAGAGCCCTCGACCTAGGAAACAACCTGGTAGGATGTATATAAAGATACCCTCGATCTAGGAAACAACCTGGTACTATGTATATAAAGAACCCGCGACGTAGGAAACAACCTAGTACGAAGTATATAAAGATACCCTCGATCTAGGAAACAACCTGGTACTAAGTATATAAAGCACCCGCGACGTAGGAAACAACCTAGTACGAAGTATATAAAGAATAAAGATACCCTCGATCTAGGAAACAACCTGGTACTATGTATATAAAGAACCCGCGACGTAGGAAACAACCCAGTACGAAGTATATAAAGATACCCTCGATCTAGGAAACAACCTGGTACTATGTATATAAAGAACCCGCGACGTAGGAAACAACCTGGTAGGATGTAATATAAAGATGCCCTCGATCTAGGAAACAACATGGCACGATGTATATAAAGAACCTCCGACGTAGGAAACAACCTAGTACGAAGCATATAAAGAAGCCTTGACATAGGAAACAACCTGGTAGGATTTATATAAAGAACCCTTTACATAGCAAACAACCTGGTAGGATGTATATAAAGATGCCCTCGATCTAGGAAACAACCGGGTACGATGTATATAAAGAACCCCCGACGTAGGAAACAACCTAGTACGAAGCATATAAAGAACCCTTGACATAGGAAACAACCTGATAGGATGTATATAAAGATGCCCTCCATTTATGAAACAACCTGTTACTAGGCATATAAAGACGATTTTACTATATTTTTGGCCGAAACGGCGTTCCATATAAAACAGCAAAAGAACGACGAGAGAGGAAAATAACAAGAAAAAAACAGTTCGGGCACACTAGCTGTCGAAAATAGTCACGTGGTAACTTTCGTGAAGATAAAATAAATGATTTTCAGTATAAAGTGTCGGGTAAGGTTTGTTATTTGAACCCCGATATTATTAGGTTTGGTTATTTGAACCGAGAACTAGCGCGGTTTAGCTTTAGCATAACGTGTCATACTTAAAAGAACTTGCCTTTCAAACCTTATGATCTCATTGTTTTTACTTGTAAGGACAGAATCGAGTGAATTAATCTACGTACGAGTCGTGAAGTTAGTCACTGTATGCAGCTTTTATCGATATTGTTTTTTCAGTTTCAAATATGGCTAAGCCAATAGCAGGCGAGTGTGACACACCCGGAGCTTCAAATGAAAATCCCTTGATTATAGGCATTATGGAGGTAAGAAATCTTAAATTTCTTTCATAAATTAAGATTTATATTTTGAAATTTATCGTAGAATTTCGACTTAATTGAACCGTTTTCAAAATTCATTGACATAATAACGCAAGTTATCTTCAGGCGGACGAATTTCACTTGGTAGGTAATTGTCCTACAATGTAATATTGATAAAAAGGCAAGGGAAAAAGTAATTTTGCAATAATCCGTGTAGTTTCCAATGTCCTGAGATTGTACAACACCCTAGCTACAACTCGCTAAGGCTATACAGTGGCACGCATATATAAGTTATAAATTTCTGTAGAGTGTTATATAAACCTGAGAAATGCGGCCTGTCCAATTTAATAGTTTATAGGAAGTGTATAAAAACAACCTTACAGAAACAAATTGCTCAATTGCCATAAAACTAAATACATCAATATACGGATACAATGAAGGGGTTCGAGATTTCTATGGATTTCGAAAACAACCCTACCGCGACTAATCGCGACTATCAGTAAAGTATTTTGAAGGTACTTCCCTTGATAAGAATCGACAGTTTTTAGCTGTGACGTGTGAATTTAATTGTCATGGCGTAATTTTGCCGCTTTTATAGTTGTTGCTGTCACGACATGTGATATTAATTGTCATGACGTAATGTTACCGCTTTAATTAATGGTGGTGTTATATGAAACGGTTGGAAAATAATATCTGTCCCTTAGAAGCCGTGACAAGAACAATGAGTGGCGACCCAAAATCAACGATGTAGTATATATCAGGTTTTTTCCGTTTGTAAAAACGGCTTTTTATAATAGTATTACATCTTAATAAAAAAGGGGTAGGCAAAACTTAGCATCAGGACATACAGGGTTGTTCCCTTGCTGACTCTGCCCCAAGCCTACAGCGCAGACGCTAAAAGGCGAGATGGAAAGCAAAATTTTACCCCCGTGTCTTACATCAAAGTGGTCTATTGCTTACCTTGTCTGCAAATGCTTCAAGCCCGGGGTAATTATGGCAAGGCTTACCAGTTTCATATATCCACCAATAATTCTGATGGCGCTCAGGTACAATTCCGACCTGTTTGTGGGTTTTATATGACACCTAAATCGGTAGCACAAAATACCTTTAAAAGTATATTTTCGGATCCTTTTGAGTGTTAACAGGTGCTCACTTGGATAATTAGAAGTACCTTTCAAAGTTTAAAATTATAATTCCGATCTTTTTTGGGTTTTAAATGATACCTAATTCGGTGATTCTTCCCCATTTACCCCCAAAAGAGTTTCCCCAATTCCCATTTCTCCCAAACTCATTTGTCCCAAAATATTTCTCCCAAAAACTGAAACATTGGGTATCATATACTTTTTAATAGTTTTTGACTATAGACTTTGACTGGTAAAGGGAAGGAATAGCTTCCCTTACAATACCCTCTCGATCCGTGCCTTCCACCGCTTTAATAAACCCGGCGCGTATTTCATTGTGTATCTAAATTAACGCAATAATAGGCAAACTGAATGAATACAACCCAACCCAACCCAACCTAACTTAACCAAACCTAATCTAACTTAACGTAACCAAACCTAACCCAACCTAACCTAACCTAACCAAACCAAACCAAACCAACCCAACCCAACCAAACGAAACCTAATCGAACCTAACCTAACCAAACCCAACCCAATTTAACCTAACCAAACAAAACCCAACCCAACCCAACCAAACCTAATCGAACCTAACCCTACCAAACCCAACCCAACCTAACCTAACCAAACAAAACCCAACCCAACACAACTAAACCTAATCTTACCCAACCCAACCAAACCAAACCCAATCCAATCCAACCCATCCTACCCAACCCAACCTAACCAAACAAAACAAACCTAAACTAACCAAATCTAAATATCAACTTAACGGGCTTGGGCGAAAGGGAATAAAAAATTTTGGGCGAAAGGGGAATAAAAGATTTTGGGCGAAATATTCCTTTAGGGAATCATGGGATTGGGAAAAATGAGAACATACCAATTCGATGGCCCAAAACACCTTTCATAGCTTTAAAAGTATTATTCTGGCCTTTGTTGGGGTTTAAATGAGACTCATTTCGGTAGTACAAAATACCTTGTACTCCTCAAAAATACCTTCTTTAAGGGGGTATTTTATAGTACTTGTACACAAAGGTATTTTGTAGTACCTTTAAAGGTACTGCTGGGGATAGAAAAATACCTTAAAATGTACTAGACAGCAAGGTTTTTTCACAGTGTTTAGTATCACTAAAAGTTGTAACAATGTATCATTTTGTTGTTGTTTCAAATGAAATTTTCACTGGAGAAAGTAAGGTGTAAGTCCTGAATTTGGTATCAACAGTCGCTTCGCAAAGCGAAGTGAACAATGCTATTACTTCCGCGTCTTTCTTTATTATACTCAATCCGAAATCGTAATGTTAAACTCTATGGAGCTTAACATTATGAGGTGGAAAAGGTTTTGCGAGTTTTAGACCCAAGGTTTCGCGACCAAGGGGGTACAATTTTTTCACAGCCTAACTTTACAGCACTAGCAAAGGTTGTAAAGGTATAGTATCTTTACTATCTTATTTCTCGTAGTGTAAGGTTAACTTGGCCTTTTTATATAGGTTTCAAAAAACAATATTTTTAAACCACGTGCTAGCTCACGCACCAGCACGCGCTGTATTTCAATAAAAGTTTCAATTCAAATCTCGCGCTTAATTTCACCATTTTGATTCTCTAATCAAGTTCACATGATTTTTTTAAAACTTTTTGGGCCTATTTTTTGTCTTTCTAAGCCTAAGATTAAATGATCACAAAGAAATAGTTGGAGAATTTGGCAAAATTTAAGAATAGCCCCTGCTCTTCCAAACTTAATAAATCATATACCAAATGAAAGCTCACACCTTCCTCTATTCATTGCACACCATTATAGTGAGCGCAAACATTAATTAACATTAAAAAACTAATTATATATATAGCAGTGCCAAAGGCTTTGCCGGGACTCGCTGTGATGATACACGCACGTCCGTTACAAAAAAATGCATATAAATATAGCTTCAAACATTCGAAGTTTCAGTGATCAAAGAATCGCATTGTGTATAAATGCAGTTTTTTAAGGACTGCGAAGCAAAACTCGTTTTTGGATAATTACCTATAAGAGTTGGAAGCTGGTTCACGTTTCTAGCCCCGCTTGTTTTTCGTGTGCACGATAGCTCCAAAATCTGTATATGTGTATTAACCACACGGAGTAAAATAACATAAATCCATTACAGTTATCTGTTCACGCGCGTTCCAATGGAGTTAATGGGACCCAAAAACCCTGAGCTTTATATACCAGTAAGTTCGTTTTATTACCATATCCAAGAGCCCATGTATTACCTAATTTTCCCGAGTCGTTCACAGTTTTTCGCGAGTATTGACACGAATTCATAATACCAAAATTAAATTAAAGAAACTTAATTTGGTCATTGTAAAATTTAATATTTTAAACAAGCAATTGAATGTATCTTGTGTTCCCTATGTGTTTATGAAATAATATACATTATAATTAAAAAAGATACCCGTGTTATCCGTAATGTCAGAAGTTCATAACCCCCCCCCCATCAATGTGTGTGATGGACTCCTGGTAATGCGTTGCGCTCGTTTGGCTGGTTTTCCCTCCTTACGATTGTTTATTAGTTAATTGTGATTCAAAATGGTGACCCCCTTGCTTCATTATTCGTCGCCGACCGTTATTGTTTATGAGTCGCGCTCAAACGTGATTCGGAGTACTAAATTAGTCTTTAGTACCATGTTCCATAAGTACGACACCACCTATACATCGTAATGCTAGAGACCTACTAAGAGCTAGTTTGAGAACGACGCGAGAATTGACAAAACACGGTTTAGCAGTGCATCTTCCTATTTCATCTGTACTAAGCCTTTGACATCGTCTCTCGTCGCTTTTTGAGAATCTATGACGTTTCACCTACGTCACTTCATGACAAGCTCTCAATAACCAGTGACAAACTTATGTAACATATCTTACCAACTTTAGTTAGTACTTAAGTTCATATCACGATAAAGTTTTTAACAAAAACGAAGGTCTCAAGATGGCCGATATTGATTGCTAGTTTCGTGACCATCTTCTCACGAAGCGCGCTGGTCATCAAGTCTAGGTAATCGCACTACCACGATAACTCTTTCTTTGTTCTCCTGCGATTTCTTGAGACCCGTGGTGCGAATCGGGGATTTACCCATGACGTAGGAGTTCGACGTGGGTCGAGGATGCACCATGTTGACCAAAGGTCAATTGTTTGCAGTGTCACGCGTGTATGGCGAGGATACGGACATAATGCCATCAAGCGTGATTATCGAGGGGTTGGATAAACATATCTTCTATGGGAAAGCCAGCCCTACCTACGTTACAGTATCTTACTCTTGAATTAATCTTCAATTACTGTAATCACCAATGATGAGTAAAACGTCTCTTATATGTCAGGACATACACACGCTTTTCATGGTGGCTGACACCTCTGTCTACGGGAGACTGAAGTACTTTGTAAATACAGCATGGACTAATACTCCAGATACGTTTCTAATAAGTAAAGCTCCGGAAAAGTACGAAACCACAGCTTCGACACCACTAATATCCTGGGATAATGACGTCAAACTGGCTATTATCATCGCCTCACTATTAATCACGCTCTGTACAACCTTCGTGCACTTCATCATTCCCACTAAAGATAGGACCTCTTTTCGAAAATTATTCTTCAAGTACTTGTGGGAAATATCCCGTTCGATCTCGCATCAAGGTAATAAGCTGCAACTTTGAAAGCGGGGATTGACCATAAATGATAACATATCGTTTCCCTGTTTAGCCATGGATAACGTTTCACGGTACTTGTCCAGCAGGATTGTAATTGGTTCCTGGTTATTGGGTAGTTTGGTGATATTTACCTACATCTCTTATTTCTTGAGTTCAAACTTGTCAGAGATAGCCTATGCCAAAATCGATACCGTCTCGGATTTGATTACGGCCACAAAAATGCAACCAGTGGTCGTCCAGAACTTCCACGCACACGTGCTGATGCAAATCAAGGTGATCTCATTGCCGTAATCTTTCATACTCGTGTAAGGTCGTTACATTCATTACGCTATGTTTAAGTCGGAGTACGACGTCGTGGCAAAGAGGTTTATCGAGATGGTGGAAAAGGAACAGTCCTACTTCACCATCGAAGACTTGATATCGGACGAGGCATTATTTAGGGATATCCAAGACGGGAAGAAGGCCTTTTTGGTCGATAAAGTATTGTGGATCGCGATTTTCTACATCCTCCAGGGTAAAGAAATTGCCTTTTATTATGGCAAAGAGTCCTTAAGTTCCGGTGTTATGACGGGTTTCTTCAACAGAAGTCTTTCGGTTAGCAACCAAGAGATTTTTAACCATATGTACGTTTCCTCACGCAATTGGACAAGAAACCAAAATAAGACCTTAGAAAGTTCCATGATGGTATTGGATCGTGAGCGCACGAATACCTACGATACCGATTCATACACTCTCAGGTCTTATAAGGATTCTTGGTTTGAACACGAATTTATACCACTCATGGGTATAACTTCCTGGTGTGAACAATAATACTTATATTTAAGGCATTTCCATTAGAATTCTATACATGGTGGAAACGAAATGGCCATACCAATTACTTTTTCGCAACAACTACTTGATAGAAAGACGTACTTGGCAACCTGATCCAGAGGCTGAAGTTTCCCCGACAACTCTTAACGACATATCAATCGTTTTTCGAACAGCGCTTGTATGCCAGTGTCTAAATTGCCTAGTTCTGCTTGCCGAAATACTCGTGTTTTTCAGAAGATAATTAAATTAAAGGATACTTTTTTTCGACAGGGCAATTTAAAATTATCGATATCTTAAATTGGTACCATGTATGTACATATTTCGGAGGAAGAAGGGAAATTTTATTTATCGACTTTTTCCTTCATTCCCACTATAACCTTCAACCTTATTAAAATAAGGGGTCATCCGTAAATAGAGATGTGAAATTACCCTAATTTTTAAAAACGATAATTTACCATATAGATTACCGATAAATTACCGATTGAAATTTTGGGAAAACAAAATTTATGTGCTTAAAATCCATTACTTTAAACAACATTTAATTGTGAGCACTATCTGACTGATTTACACGTATTTGCGGCTTTTGCTACCAAGACGGCAGCCATGGCCATTCTAATCTGATCTCTAACTAAAGATTTATTAAAAGACTCATTTCTAGCGCAACTTTGTAAGTTGTAAGGCTAGCGAGTAGCGCCTGGTGAGTCATTTTGGAAGTAAACACAGAAATAGTTGATCATTTAAGTGTAAAATGAACTTTTAATGCGTAATAAAAATGTTTGGTAAGAGAATAGGACGGCATTATAAGCGGGTCGGGTCCCTGCGACCCTCCTTTCCGCCCTTATTTCGTTTATACGCGATACGGATCCCCTTTTCATTCCCTTTTTTCCTTTATATATTGATGCCTTGGTTTTCTATGGGGAAAAAATCATTTTCTGTCGATAGATGACAGTATAGTCAACGCAATTTGAGGGAAAATAGTTTCCTTCCAGGGCTGGAAATAAGCACAGGACACTGGACATTGTCCAATAAAATTTTTAAATGTCCCAAAATTTTTTTAAAAACTAAGGGGGTCACTGGACATTTTGACCAATAAATTTTCCGATGTTTTTATAGCTTGACTATGAAGATGCAACACTATTTTTGCACACTCCAGTGGACAATGTCCCATAAATTTTCCAGTCAAAGGATGGGTCACTGGACACATGTCCTATAAGAATTTTTTCTTATTTCCGACCCTGTTTCCTTCTAGTTGTGAAATCGCAACTTCACATTATGAACCTTTTTTTAGTTCAAACTTTTAGTTATGGCCTTCTGCCACCTTTAGTTATGGCCTTCTGCCACCTTTAGTTATGGCCTTCTGCCAATTTCATTTTCTCTATACTCAAAAATTTGTAAGACTACGTTGTTTACGCCAAAGAGCCCAAAAAACCCAAGACGTCACTGAAACGTGTAGAAAGACGTCACCAAACACCCCCCGAAACTGCACTGTAAGCTTACCTATGCCCCTTTCTACCTAAGCCCTTTAGACCACCCTGAAAAAAGGAGAGAGCTAGGACTCGAGAAGAAAAAAGAGTCACTCGTTTTTTGGTATCTCGCTAAGGATACACGCTTCGCTTTCGGACCCCCTAGTCTGATTTTTCGTTAGTAACCCCTTCGGCCCCTCGCTTTTAGCCGAACGCTAACCCTAAAACCCTCGCTACCACCGCAATACGTTCGCTAACCCTAAAACGCTCGCTATCACCGCAATATGTTAAAAATCAGTTTAACCCCCCTTTGGCGTTTATAACTTAGTAAAGTGTTTTTTTTTTAATTATTTCCGTTTATCAATAAATAAGTTTTTTTTTCGTTTCATCAAAATAAGTCTGTTTATTCGCTTATAACAACTACGCGGCTACTGATTACGAACCAGCTACATGAGACCTTTAGATATTCAGTAAAACCCCCACAAGGGACGTAACATTTTGGTGCCGAAACCCGGGCATTAATTAGTGACGCGCAGTACAAAGACTTTCGCGATGGATCAGCTTACACGACTCAAAGCTAAACGGACTGCGACGAAACAATCGGCAACACGCGCCAAAAACAATTTGGAAGTGGAACTAAAGAAATAAGATCCAGATTTCGCCGCTGTACAAGCATATCTGGATGTTCTACAAAGTAAGGAACTTGTACTTGTAAATATCAATGAGGCTATGGAACCGCTGTTCACCGCAGCAGATGAACTCGAAAAAGACCATCAGCAATCGCTCGATTACATTGACGATTTAATAGTAACCCAAGCTAGAGGTCGCCAAGCTATAGATTTAAACAAACAAACTGCAATCGCGTCAGCCGCAGCGGCGGTTTTAACTACGCCCAACCCAAGTACATCGACGCAAAGTTCCTCATCTTCAACGGTATAAGCTCACCGTATACAGGTACCGGAGCAACAAACACGCCTACAGTAGCTACGAATCCCCAAAATCAACAGTCTACGGGGCTACCTAACACGTCAGTCATCTCTCAAGCTCAAGTCGGTAACGCTTATACAGCATCGTTCCAACACGGCGCCACTCCTACCGTGAGACTTCCCAAATTGGAAATTCGCCGCTATTCGGGATTAATAGAGGAATGGCAAGACTTCTGGGCACATTACCAAAGCGCCATTCACAACAACCCGACCCTGTCAAAAACTGACAAATTCACCTACTTACGATCATATCTAGAAGGTGAAGCTTTACTCTCATTGAAAGGTTTAAGCCTTTCCGACGCTAATTACGACTCCGCTATAATTAACCTTCAAAACCGGTTTGGCCGACAAGAAGTTATTGTAAATGAACACATGTTCGCTCTACTTCATCTTCCCGCGGTAAAGAAATCTAACGACGTTCAAGGATTAAGGAGACTGTATGACACCTGCATGACTCACATTAGAAGCCTGGAAGATCTGCAAATCGTTGTTCAAACGTACGGAAGTTTACTCTGCCCTATAATCACTCAATGTCTCCCTGAAAATATTACCCTCGCCTTTAGCCGGCAATACGCTAATTCACTACAAATCAGCGAGCTAATGGATTTTTTACAACGAGAAATATCCAGCCGGGAACGTGCTTCAGCACTCACAAGATCAGCCGCGCCAGAATCTGATCGAAAACACGCAGTTCAAGAAAGAAGACCGCCAGAGAGATTTTATTCGCAACGAGATAATCGCAAGCCGAAACCGCTACACGGAGCAGCCGCCCTCTCTGTTAACGCCTATCAGAGGGTTTGCCTTTACTGCTCCCAAAGCGAGCATACAACCACGCAATGTACTAAACTAACTGTACCAGAAAAGAAAGATGTTCTACTCAGACGGAAACGCTGTTTCGTCTGTTTACGGGAAAATCACCCGTCGAGAAACTGCACGTCCCGCTATCAAACGTGCAAAAAATGCCAAGGACGCCATCACTCTAGCATTTGCGACCAACTCGAGGACCAACGCACGCCCCCTAATCCAGCGAGCTCAGAAGCAGTTAATCAAGTAGCACAAATGACCGCTGGTGTCTCCAAACAAGATTCGACGTACGTTTTCCTTCAGACGGCCGTAGCCACTGCTAAACGTCCAAATAAGGAAGAAGGAAAAAATGTCCGATGTCTCCTTGACACTGGGAGTCACGTGACCTTTATAAAGGAAAGCGTTTCGCGAGCGCTAAATCTACCAATTATCAGTGAAGACGTACTGGAGACAAATAATTTTGGAAACTCAACGCCGCAAAGAGTACTGAGACGAAGAGTACAAATAGAACTCGTGAGCCGTCACAACTCCGAGAGTAAGGTTCTCTTAGAAGCC
Source organism: Phalangium opilio (assembly GCA_019434445.1). Classification (NCBI taxonomy): domain Eukaryota; kingdom Metazoa; phylum Arthropoda; class Arachnida; order Opiliones; family Phalangiidae; genus Phalangium; species Phalangium opilio. The sequence continues at coordinate 352,781 of JAEQBA010001460.1, read as the reverse complement.
TACGAAACGCCCACTATCTGCGGAGCGGTTTTCTCAGTGCCTGGATTGGAGATCGCGAAAGAGTTTCAAAAAAGGAATCTGCTGATGGCTGTCACGGCTACCGTAGAAGTTGGAACTCAAGAACCTTACGCTATCGAGGTTCTAATAGGAGCAAACTACCTCTGGGCTGTTGCGAGCGGCAAAGTCGAGAGGTTAAGCCCCACGCTCATCGCTATGGATACAGTTTTTGGTTGGACTCTTCAGGGACCCGCTTCCGTCGCTTCGCTTGGTGTTGGGCTTAATGCCATCACTATCATGCACGTAAACACAACCGTTATCCCTGAAGAAGACGCCGTTTCCGACCAGCTCCGCAAGTTCTGGGAACTTGAATCCTTTGGAATCAAAGACTCCGACGAGGATGAAGAAAGGGGAAAACAAATACTCGGAAAGTTCTCAAAAACAACAAGTTTCAATAACGGCCGCTATACCGTTGCGTTACCATTCAAGTCAGGAGATCATCAGCTAGGAGACAATTTTTCCGTCGCGAAAAAACGCACCCTAAATCTACTTAACAAACTTCGAGGAGATCCCGTTAGGTTCCAAGAATACAACGCAATCATCAAAGAACAACTCGACACCGGAGTCGCTGAACGAGTAGATCCTTCAAAGAAAACTGGCTTCCCGCTTTATTACTTCCCGCACCGCTCCGTCACGAGAGAAGCTAGCACCTCGACCCGAACACGCATAGTCAACGACGCGTCATCACACGCTCTCGGAGTATCAAGCCTCAACTCCTGCCTAGAAGCAGGACCCAATCTGAACCCCGAGTTATTGGACATTTTACTGCGCTTCCGCGAAAAGAAAGTAGCCTTTACCGCCGACATTACTAAAGCCTTCCTGCAAATAGAGATTCAACCAGAGGATCGAGACGCGCTACGGTTTTTGTGGGTAAATGTCGATGACCCGTACGTACCTCAAGATCTCAGCATCTATCGAATGACACGAGTACCCTTCGGGGCAACTTCAAGTCCCTTTTTATTGGCCGCAACCATCCGCTTACATGCCCAGAAGTACAAAGAAGCCTACCCTGAGGCAAGTCAACTACTAAACGATTCTATGTACGTGGACGACCTGGTCTCTAATGCAGACTCAGAAAAGGAGGCTCTTGATCTAATCACCAACACGATAACACTATTAAAAGAAGCTAGCATGACGCTGACAAAATGGCAGACTAATTCGCCCCAGCTAAAAGAAATTTTGACCGCTAAAAACTTAACAACGATGCCACCCGCTCTTAAAACTTCATTTGCACCCACCAAAGTTCTTGGACTCGCTTGGGACAATGTAAATGACGTATTTACTTTTGTCATTGACGATCTGCTTGATTTCATTAAGGATCGGAAGAACACAAAAAGATGGGTCCTGAAATCAGTAGCAAAAGTTTTTGACCCGCTTGGCTTCATTTCGCCTTTCACGGTACGAGCCAAGATACTTTTCCAACAACTTTGGGAAAAGGGGCTCTCCTGGGACGAGGAGCTCCCGGATGAAGAAAACGGAATTTTTGAAGACTGGTGCTGCGAGTTAAGAAATCTTCAGGAAATTGCCATTCCTCGTCACTACTTTAACGAAGCCGTCGATCTCGATCCAGAAAGCCTGGAACTACATTGCTTTTCGGACGCTAGCCCGAAGGCCTACGCTGCCGTAGTGTATTTCAAATACCGTAACAAGGAGGGACACTACGCTTCTACACTCGTAACGTCAAAATCACGCGTAGCTCCCTTAAAAAAGCTGACGCTCCCTCGCCTCGAATTAATGGGAGCCCTTCTTGCCGCGCAGCTGGTCAAACATCTGATGATTCAATTGAAAATCAAACCCAAGAAGACCTTGATGTGGAGCGACTCTAAAATCGCTCTGGGGTGGATAAAAGGAAGGGCCGACCGCTGGAAGCCATTCGTCTCTAATCGCGTAAGAGAAATCCAATCAGTTTCTGACCCCATACTTTGGCATCATTGCAAAGGATCGGAAAATCCCGCTGACCGTCCAACGCGTGGAAGCAACATGGCTGAACTAGCCAAGGATTCCTTCTGGTGGCATGGGCCACGCTGGCTTACCGAAACTGAAACCTGCTCAAAGACCGATTCCCCCTCAGAACCTGATTTCGAACCCGTCCTAGACGAGTTACGAACCACCACACTCACATTGTCTGTGACGAGCCCGCCAAGAGAGTCGCCGATAAACCTCAACGCTTTCAACTCTTTGACAAAGCTCTATCGTCTCACGGCCTGGATTCTACGCTACCAGCAGAACTTGAGATTCAAAGACCAAGGACGCAGCGGAGAACTAACCGCTAATGAGATTCTCCAAGCCGAAATCTACTGGGTTCGCCATACCCAGAAAGATCAGTTTCAACAGGAAGTAGAGCTACTCGCTAAGCAACAGAAGATTCAAAATGATTCTAAAATCTTAACTCTACATCCGTACTTAGACTCGGACGGACTTTTACGGGTAAACGGACGCTTGAAAGGAAGCGGTCTGACGTACGCGGAACGTCACCCCTGGGTTCTCGCGCCGAAACACCCTTTCACAAAGCTTCTCGTAATCAACGCGCATGAAAAGGTTATGCACGCCGGAGTAATAATAACAACCGCCGCTTTGCGGGAAAAGTTCTGGGTGACCAAGTCACGTGCATACGTTAGTTCAGTAATTAAAAATTGCAACATTTGCCATTATTTCAAAGTACAAGCATCGGACGCGGTAATGGCCCCTCTGCCAGAATTTCGGTCTACCGAAACACCCGCTTTCGAAAGTTGCGGGCTGGATTTCGCCGGTCCACTCTTCACGCGAGAAGAGAAGAAATGTTACGTCGCGCTCTTCACCTGCGCCGTCACGCGAGCTGTGCATCTGGAGCTCGTTCCCGATATGACTACAGATACTTTCCTACTTGCCTTCCGAAGATTCGTTTCGCGTCGTGGTATGATAAAACACCTCTACTCAGATAACGCTAAGACTTTTAAACGCGCTAATACGGAACTTAATGACTTATGGAAAAACTTAGCTAGCCCTCAAATTTCGCGGTACTTCGCTAATCAACAAATTCACTGGACATTCATCGCTGATCGCGCCGCATGGTGGGGCGGATTTTGGGAGAGGTTAGTCGGATCAGTCAAGAGCGCCTTACGCAAAACCATCGGACGAGCTAAACTATCCTTTGACGAAATTGCCACAACTCTAACGGAAGCGGAAGCCTGCATTAACTCCCGTCCAATCACGTTCACCTCTGAGGATGTCCACGAGCCAGCACCGATTACCCCAAACCATTTCCTCCTAGGCGCAAGGATGACCAGTCTACCGTCCCGAACGTTTCCTAAGATCAACGAACTTCCCGCAAGTAGAAAGGAGCTGACACGACGCCTACGTTATCGCCAAACCATAATCGATGGATTATGGAAACGCTGGAGAGCAGAATACCTTCTGCAACTCAGATCAGCCCATCATAGAACAAAAAACAACCCTTCAACGCCAATTAAACCCGGAGACGTAGTCCTCATCGGGGAAGAAAAGAAGCCTCGTCTCACCTGGGATCTAGGTGTAATAGACGAAGTATTTCCGGGACGCGACGGAAATGTTCGAGCATGTATGGTGAGACTATCTGGTGGAACCAAGCTTAGAAGACCTATTCAGCTTCTATATCGTTTAGAAATTTAACACAGAAAACTTTAAAACAATAAGTGACTTTTTTTTTTGGATTGAACAAAAGTTCAATCGCGGGGGAGCCTGTGAAATCGCAACTTCACATTATGAACCTTTTTTTAGTTCAAACTTTTAGTTATGGCCTTCTGCCACCTTTAGTTATGGCCTTCTGCCACCTTTAGTTATGGCCTTCTGCCAATTTCATTTTCTCTATACTCAAAAATTTGTAAGACTACGTTGTTTACGCCAAAGAGCCCAAAAAACCCAAGACGTCACTGAAACGTATAGAAAGACGTCACCAAACACCCCCCGAAACTGCACTGTAAGCTTACCTATGCCCCTTTCTACCTAAGCCCTTTAGACCACCCTGAAAAAAGGAGAGAGCTAGGACTCGAGAAGAAAAAAGAGTCACTCGTTTTTTGGTATCTCGCTAAGGATACACGCTTCGCTTTCGGACCCCCTAGTCTGATTTTTCGTTAGTAACCCCTTCGGCCCCTCGCTTTTAGCCGAACGCTAACCCTAAAACCCTCGCTACCACCGCAATACGTTCGCTAACCCTAAAACGCTCGCTATCACCGCAATATGTTAAAAATCAGTTTAACCCCCCTTTGGCGTTTATAACTTAGTAAAGTGTTTTTTTTTTTAATTATTTCCGTTTATCAATAAATAAGTTTTTTTTTCGTTTCATCAAAATAAGTCTGTTTATTCGCTTATAACAACTACGCGGCTACTGATTACGAACCAGCTACATGAGACCTTTAGATATTCAGTAAAACCCCCACAAGGGACGTAACACTAGTCGAGAGGATACTCTTTAAGCTTAGATTTGTTCTTTACGAATTTTATTTAAAAGAGTATGTTGTAGTTGAAAAACAAGATGATCAAGACCCTAAAATTAGTTTTCAAGAAAATTTATTTTCATATCATTTACATATCTTTTTCCAATTTAGTTTTAAAATATTTTTGTTGGGAAATTATTAAGCTATAAAGATTAAATGGTTTTAAAGTACACGTGTAATTTTTCTTTTCTAGGTTTTCTTTAAATTTATGAATGATTTCCGTAGGAGTAATATAATTCATAATATAATTTAATAATTCATCGAAGTTTTCGTAGAATGATTCGAAAATACGTATCTACGGTTCGTCTTTGAATAAATATTTGTTAAGTTTGAAAATAATATCGTATACAGTTTCAACCATACATTGAATAGATGAAGTATTAGACTTTAAAAGTTCTAAATGTTTCTTTATTTTTGGTATTTGTCTGTTTAAAGTTAAGACTTCTTTCGGGAATATTTTAAAATTAAAATCTTCGACGTCTTGAAAAGTAAAAATTAAACCGTCGAAAACGCGTGAAGTTTAATATAACTCTGATCTGTCTTATCCTCTAAAATGGAAAATTCATTAGTGTTTTTATCAGGATTCGAAGTTACTAACTGATATATATCAGTCCATTTTTCCATAAAATGTTTCCAGGTTTCGAGGGGTAGCGAAAATCCTTTAAGATGAGTTTTTCTTCTAAGAAAAATTTCAATTTCCATATCATCGACGAGACCGAATGTAAGATAAAGCTTTTTACTTAGATGAATTTTCGAATTAAGTTTCTTAAGACGTCCTTCCATACTCCTTCTTTTAATAACGGTAGATTCTGGATTATCGATAGGTCTTTTGTTCGAAGTTTCGGAAGTCATTTTGGTGAGATGTTTATCGTTTAGCGTCAAAATATCAAATGTCGATTCGCCGGTGAGTTTGCGGTCCTGAATACTGAACCCCTCTTATATTCGAAATTCCTTTTCTAGACCAGTAGTGAAGTAGAGTATTTTGTTAGCAATATATCTATCACTTGGTTTTTCTTGAAACAGAGAATTCGAGTATTTTTGGTTAGTATAATTTCACTTTATCAATGATAGGCACCCCCACCCTCAAAGATTAAGTAATTTATAGACTTTTATCGTCGTACATCCCTTTGATTTCGATTTGTTGGGCCGCACCGTGTTGACAAGTAATAATTATCGATCGTCTTTTATTCGAAATTCTCCTTTTCTTGACACGTAGAGAAGAAGAGTGTTTTTTCTTACTAATATTTCGCTTGACAATGATAGGAAACATATTATTTTTACAAAATCTCAGTTTCTGTAACTAGACGAAGAATTCATAACAATTTTTTAGAATTCTTCTAGAATCTTATTTTACGAGTTATGTCGTAGTTAAAGGCCGGGAAACGGCGAGAAGGGTTCTTGTCAAACTGAAAACCGTGCATCGAACTAACAATGGGCGACCGTGCTTCAAAATTTTTAGGGGTTCTTATCAAACTGAAAGCCGTTCAAAGCGGTTCTTGTCAAACTGAAGATAAACAATGGACAGTCTCTTAAATTTTGTTTCCCCGACTTTTTGTATCCCCCATTTAAGAGACTGTCCATTGTTTATCTTCAGTTTGACAAGAACCGCTTTGCACGGCTTTCAGTTTGACAAGAACCCCTGAACATTTTGAAGCACGGTCGCCCGTTGTTAGTTCGATGCACGGTTTTCAGTTTGACAAGAACCCTTCTCGCCGTTTCCCGGCCTTTAAAAACAAAGTGGTCAAGGCCCAAATATTAGATTTGAAACAAAACTTTTTTTAAATTAAAAGATATTCAGATCTTTCACCAAAAACTTTCTATATCTATATTTCAGTAAAATCGTATCTTAAAAAAAACTAAATTTAATATTTATTAAAGGTCTCCAGATAATTGTATATAAAAAGCGTGTTTATGTATAAAAAACTAAGTAAAGTAACTGATTTACTTATTCTTTAAGAAACCAATTTTAGGCTACATGTCGTATGAAAACAAGATTATCAAGATCCTAGTAATTTATTTTCTAGATATTTAAAAACTATTTAACGTAGTCTCACGAATTTTATGTTATGGTAAACGTTGTAGTTGAAAACAATGTGACCAAGACCCTAAATATTAGAATTAAAAGAAATGCATTTTTAGAAAATGTTTAGAAATCATTTTCCAGATTAGTTTCAAAATATATTTTTTTGGTAACTTAATTTATAAAGATAAAATGGCATTAAAGTATAAGTAGAATTTTTCTTTGCTAAAGTATCCTTAAATTTACGAATGATTCACTTGTGTAAAATACTTTATAATATAGTGTATTATGTCTTTAGAAGTGTAATAGAATGATATTAGACTACGTATGAATGGCTCTTCTTGCAATATTCGTTTTTTAATCTTAAAAATAATTTCAAATACAGGTACAGTCATGCATTGAATGGTTAAGGTATTAGTATAAACAAATTCTAGTTTTTTGTTATTTTAGTTCTTTGCCTGTTTGAAGATTTACTTCTTTAGAAGCTGCTCTAAAATATAAAAGTCATCGGTATCTCGAAACTTGAAGATACGTGATGTTCATAATTTAAAAATATAATCGGCGCACATCTATAATCATGACATTAAAAAGAAAATAAGTCATAGAAAAATCGAAATTTTAAATTTAAGGTTTTTAAATAGTCATGCGGCAATCCTTAAAAGTTACGGCTAATTCAAGTTTACCAATTCGTTTCATCTCTTCCATTAAAGATTTCTATGGACCGAAAAAGATATACAGACCACAAAGACTACAATATTTGTCTCTCTCAAAGAAGATACTGTTACAAGAAAGAGTGAATTTTGGAAGTTTATATATGGGGAATAGTTTCGGAAAGTATAATATTTCAAAATTTTCTATAACGACATCATCAACTATAAGGTATGAAAACTGTAAAAGATAAAGACGCCGCGAAGACTTCAAGCGTTGTCTTTCTCGAAAATTAAGAACTTACATGTGTTTGCAAACCATTCTTGATAGAAAAGAATGGAAATACAATTAATCGTAAGGGTCATATTTTAATTTTCTATAATCACTTCCAAGTAAAATCATATCTTTAAACAGTTAGAAAAAAAAACAATCTTGGAAATTTGCACTACATTTTAAAATACTTCTTTGACATAATATCATTGCAACTGTTAAATTCGTATAACAATTTGCTAAAATTCGTTTTCTAAAAAATGCGAAAAAAATGACTTTAATTTGTTACAAATTCGGAGTTTCAGTGAACAAGTATTGGATTAATAGTTAAAATTAATGATTAATATAACAGTAACGAATTCGAAGAAACTAGACCTAACCGTTTCAGCACCGCTGGCAGCCTCCATTTTCTGTTTACTTTGCTAGAGGTTTTTTTATCTATTCGGAAAACGTCAATCGCGTCTGTATGACCTATCCCCATGGGATCCAATAGGAAAGCACAGAGCAATGACGGACATGAAAGGGGTGGGGCTTACTTGTCCACTAACACCGGCGTAAGAGTAGAAGCGTAAAATCTAGTGACTTGGGCATTCTTATAGTAAATTAATTCTTGATTATACATAGATTGATATGTATTTAAATTTCGTAAACCTCTTAGATTGAAAATCATAATAAATTAGTTTCGAAGTGGCTTAGAAAACACCAAAATAAAATTAGAAAAAAGCAGATCTCCTATGGATATTTTTTATTAAGTAACAGTATTATAAACAAATCTTGTATTTTATTTTCTCTTTCGAAAATTGTTAGTTTTTGCTACAATGTAGCTATATTTCATAGCTTCATTTTGTAAAAGAAAACATTGTTCGGGCCCGCGGAATATTTCCCTCTTGGCCTTTCTCTCCTAATAAAAAAAAATATTGTTTATCAAAAAGCTACATAATCGAAAAGATTTATGCATAAAATATTAAGAACACAGTTGTGAATCAATCGCTTTATACACCCTAAATTTCCAAAAATGGTTAAAGAGGCATACGCTTGAATTCAAACGTCAACAATAGCTATGTTTAGAATGATTTTCGGAATTTAACTAGAACTAAGGTAAATTAATGACGATTAAAATAATTAATATCAATTGTATTTATTTAAATATTTAAGATAAACCTCTTAATTGCGTCTCGACTTGGAGAGGTTTATTTTGGTTTCTCAACTTGTTAAATGATCTAATAGTCACGGAGGTTTTAATCTGTACCGGTAGCTGTAGTAGTAGTAGTAGTAGTAGTAGTAGTAGTAATAGTAGTAGTAGTAGTAGTAGTAGTAGTAGTAGTAGTAGTAGTAGTAGTAGTAGTTACTTTCTTGTAACCTGTGATGTGGTAAGTTACGATATCCTACTTGAGATATTTTGGATTTAATCAGGGATCCATGTAATTTTAGAAGGAGGAATAGAAAACGGTAAGTCTTTACTTCAGTCGGACTCATAGCCCAATAAGGGCTCAACAGCCGTACCTTCGCACGTACAAACCGAGACATCCCCTCCCTCCAACACGTAACGAAAATTTTGGCTCACTTAAACGATGAACAAAATAGTGAACAATCTGGACTCAACAGCCGTACCTTCGCACGTACAAACCGAGACATCCACTAATTCTAACCAAGGAGAATGAATACATCCTCCTTGTTGTAACAAGAAGAGGATGGAAAGATGGGCGGAGGGGATGGTAATTTGAGAGAGAGAAAAAAATTAGGAACAAATCGAAGCAGTTATTTCCGGTTTTGCCAACGCCATCTGTGGGTGAACAAATAAAGCATAATAGAATAATTTATTTATTGTCTATAAAAAGAATCACGGGGATTCACGTGATTATACACAGGAAAGGGGGTATATACATGTATTAGGAACTGAATTCATTAAATTACGGAAACAATTAAAAATTACACAGTTCAGCTAACAATAATAAATGGAAAATTTGACAAAATTTACAGAATGAGGAACCAGGGAGGAACTATTAACATTAAAGTTTTTTTAGGCCACCTCCCCTGACGCGAGCGCCATCTTAAGCCTTCCCTAAAGTATTGTGTTTCCAATTTTTCAAAACACATCACTTTTATAAGGACACCCTCTTGTCTATAAAGCGAATATTAGAGTAATAAAATAAGGAAACGTAATTAAGGACTGAACGCATTTTTATCACAAACAATTTCGTATCACACAAATTAATTTTTTTATCACAAACAATTTCGTATCACACAAAGTAATTTTTGTACTTTTAAAATGTTTCAATATAACTTGACAAGTTGACATTGACTAGACTAAACTCTAGTGTGACTAGTGGGCATGTTTAATTGAGGGGTGCGAGAAATTTGCTCTTCTAGCGTGTTCTTCTGAAAATTTGTCAATGATACAGTCAACGCACAAATTACGCGACTGCTCTCTCTCTCTATCGCCAAAATGGCTAGAGAGGATAACCTTTCTTGTCCCATCGTATTTCTCAAATAATTTTTAATGCGTTTAAGAACTGAAAAGGAACGTTCACAGGCTACAGACGTTACAGGCAGAGTAGCAGCTATTTGTAGCATTTTCCACAGTTCCGGGAAAAGGGTTCGCGGTAAAGTGTTCAAGAGGTCACTAATGGTTTTTAGCCTGTCTTTTTCTTCTAAATTTCTCAGAAAGTTTTTCGAAACTATGATTTCGGCAGTAGGTATTTCAGTACCATAATAAGAACAAAACGCCAAAAGTGACTTTTCCGATAGAAACTTTTGAGGATCTTGTACCATTAGTAATGGGCTCATGGAGCTGACTCCTTTCAAAATGTCCGCGTTTGGTCCGTCAAGAAATCTATTTTTGAGTTCGCTGACCATTCTGTCGATTACAACATAATAAAGACCTGCTTTTATTTCAGACTTAGAGTTTGAATTTCTAATGCCTGTTGTTTCGCAAATAACAAAGCTGTCGAAAGCTTTTGGAGCTTTTCTAGGTCGCTTTGGTCTAGGTTGTTCAGCGGTAGATTGAGCATCATTTGAAACCTGGGAAGGAATTTGAATTCCGAGTTCTTTAGCCAAACTCTTGGCTTCGTCGTAGAGTGCGTCATATTTGACATCATTACGAAATTCCTTTAGTGTCGATATTACTGCATTTACACCAGAGATAGCTTGGGTGAGATCAAAATCTGATAATTGGAGCTGGTTGTTTAAGAGTTCTGTTACTGATAATAGTTTTTCAAATATCAATGTCGTTATTAAGGTTGAAAATTTTTTTAGAAAGGTGTGAAGTCCAGCAGCCTTGCACGGATCTGCACCGTCATCAGGTTGACCCAAATAGCTTAATAATGCCGGATATGTTTTTTTCACCGCTCTAACTGATCTGACCTGGCAGCCCCAACGAGTCTGTGACAAAGCTTTTAGCTCGGAATTTCCAATATTCAACTCTTGTTGAATTTCTTTGAACTTCCTGTGAGCTATGCCTGACGTAGAAAAGTACGAGTGCAAAGTACTTAGCAGACTGAAGAAATCCTTGACATCTTGAATATCACTACAGGTGTCGACCAGCACCAAATTAAGTCTATGGGCGTAGCAGTGAATATATAATGCTTTGGGATGCTCTTCTCGAAAAATCTTTTGTACCCCTTTGCACCTTCCACTCATGACATTTGCTCCGTCATATCCCTGGCCGACACAATAAGCTTCTCCAAAATCATACTCCTTAATTTTATCGCACAAAGATTTTTTAAGCCTGCGGCGCAAAGATCTCTGACGTCTTCAAAGCATAAAAAACGTTCGTTCAATTTGTTGTTTAAGAAGTATCGAATGCATATACTCATTTCAGCTAGCTAATTGGACCAAGTCATCTTGCGACTTATTGCCACTTATCTAACGCCTTTACAATGCATAGAGGGGTGGTGGCTAGCCCCTATGCCACAGCTAACCGACAGCGCCCTATACTAACTATTACCGTTAACCTCTGCAAGTTTTGATGGAATGGAGAAACCGGGTTAGACCGCGGAGGAAAACTCCTTTAACAAGCGGGGAGAGAACTTGCAAACTCTACGCAGAAGGATTTCTTCCCAGATTTTTCACCCGGTGCCACAGTCCGGGATCGAACCCGGGATCCTCTTGCTGCGAGGCGAAAGCGCTAACCGCTACGCCACCCCACCGCAAGGTTCCAATTTGCTCAAGTCTCTAGTGTCGTCACACAAAATTGAGTAAAATCCAGACTTTTTCACTTCGGCAATAATTTGGTTTCTTAAAATGTCAGCACTGATTTTCATCAAGCTATTTTGTGAAGAAGGAGACAAGTAAGAGGCATTTCCAGGAATAAGAGTTTGGCTAAGGTTTTCGCCAAAAATAGGATCAAACTTCGAAAAAGTTTGCAAAATTTCCAAAAAGTTCCCCCTATTCAATGAATTAGAGCTTTCGTCGTGTCCCCTTTGGGCAATTCCCTGTCTCGCAGTTAGTAGTAAAATTTCAATTATTCGATTGAGATAAGCTCTGTTTTTCCTAACCTCCTCTACGCTGGCATTCAGTGAGATAGTAGCTACTGATCCAGTCTTTTGACATGTCTTAAATCCAGCCCACCCTTCAACAGATTTCTTATGGCTTGAGGTATTTTCGTGATCGTTGAATTTTTTCACTGCGTGTTGCCAGTCTTTGAATCCAATGAATACAAATCCATCCGCGCATCTTCCACTATTGAGTCTAAAATGTCTGCAAGCGTAACAAAATGCAGAATCGTGGCTAACACTATACTCTAACCACTTGTAATAATCGAACCAACAACGGTTGAAAGCTCTGTTCTGTTTACCACTAATTTTTAAAGGGTACTTAGCAAGTAGTGGTTGTCTAGGTGCTTCATACTTCGTTTTACTTAAATCAGTAGGAACTGTATTGTCACTACTTGGTCGAGTTGAGCTACTTGGTAGTACATTATTGTCAATCACAGAAGAAACGTTTAATTCATTGTTAATATCTTCACGAGTTGATAAATTGGCAACTTCAGTGTTTTCGGGAGGAGATAAATGACGTGTTGTTTCACCCTTTTTAGTCCCTCTTATCACAAACTTACCATTATGATTCCTGATTTGTTGTTCTAAATTTAAAACTTAATTTTAGGTTTGATTTTTCTTATTTATTGATCGATCGATGCGATTAATATGTGATTTGTGGCTTACCAAAGAAAAATTATCAGTTAGTCCTACTCCTACAAACTGAGTTTCTTTTCACCTCTCCAAAACAACGGACGCGTCTGACTCGCATATCACACTCAAACTAGGTTATTTTCAAAATTTTATCCCACCCGGGCCACCCACAGCAACTGAAAAAAGGCACGTGTCATAAGCTAGCCACCCGCTACCCCTTAAAAGAGAAAACAGTACAATCCAAAACCACAGGAGATCGGAGATCCTCGGTACTTTACGGGGGTAGAGGACGGGGGAGAGGTTATTTTTTAGACCTTGCATCGGAAGGCAGGCGATTGAGTCGAAAGGGGGAAGATGTTGCCTTCAGTGCTTGGGACGGTGTAGGGTAGCTATTCTATAGCAAAACCACGAAAATAGACTGTTACGACTGTATACATACGCTGTAGATACTATAAATATGAAATATTGTTTCTATGTGTATTTCACTTTCATACAGTAAAAACTTCAATTCACCCCAACTGAATAATTAAAGGGAGCCATCGGAGGGTTTGCATTTCCCTCCCGCGGATTTCCGAGCCCTCTTCTAGCTACGAGGGGAGTGAATAGAAAGTATCCCCCCATGGCCACCTAGAACCAGGCTTCTCCCACAGAAAACTGAAACAAAGTTGGACGTGCAGATTCAGCGCCACAAATGTGCAGCGTCGAAATTTGAAACAAATAGGCAGACTGGCTAGCATACCCTCCGGTGGCTCCCTTTAAGAGAGGCTTTCGGTAAATATAAGGGGGCGCTTTTAAGAAATTTTAGGAGGGGCTTCAGATAGTTTTCAGGGGGCTCAAGCGCCTCCAAAAAACCCCTGGCGACGCCACTGGAAACGGATCTACTGTAGGGCTGTGCGAGCCTTGAATTTTTGGTTTCCAGTCGAGTCTCGAGTATTGAAATTTTGGTTTCGAGTCGAGTCGAGTCTCGAGTATTGAAATTTTGGTTTCGAGTCGAGTCTCGAGTATTGAAATTTTGGTTTCGAGTCGAGTCTCGAGTATTGAAATTTTCCCTTATCGAGTATCGAGCCGAGTATCGAGTAGTTGGAAAATTTGTTTCGAGCATTTATCGAGTAATTGGGAATTGGTTTTGCAGTATTTCAGCAATTTCTGTTAATTTATCGCTCTAATAATAGACATTTAGTGTAATTTTGATCATCGACAACTACTTCAAACATTTCCCAGACAGTATTAGTCTTCTTCCCTTTAAATTTAACAAACTAATTCCTCATCAATATCTTCTTCGGAATCTCATTCCTCACCTTAGCTGCTAGCCATTATTATACTTCGCGCAAAGTCCCAAACAAAAATTACTTAAAAAAAAAGAAGAAATAAATTAATAAACTAAAAATATCATTATAATAGTCAACGCTATTATTAACTGTATTTTTTTACTTTTACTTCCACTATTGAACCAGCTAGGAGCTACTACCCTACTACATTACACTGGCATTAAGATCTAAACTACCCAATAAGCACTAACACGAGTCTCTTTAAAAATAAACGTGACATTCTAGTGGATTTTTATAGCTACTTCATCCAATTTTCAGAGTTAAAGGCCTTCCAAAAGCAGGTTCGAGTATTTTTCGAGTCTCAGAAAATCCTTTATCGAGTACTCGCACAGCTAGACGAGTAACTAAACTACTCTTCGTGCTTGCCTACTCCGGAAATTTACTTAGCGGTTTTGTCAGTATCACCAATATGATAGTTTCCAAAATATATAACCCTTATAAACAATAAGAAATATAATTCAAAAGTGAAAAATGATCTCTAGGAAGTGTCATTTAAGTTACATTTAACAATTTAGGCTTGGTTAAATTACAAAGGCGATAAGCACATCGCTCCGGTCAACAAAAGAATTAATTATCAGTTTGTATATAGATACACCCAAAAAACTAACGAGGAACAACATTTACCATTTACTGCTCCTCGTTCTAAATAACAGGTAATTTAGTCTAGAAAGAATGGTACTCCGAAACGGCCTCTCATACTGTCCACTAATGTTACGAGTCCGTAGTTGAAAGGAAAAAAATCAATCGATTTGGAAATATTATTTGACGCCAGAGACACTACATTGAAGGTTCGGGTTCTTCGCCCCAGATCGGCTTAGAGGAGGAAGTACACGTATTCTTTCGGCAACTCATAAGTAGAAAAAGAGGACGCAAATCGAAATTTACGAATATAGTACGGGAAACATACGTTACGTGAATGGAATAAAAGTGTATAATAGCTTGAGTGAAGCTTATGTTGCTTTATTAGCATTATCTCCTTGCGTGCGGGTGTTTGTTGAAGCTACTGAAGTAATTGTAAGTTCCTCGTATTTTCAAGCTCATTAATTACCTGAAATTAAAAGTCTTCAATGTAAAATATAAGAAGTTTGGTTTTTGTAATGGGATTAACAATCGTGAACAACAACGTGATGAAAAATTACCAATTGAAAAGGTGAAGTAATTTTTTTAATGTACTGGCACTGGCAGTTGTTTTCGCGAATAAACATCATGAAAACGGTGTGGATCTAGAAAGAATTCGTATCTTGGAATACGGTGTGAACCTTCGAGATACTCCTTTAGAAGGTAAATATCCTAAATTTGAAAAGTTTTATTTTGGAAAAAGTATACGCGTAGTATTTAAGAATATTTTTGATATTTGGGTAAAAACCAATAGGTTCGATATTTAAACTCTTGTTTCGTTACAAAACCTGTAGAAATCCTAGGAGATACTAAATCGATACAATATATTATTCATTATACCTGTGCACGTATTTCTGTTTGAGCACGTTAATTTTTTTAAACGTATACCTGAGTAAAACTATATCTAAAGCTAAATGTGCCGATGGTAAAAGGTAAATGTTATATTTTCATCGCAAATGGAAACGAAGCTCTTCTATACACCAAAAAATGTACTCTATATTTAAATTATTATTGATTAAAAAATATCGACGAGTGACGGCCAATATTCCACCCCCCCCCCCCACTCGTTGGACGAAATGCAAGGCGTTCTAAGTTTGACGATCGAACTTACCTTTTCTACTACATTTCTCGATATCTACCTTTCTTCCGAAATGATATTGTTTTTCACATAGTATGCCCTATTCAGAACTAAATTAGGCTACCGAGTTTAAAATAATGGTGGATTTCCGGAAAAGCAGAATTTCTAGCATGAAACCTAGATTTGCAGTTTGTTTCGAATTTTATAAAAAATGTGTGTCGAGTTTGAAAAAAAAATTTGTTTGATAAAAAAATGTATATCGACCTTGAAAAATAATGATGACTTGAAAGTCCAGTAGTGTAATTATCGCGGGGTCGGTCATTCATGAAATCCCGTACGCTATCCGTGGAATCCAACTTAACAAATCCGAAATCAATGCTGATTTCAAAATGAAATAAAAATTCCGAAATCACCAACGAAATCAGCAGCGAAATATCAAAATCAGTAAAAAAATAGTGAAATCCATTACAAAATTCACGAAATCCAAAATCCAAAGAAATCACAAAATTCGACGAAATCACGGGAAAAATCTCAAAATCCGAGGAAAATATCGCAAAATCCGTGGAAATCACCGTATAAGTAGCAAAATCCGACGGAATCACGGGAAAAATCTCAAAATTCGATGATTTTATCGAATTCTGAAATCAAATGAAATCCGACGAAATCAAATTGGATTTCGAAATTCCGTACACTTTTTCCAAAACGTCCGACCCCTCGGTAATTAAGCGCTTTCCGTGAGAGAAGAATTTATTTTCCTTACAGGAAGAAACTTCTAGGTAGTTCGACCAAAAATCCTGAAACTTGGCTAGGTTACAAAACAAGATGGAGTATCTTACTCAACATTATGAACGAGTTTTTAGCTTATTTTACCTTACTGAAATATAGTTACATTTTTCATATATTAAGTGGAAATAAGTTTTAACTTATATTTTTAATTAATATAAATTCAATTTAAACTCCTTATAGAAACGTCTATTCCGATCTATTTCTTAGAGAAGTTTATATTTTTGGAAAATATAAAAAGTAATTGCTTCACTAAAAACCATTATTGAAATGCTCATTTTTTTGAAAAATAATTTGAAGCATCAAAAGTTTCACAATTAAATATTTCAAATTTTTACTAACAAAAATAGCTTGTTGAACATGCGATGCTTTCAAAATCCATTGACTTGAGATAGAGTGTTATGTTTTATCTGAAGGGATAGATTTCTGCTTCCTGTTTTATATGAAGTTACCAGAAGTGGATCATATTACAGCTCCCTATAAGCAGAAGTAAATAGAGTATAAACAAGAAGTTAATATCTCCCCGGCATGGGCGCGTTATGAAAGCAGCGCACAAATGGCGTAGCACCTAGCGAACCACTTGACATGTACCTAGCGTATCTAGTGTCGCGCCGCTCAGACGAAGCAGTGCGGGTTGTTGAAGGTTTAATCGACGCGCATGCGTTCTAAAGGTAATTTCAATCAGCTGTCTGCTGTGGGACTGTGACAGTATAGCCTAGGCCTAGTACAAAATCTGTGAAGACTACATGTGATTGCCTATGAATGTGATAAAATAGATGGACAAGGAATATGATTATGACGAATTCGTGAAACAAAAAGATGAACGTAAAACAATACTACCATGTTGGGAGAGCCAAGGACGTTTGAAAACTTTTGTTTGCAACATGATGGAAGAGCATGCGGTATTATTCGTAGGTTTCAGATACCGAAGGCGAAACTAAAATCGTTTTTTACGCAGCATTATGAAACTAATTACAGTTTTAGACTTTAGTATTTTAATATATGTATAATTTACCATAATTCAGCAATTACCCGCAGTACTACGGCGCCATTTTCCATCACGTAAGCGCGGCTACCAATGATATTGCCCTAAATTTACTCCCATGATGCTCAGTAATTTGTACTGCTTTCCAATATCTCTTGTCGCTTCTATGATGACATGCGAACATCCTATTGGTTACAAGCAAGCCATGTGATACTCGATACTCATTTTACATAGCATGCAGGCGGGAAGGTATGATTGACTTAAAGCTAGTAACTTTTTGATATCTATTTACTTTTGCTATAAGTACAGGACGTAGGTTGTGCTTTTGTAAACAGCGTTTTCTTCCAAGACATCCAAGCCCGCCATCTATAGCTCAGTTTTACAACTTTAGTTTGCCCATTAATCCGGATCTGGAGTTACGTTAACCTACGGAAGTTCCGGTTGATGGTAATGGGTGTCAGACCGCCGTCAGTGTCGTGATTAGTGTGAAGCTTGTTATCGCGTTATTATTTTCTTTAGAATGGCTTATGTTTCTTTGCTCATTAGGAAAAACGCCTAGGATCAATGTACAGGGCCGGATTAAGCAATTTTGCACCCGGGGCCGAGATAGTGTGCGCCCCCTTAAGTCGGAAAAAACTTAACAGCAAATGTCCCTAAGGGGGAATAGTTTAACTCAATGTGCCCCCAAAAAGCCTTGCGCCCGGGGGCCAGTGCCCCCTCGCCCCCCTTAATCCGGCCCTGTCAATGTAACTAATTACAATCGTCGCATGCCCAAATGAAAGACATATCTGAACACGATTTGTGTGATATTAAAAGCGACTAAAACGTTTTGTAAAACTGAAAAAGTTTGACCAGCATCTTACACAAACGGAAAACATTAAAGAATTGAAAAAATTTGTCAGACTTAAAAAAGGAAAACAAGTTTCTATGTCGACGCACATAGCCTATTATTAGTAATAAATCGGTCCAACTATCCCCGCTAAAAACCTTTAAATTGGTGGAAACTCAGTGCTGTATTTGGGATGCATTGAAAATGTTCTAGCATGATGAAGGCTATTTTGAACATTTGAATTCATATTAATTTCCTTTTCAACACAAAAAGCACTTTAAGTTAAGTTTTCCGTCTTCATCAATTACGAAAAAGGCATCCTTTCTAAAATGTTTGCTACATTCAAACCTGACATTCTGACAAGACTGTCCCGATTCCCGAGAATCCTGACTACCTAAAGGACTAGATTACATTAGTCATTGTTATTAAATTATAGAGGACGACATGAAAATAAAGAAATAAGTGAACCATATTTTCGATCCGACTTACGCATGTACCTTGTGTAAAACTACGCGAAAGTAACTCTCCTCCGCGGCATAAGACCAACTCTTCCCGTTGCTCTATAAGGGGGACTAATTTTTCACATTGCGGGTTACGCTTCTAGTTCTTCACATTCTGATTATCTATGCGCCTTTGGTAGAAGTAAGCTCCCTAATTAAAATAACATAAAGAAATTGAAGGCCAAGGCTTAAGTTCTTGTGGCTCTGAGTCCCAATTCAAACTCGTGCCACGTGACTACTGGTCAACCGCCCTTTCCTGTCGGAATTCGGTCGAATGTGTGAACCGAACTAAGATCTTAGCGTCGAAGTAATTTTTTGTCGTTATTTTCGGTCAAGTGGGAACCTAGCTTTAGTTAACATTAACATTAACAACAGAGGACCGAAAAAACCGAACATAAGTTTAGGAATCGCATCTTGCTTAACCTCTCCCTTGAGAATATAAAACATCCCTTTACCAGTGTACGTGGTGGTCAAAGTGTAGGTGAAAAAGGGTGAAACTCCACTAGTAAACGTCAGGTCACAGCTTAAGCCAATAAGAAGCCTTGCCCTACCACTCTCTTACTCTGTAAAGCTATGTATGTATGAACTCGGTATCTACCGTTAGAAAGTGCTGGAATTTGGACTAAAATCCGAGATACGGTTATAATATGGGAAGGAAACAAAATACTACGAAACTCCTCGGTTTTATAAAATATTATACTAAGGTTCTTAACATTGGTAACGATTCCTGAAATTCTTCGAATGTTATCACTATACGTATTCTCAGTATACTCTTCGCATTATATGTACTGCGTTTTATACACCATACTTTACGGTATTACAATATTTCAAATATATCTCACATTACTCTCCGATATTTTTAATATTTTAAATATTACGAAATCAAATGTACACCTACTTCACGTAGTGGTTATCCCCTCGGCCGGAGGTGACTTCACATCACCACTCCTGCCGTCACCTTCAGAGTAAACCTTAATCATTACCTGATTTATCACGTGATAAACCCTGACTAATCGCATCCTTTCCCTTCATTTGAAAAAATCTTTGTTTTAATTTGTAATTTATTTACTTTTCCTACGATCACAATTTTAAATTATGGTAATATTATAAAGTAACACTAAGATAAGCGACAATCTCTATAATAATCTCTAAACATTTCCATATATACTAACCATAAAATGTTAATTAAAATATAATATATTGTATGGACAACATATGATACATATCAACTAATTCAAACCATAAAAAACCCATTTCGCATATGGGAAAAACCGGTTCTGGAAAACCCAAATGGGGAAAAAACCATTACCACAATTAAAAATTACATTTATTCTTCCCGTATAAACGATAAATGTTTCTCGGATAGGGTTCGAAAGATGATGAAAATCTCGAATTCGCTCGCCGTAAGCGTAATGCGATCCTATTCCACGTTCCTGATTCAACAATGGGAATATCCCATGGCACCGAAAAACACGCACTGCGGGTTTTTCCCAACGGAATTTTAATAAATAAAATCCCGGGACCGCAAAGATTTTATCTTTGCTAGAAAAAATTAAATTATCTTAAAACAATTTAAGGCCTACGTAAAATGACCACTAGATCCAAACATTTTCTAAATTACTATTTTAGAACTAAGGATTATAAGAACAAAATAGTAAAAAATCAGCACAATATGACATAATAAAACCAATTGCTAATATTGATTTTTTATTTTATGTTATATTTATCATACCTTAAACCAGCCGTTTTACTGTACTTATATAACCGCTTCAAAGAGAAAGAGATGTCCTCCTAACCAAACCAAACCTAACAGTAATTTTTTGGAAAAGGCGTTTTATTTGAGAAGTCAATGAAGATAAACATCAATGTTTTGGAAAAGGCGTAACATTGTTAAATGATTTATAAAATATTACTAACCTAACTTTACCAAAGCTAACCTAACCTGGTTTAGAACAAGAACGTTTTATTGGATGAAAGCGTTTCTGTTTAATGCTTAACCCATGCCCAAATAGTCAAGTCCAATTTTCACTTTTTGTCTATACTATTATATTACATATTTAGAACATACGGCGTTGAAAACTTCCCGAGGTCGTTTCTTATTATCATCTTGTTGCATAGTCGTCAAATAGTTGCGTTTCCCAGGCAGTAAAAATGTATCGAAAACGCTAGCATTTTTGGGGTCGATTAATTCGACAAATAGCGTCGTTTGAGTTGTAAATACCAAACCCGCGGTTGGGCTAAATTCATTAAAAACATTGGCGGGATTCGGTCTAATGGAATTCTGCGCAATGGGAAGATACCGATTTGCTCTCGGCTTAAAGCAATGGAAAATTATGGTTAATTTTACTTCTTCCATGGGTGTTGTACCGGTTTAGATTGGATATCTAATTTAAACACCCTAGGCCCCAGCAAAAATGACGTTGTTTTGTATCCTCTTTGACGAGGTCTTAAGGGTTCAAAGTGAACCGAAGGTAAATATACTAGCAAATCGATAATATTAGATCCTTTTACAGAATCATAGATGATATATTGTAGAGGATTAGTCACTTTAACCTTCACCAATCTTCATTGACCGCCATTTGGTCGCAAGGGCTATAGGTCTGTTTCTTTGTTGCATGTTATCTTTTTGAGCGGCTAGATATAATTCATCTTTGGAATGAAAATACGATAACATTCAGGCTGGATACCCTCTCGTCTCGACTCGGAAAGTTTTATTTTGGTTTTCTAGCCTTTGTTATTCGAATGTAATGCTTTATTTGCTTCTCTGAAGTGATAATAATGGGAATAGGTTGTAGTTATTTTATTTATTTTAATTTTTTGGTTTTCATAAGCCCTGTTTTATAACCTCTTGAATTTCGTCTGCTATTTCAGATAAAGGAGGAGGTGGCTCAGATGAAGGTAAAGGCAAGACTTTGTTGGCAGTTTTTGGGTGGTCAACTAGCGCCTCCGCCGCGTTCAACTCGGTTGCAAACTGGCCATCGTCATCCCTGCATCAAATCATCGACATCTAACGACTCCGTTGTGTACCATCCCGGCAGAAACCTCCACCATTCCTAGTAAGTTTAGTGCTTTCATGTGCAGTTCTGGACAAAAAATTGTAATCATTTTCTTTTGAACACCACTTTGTTTTATTGGCACGGTCACAAATGAAAAATTCTTTAGTTTTGGAAAGTTTTTCAAAACTTTTGCATCGTGATATAAGTGTGTCGTGAAACTAGAAAATTGTATCATGGGATTTTCAGATCAACTTTAAAAAATTTCGCGTCTAAAATAATGATAAGATATATTACACCAAATTGACCCAGTATACGGTATAACTGAAAAAAGTGTATGCCTGATTGTAGTTTTAAGAATTTGACTTGTTATTGTCCTTCAAATAATCGCAATGGCTTTACGGTTTTTTGTCGTCGTTGTACAAAATGTACACTAACGTAATTTTTATTAAAGTTCTATGAAATAGAAAAAAAAATTATAGGGAACGGTGTGTGTCAAAAAATTATAAACGGCAAAATGAGGGGTCACGTGTCAAAAAAACTACTCACTGCTATATGCAAACGTTTAGTTGAAATGTTTTCTGAGAACACACTACTTTAGCGAAACTAACAATGTTTTTTCTCACTTTTAAAGCTCGCCTAATCCTGTTTCTTTCTACAATAACAAAAAGGTTCATAACTTTGAAGTAGCTACTAAGGAACATGAAATAAAGTAAAAACTAATTTATTTTCTGCTGACACGAACTTGCCTGACTGCCTATTTTTGGCGAGATTATCAATTGGATGTTTTTAATGGCATTTTACTCTTCAGTCTAGTCGTCCTTTTAGCAGAGGGATGTGGTTAGATGTGGACATGCCGCCAAAATTGATCAGCATAACGGCGCTACGCTTGATGATTGTCCGTTGGTACTAAATAGTTCTTGGCTCCAGAGTCTCGGTTTAGGATCGTCGGTGCAGTTCAGATCTGACCCTGCCAAATGTTTTTGTTGAGATCTCCAACGTTGAACTATCGAGGTTGTCCCAAACAGTAATGTGTATATGTCTCTTTAAGAAAGTCAGTACAAATGCAAGTGCAAAACCTAAGTTGTGATTAATATTGCGAACTATAAGTCATCCCGCAATTTAGTTCGCAAAGCTAGAAACATAAATTATAGAGAAGCGCTTAATCATCGCAATAGTAACTCTAAAAAGCCTAGAGATTAATTAATGACCTTACTAAGAGAAACAAAAAAAGGAAATATAAGAATAAATCATCCACAAACGATTTCAACCAAGAATATACAAACACTTCGGAGAGATTCATTAATTCTAAAAATAAAGTTTAATTTGTGTTTAAAACATGGATGAAAATATATTTTAAAATCTACATAATAACACGAATAATTTCTTTGTTATTAAAATTCGAACGAACAATGTTTATGGTTCCACCAATGTTATAAGACGAAACATTTTAAAATTCGCGCCAAAGAGTAGATTTTTCCCGCCATCTACGTGTTGCTGTTGAAAGTAAAGCATCCAGTGGTTCCCGCGCATGATAATGGGCGGTGCTTTACGTTTCCTAACTCGTTCTATATTTCAGTCTGCTATCACCTAGTCTGCAAAGTATTAGCAGGAATGTATGGAGGGGTTGAAATGGCTAAGGTCAAATCCTAATCGGCGTGAAATGATCTTGGAAACAACTGGCCTGGCTTAATTTACGCTAGTGACGTCATAGCCTGACGTAAAAATCGTATTTACCACTTAAATTATTTTCATCCATTCATTGGCTGCCAAAAAAACTTGTTTAAGTTGTTTGCTATAATTCTCCACCCTCTACCCTAGGTCCTCTGCCTAGGCTGAAAGAACCGAATATGAACGCAAACGGCGGCGAATCAGAGCATTTAACTTTAAACAAGATGGCCCAAGGGCTGGGCCTTAATAGTAATTTTACACGGCTCACGTGACCCCCCCGTATAGTTGATCTCCAATAAATCGTACAACTAAAAACATTTCTGAAACACAATCGTGTTACCCTGGGGACGTACACGACGCTCGACTCGTGAGGAAAAACTACGGTTCTAACTCGGTGGTTCTCTGGACATCGTTGATTCATATCAAGTAGTAGATAACCGAAGGGGCTACTCGTAGCGTCTCGATAGGCGTCGACTACGAAACGCCAGTTTTCAGGGAACATCTGTCTGGCATTTGTACTCAATTGTTGTTTATCACGAGGCGACTTCATGAGTAGGATATAGTGCGCATTTAAAGAAATATCTCGAGAGTCTTTAGATTGGTGAAATAAGTTTTGAGTGATGAAAATTACGCTCAGATTTCTATGATGGCTACCTTTAGTAAATAGGGAACCGATCTGTCCCTTGTTTTCGGACATTAGATCGTCGATTATCAGGAGGCAGGGTTTACTATCGTTATATTCAGTTAAATTCGGTAATCAATCCTTGAAAATAACTTCGCCTTTCAATTTATCATAAAACGGCTGCCATTCTCCCTAATATCAATGAATCTCACTAAATTAGGTGAGAACATAACATCCCGATCAGTGGCGTCGCTAGGCCTTTTTTGGGGGCTATAGCCCCCCCCCAAATTCCAAACTTAGCCCCCCAAAATAATCCGTAAACCCTACCAAAAAATTGCTGTTACCAACCTAAAATTCTGTAGCAATATATAAAAAATTATAATGATAGATTCGTTAAGTTTCATCTCTGCAGAGATGAATTTCAATATCAAACAGTACAATTTTGAAGAAAATAACAGATGGAGACAAGTAAAATGTTTCATGTTCTTTCGAAGGGAGTCCCAATAGTGTGGACTAAAAGCTAACCAAAAGTAAAAATAAACTTAAAACGAGTGAAAATCCTTCATAATCGGTTCCGTAGTTTTTATCAATAAAAGGCTGTATATTTTTAAATACGAATAATTTCACGTTGACACAAATTTACGGATAGTTTTAAAGGTCTACACATTTTCCAATGAATCCATTATGCATTTTTTATTACGTTCTTATTATAACTAGTTTGCCCAGATTTAGCCCCCCCCCAAATTTCAAACCCTATAGCGACGCTACTGATCCCGATACTCAATTAGTTTGAGAACCAGTTGAGTCTTACCGGATTGGGATGGACCAGCCAAGATGGCGTTAAATGTATGGTAGAATGGATGCATGACCGAATCTTCCTACCGTCAGGGAATAAAAGAGCAAAGTCAAACGGATATTCGCTTATACAAACCTCTCCGGTACAAGAATTTCTAAACGTTCGATTTTATGATGGTTTTTGTTATCCTAAATCATCGTTTTGAGGTAGATAGTTTAATTTTATCTCCGAAGAAGCGTTCATTTAGTTTTGAAACACTCTATCGAAATCGATCATTTGCAAAATGAATTTCCCATAGGATTAACCCTATTTCGCGAAGATGTTCTCATCTGTAATCGATCGTTTAGGTTTTAAAAACTTGAATAAAAACAGTCGTTTAGAAAAATTTCTAAGCGAACTGTTTTGCAGAAGAAAAAATAGCTGCAAACGATCAGTTTTGAGGTGGTATTTGCAAAACTTCATAAACGTGTAGTACCTTTATTTAAAAAGTGTGACAATGATTTATTAGGGTGTTGTATCTTCAGATTTTAATAGTAATTTCTTGGAAATATAGACAATATGAGAAAACATATTTACAGAATTGCTCGTCGAGAAATGTGTTCGAGTGGATGTGACCCTCGAATACCCTAATTTACCAACGGCGGATCTAAAGTTCATTTCTACGCGGGTATTCCAGCCGTACATTATACAGTCGTGTTTTCCTTTTGATGGATTGTCGGTTTCACACCCATAACAGGCCTTTGTGATTGCTTCTGTTAACTGCTCCAGTATGAATTTCTGTATTTTCTCGTAGACTCGCTTGGCGTCGCTCAAGAACGTTGAAACCTCGTCGTATTTATCCAATAAAGCAAGCCAGAGAGGTTTTGAAATGGCAAAACCGACCTTCGTTGGATAGTGTTTACCGTAGTTCACACCGCTACCTAGTCGCATTTCTCGGATGTTAACGATTTTCGTATTCATATTGAAATTCATACAAGTCAACTCGTTTCGTTTGTGATCCCTCGAGAAACCAGGATGATGGAAAGACTGTCTCGTCGTCGAAGAACTTTGAAATTTCACCACGCTCTTGGTAAAGCTCCCCAAATTCAAGCTCAGTCAAAGTAATAGACGGACCTCCATCCAGATAGCCCAACTGAATTTTACAGTCCGGAATTACACTAACAGCTTCTCGGGAGGAAATCGGGAATATTTTGGTGGCGAGCCTAAATGATATAAAATTAGGGCAAGTTCCAGCCTTACAAAGAAATTCTCCTATACTTACATATTTCGAATCCGTTTAAAGACCACGAGAGAATGAATATAACCCGAAACTTTACACTCCTTTTATACCTCTTGTTGCTAAGAATTAATACAAAATCTCGAAGTTCTCCCATTGATTCTCATGTTAACTGATCACTTGAAATCGACGGTAGAAATCTGCCGTCAGGTGTTATTTCTACGCGATTTCTACACCCCGTTTACCCGGTCTATCGAAATTCGACGGAAGACAATATATCCCTACCCGTACTTAGACCTCCGACTCGCGGCATAAAATGCCCCTGAAAAAGCCGTCGGGGTGATAGCCCCATGTTATTCCTATGGGAGGTTTCACCCCCGTTATTGTGAACTGTCATATTTACATTACCAGGAGTTCATAATAACCCCCCTTCGGGGGGGAGTACGAAACTAGTTAAAAAGCCCGTAACAACAAAGTTTCGCCGTAAAGCTCAGCGGATTTATACACCGCTTAACTCCCAAAGAAATAGTTACCCCACGCGCATTAATTTCCCATATTCCGGGTTAGCACTATTTTTATCTTGTGAATTTAGGAGCGAAAATGGCTGGCGAGTCGCGTCTGTCGGCGCGGTCAGCCGCGGTGTACATTAAGCCTTGGCTAAGAAGTTGGCTTTGCGATGGTTTCTAGTTTTCTACAAAACATTTAAACGATAGTCATTAATGTTTTCTTGTGATATGTGTGAGAATTCCGTGGTAAAATTGAAACGGTATGGACAAATTGATTCCCAGTTTCTTTAATATAAGAATTCCATCGTGTTTCTACGTCCACATACTCGCCATTTTTCTTAACGACGGAAATCCCAGGCTCCCAGCCAAGTTTTGGAACGAAAACCAAGGAGTATAGATACTACTACAATCTACTGTAAAGTTGTATGTCCATCAACAGGCTAGTCCTTTATATGCGCAACGACCAAATCTTGTTGTTCGCGATTTTTACCATTAGCTCTATGGCAAGTTTCGTACTTCCCCCCGAAGGGGGATTATTATGAACTCCTGACATTACTGACAAGGGGACAAATATATCAATTCAGAGTGCGAAATAGATTGTGTGGAAACCACTCAAATCTATCACGTGACCTTTCACTGCAACTTTCTAATTCCAGCCAAACCACCACCTCTAAGTTTAAGTATTCCACTTAAGCTTTCTTCTTTCATCTTAGCACTGTTGCCATCAGCACTGTCAGCCCAATTTTGTCTCAGATTAACTAATCGTCCATATCCGAACACTTTACTCATATAAAATGAAGTAACTGACACTAACTCAAACGTTTCATCATTTGAGACTAAATTTTTGAAATTATCTAAGTATCTCTCTCTCTCTCACCAAAGCCGCTTCGTTATGGTAAACAAACATGAACTTGGCCATTGCATATTTTGTTTGTTTACAAGGTTCAGGTTCATTTTCATTTGGTTTTTTACTACTGCTTTTCTTTTTAGGGACAGATTTAGGTTTGAGAAATTTATCATATACTTGTACTAATGTACTTCCAACCTTTTGTAAACATCCACCAATTCCAACAGAAATTCCGAGATATTTGGGGCAGGGCCATTTTTTAACTTGTTGAATGGGTTTTCTTTTTCTATTTGAACATTTGTAAACTTTATGAGTCCATTTATTTCCATTTCATTATCGAATAAGGAATTTACCAACTTTAAAGTTGCTTGTTTCTAATTCAAGTGCAAGTTAATATTTTTTTTAATAAGGTTTCAATGGGAATTGGGTCAGTGGACCGCCTCAAGGATGCGATTAATCATTTTTCGGGATGTGTGTAAGCAGGGGAAGGAAATGAGTATACTTGGGAGGTGACGGAAGGGATGTGGGGGTCAAGTCACCTCCGGCGGACACGGGGCAGTCGGCACCTATAGGGTAGGATCGCCGACATGTGTCTTATTCTCTCAAACTTTTCCGCCCAGAAGCTTGGCTTACAGGAGTGCGCCACACTCCCGACCACCTTAATAAATAAACTTTACTCTAAGCCTAATTGTCACTCAGTCATAAGCAGACGAACACTAGCAGACAGTAGAAAATCGATATGACACTAATGACAGGCTGACAGCATGACTTTCGAAACTTTGCTGCCACGCTATTGGTTAGAAAATATCAAACTTATTTTGAATTATAGACGGCGCGACCGAGGTGTTTTCTCTTTCCCGTGTCCACGTTTGAAAGTCACTGTATTCTACACTACGTCTCTAACTCCTTTCGTTATTTACTAGAGGTGGGCCAATACCGATACCAATATCGGCACCGATATTTGGCTAAACTGATATATCGGTATCGGTTCAAACTGGTATCGGCCCATCTCTATTATTTACCCCTGATGGTGCTAGATTCAGGATAAGATTGAATGTGAACCTCAAAACCATTATAAACTTCAGACCTGGGCATCAAGGTATTTCTCCCAAGGTTGCTGAATACTTCACTATGTTAGCAATCTTAATTTTTTTTTGTGTCTTGCGGTAGGAAGTTAAGGCACTGGTAAAATACTTTATTACGGCAAATTTTGCATGCAAATTAACGCGTAACAAAGTAGTATACATTAGAACTAATGTATAAGTAGCCTATATTATTCAAGACTGTGGTAAAGTTGTTTAGTTCGTCGCTTATATAAATTAATCAAGTTGCGTAGAAAAACAACACGTCGAGGACAGTTTTACTTTTTCAAGCCATATATTGATGGTGCAAAAGTTATGCATTTATACTGATCATTAAAGATAATTTTATAAATAATAGTGTTTCGAGTAAGTTAATTGAGGAAGTTTCTGTAGTTTAATTAATATTATCCCAGGTAGCAAATTAACGTTGAATTAAAGTTTATTTTTTGCACCAATGTTTTGAAAACGATTCACGTGCGCTTCACACGTAAGAGCAACGTTTATTTTTGGTGCATAAGTTAACTTATCATTCATAGCATTTTCTCAACGTTGATAAAACGCTTATACAGAGTCATAACTAGGGTTTATTTTAGGTCTACATATTAGGTTTACAACACGTTTGAAAATCGAGTTCAATTTCCGTTACTTTAGCGTTATTACTGTATGTTTCGGCGACGTTGTTAAAACGATTATACAAAAGATAACTAAACCGTTTATTTCAGATCTTTATGTTAGGTTCACAATACGTTTGAAAATAGTGTTAGGTGAAATGTTTGTTTTCTTTTGCTATTGTACGTTTCAGCAGCGTTGTACCGTTCATTTTAGCTTTATATTGTAGCTCTACAACACGTTTGGAAGTGGACTCTTAGTTTTGCGTTTTTAATGTACGTTTCGAGAACGTTGTAAACACGTTTACACAAAGTGATAACCAAAGCTTTGTTTTCAGGTCTATATAAGAAGTTTACAACACGTTTGAAAAGGGTTTTAATTGAACGGTAATTTTGCGTTATTACAGTTCGTTTCGGAAACGTTGATATTTCGTCCAACATAACGCCAGGCGTGATGAAAAGCTATAATCTATCGTTATTACCTCTCCTATAGGTCACGCAAAAAAAAGCATTTTCTGGCCCCCGTCCCCCCAGATCACGCATGATCACGTTTTCTCAGATCCCTCCCCTAAAAACAACGTCGCATTTTTAAGCCAGCCTCTAACGCACTATGACTTGTCTTCATTTACAAATCTAATTAGATTAATTTGTAAAGAGAACCTTTTTTTCTTTAGTGATATGGCGTTCCACTCAAATATTTTCGTCAGCTTGAAATTCAAAAGTTGTCTTCCTTTTAGCCTCTGATTGAACTTCAGAACTTTATTGTCGGAATGTGCTCTTTTATAAGCTTCAAAACATTTTCCATAAAGCTTAGTTAAGGAGGCACACTTTTGTAGGTTTCAACATTGTTACACGAAAACCTTAGTCTAATCGAGCATGGGATTCAGATTTTATAAATGTGCGATAGATTGGAAACCATTTCAATCAAAAGGGGGATCAGATTCATCCTCACTTAAGCATGGTCTTCACTTTGCCGATAAAAACTACTTTGCAGGTGGACGTCAAACGTCAGATTCGTTTTTTACGTTGTCTCCAAGCGTTATAGTGTTTTCAATTAGCGTAGTTCCCGCAATTAATGGAACAAAGGCTTACCAGATAAACTGAACATTGCACCAATTACGGCCCTTCTATAGTCTTTCTTTTTTGGACTTTGTAATCTTTGTGCACCATATCATAAAGATTTGGATGGTTCCTAACCTCTTCAATAAAACTTTCAGCAATTAACTTTCGGCATTCTCAGGGATTTTTACTAGTAACTGGCTCGATTAGGAACTAAATAAACAAAACATGGCGGACCGTGGACGTCCTCTTCCGAACCACGCGTGGTGGAAAAAGACGTCACGACTCAAGCTTCTTGTTGATTGGCTCGCGCAGAGCGTTAACGATGAACTCGGTCGAAAGAATTGAAAGTTAATATCGCCACACTCAACGTAATTTCGGTCCAGCGTAACTATGTAATTTATTTCGGTTGTCGCTTGACGTCGGGCGAAAATTCGTGATTTACGCCAAGTGAAAACCATGCTTTATGATAATGACGTATAAACAGTGACATAAGAGAGTTTAAGCTGAAACTGCGGGTACTCTCTATTTAGCAATCCTTACGCGTACGTGTAGCTACATAAGTTCTGCAGTGAACTGGTCTGTTTGTTTTAAATTGGCTACACGTACGCGTAAGTATGAGATTATTGCTTAAATTTTATACCATTTAAGCGATGATAGAATAAACATTTTGCTAAATTATCGTAGTGGTCGTCCCCAGATAGAATGTTGTGTTTTTTCTTTTATAACGAAGGAGAGCCAATCGGCCTCTTACAGACTTCGTAACAAAATTAATGTTAAATGTGACGTCACGCATCGAAGAACCCCTTCCTCCCCCTTTCTCACGGACTGTCACAAATTTAGAAACCCCTCCCACTATGAGTGTGACGTAGTTTATGGACGATCCTTTAGACATTAGAAGTCAGCCTTTATCTTGACGCGTAATTTTTCAAATCCATTTTGTCTGAAGAATCTTATAATCTAGCTTTATTTCATGTCCATAACACCCAGTGGGCTATATTCGATTTCAATGCATAGAGAGGTGGTGGCCAGCCCCTATGCCGCATCTAACCGACAGCGCCCTATACTAACTATTACCGTTAACTTCTGCAAGTTTTGATGGAAAGGGAAACCGGGTAATATTGCGAAGGAAAACTCCTTTAACAAGTGAGCAGAGAACTTGCAAACTCTACGCAGAAGGGTTCGTACCCCGGTTTTTCACCCGATGCCACAGTCCGGGATGGTGCCAGGCGAAAATGCTAACCACTTCACCACCCCAATAAGAAAAAATAGGTTTTAATAATTTCCTTTAGTGATCTAGCGCAAGGGCCCAAATATTTTACATTAAGAGGCCTTTCAGGGCCTTACTGGGCCCCTAACGGCGTTTATAGGCCCCCAAAGTGAAATGAAAAGTCGCCTACCTCTGGTGCCGCCACTGGTTTCAAAGTGAATTTGCTACCTGGGATACTGTAGTTTATGATAACTTCATAAATAATGATGTAGACGTAGTTTCATTAAGTTTAAAATTAACCGATTGAGGAAGTTACTATAGTTTACTTCATAATATTCTGTAATTTAAATAATATTAAAATTAACCTATTGAGGAAGTTACTATAGTTTACTTAATAATATTCTGTAATTCAATTAAGATTAAAATTAACCTATCTTCACAAGTCAGATTAATGATAACTTTATAAATAATGATGTTTGAGAAAGTTACTGCAGATTCATTAATATTATACTGTAGTTTATGATAACTTTAAAATAATGATGTAGTTTCATTAAGTTTAAATTAATCGATTTAGAAAGTTACCTTAGTTACTGTAGATAATGATGTAGTTTAATTAAGTTTAAAATTAACCGACTGAGGAAGTTACTATAGTTCAATAAATATTATTCTGTAATTTAATTAAGATTAAGAGTCAGATTAGTGATAACTTTATGAATAATGATGTTTCGAGTAAGTTAATTGAGAAAGTTACTGTAGTTTTTGATTGTTTAATTAAGTTTTAAATTAACCAATTGAGCAAGTTACTATAGTTTAATTATTATTATTATTCTGTACTTTAATTAAGATAAGTTACTGTAGTTTACGTTTATAATGAACCTAACTAGTAAATAACTGTAGTTTTATTGATTTAATTCATAATAGTAATGCTATTTTTATAAACAATGAAAAAAAAATTATAAATTAGCCCGGGTCATCTTATAATGAATATTGGAATACTAATTCTAGTCACTATAGGGTGCGCAAAAGTATAATTTGGACCGGGGCTATCTTGTTTAATGTTGATAAATAACTGAACGGTTACGTCGTGACGTTACACTTTTCCTTCCGTGAAACTACTGGTTTCCCAGCAGACATGTGTGGCCCCTAGTCACTCCTTCCACTCATTGAAAAGTTTTAAAGGAGAATGAATAGCTCACTCCAAATTTTTTCACCCAGTGTGATTTTCAGTAAACCTGACCTCTTTCCCTAATAAAATACCATTGACGAGGTCACCTCTCTCACAAACGTTTATTTCCAATTTAAAAATATTTCACTCCTCTCACTGCTTATTTTTCCTAGCAGTTTTATTCAACCACCTCTCATCTCATTTAAGGTAATTTTAGCAGTATCTTCACTTCACTCACTGCTCATTTTCGTCCCTAGTTTTATCGAACCTCCTCTCATCGCTTCTAGTGCAAAACATTTTCCAAACTTTATCTATCAAATGACATAATCACATAATCTATACATGATTATGTTTTAATAAATAACCTACAAATTACACCATGGTAGCATTAGTCGAACCGAAACCAGTTTAAAGCTAACTGCCAATAATTATAAACGCTTTCGCTTAGTTTTTCTTATATTAAATCTAGTATACCAGCGTTTCCCATGTTACCAAACACTCCACGTTAATATTTAACATTTCGGTTTGACTATCACTAGGCCGATTCATTAAAGTGGTGAGCTCATAAGTCAAGTGGCTGTAGTCAAAAGCTATAATTGTGCTTACAGCATGTTCAAAGCTAGACTGTTGTACATTTGCAATCCCTTAGTTTCGATTGAAACAGAGTATTTTGTCTTTAAAATTTTACTTGGTCTAGAGAAGTCTTCGAAAAATGAGGGCCACTTTGAATTATGGGGTATAATTTTTAATTTATTCCTGTAGTGCAGCTTTAGTCATAGAGAAGAAAATGTTTTCCCTTTTCCATTGAACATTTCTGTTTAGTAATATCATTTTACTAGGGATGAACCGGTAACGATACCATGTCGGTATCGGCACCGATACTCAGGGTTTCCCGATAGTATCGGATCGGTTGGTTCGATACCGATACTAAACCGATACTCGTTTAAAATGCGTTATATGGCGCTACATGACCTTTTTAGGTCTTTTAGTAACGTAATGATGGTGATAATATCTCATTTCTATGAATTACAATCGTGACGAGTTCTCATTTATATAAAAAGTACCTGAATTCAGTTTATCTAACAACTAATAAGCGAGAATCTTTCTTAGTACGCGCCTGTGGGGATAAACCGATACCATATCGGTATCGGGTTAAGCCTGGTATCGGCCATCTCTACATTTTGCTGATAAAATTTATCAAATTGTGTGTTCTACATTAAATAGTGCCAGATTGCAAGCAGCCGATGGATAGCAGCATGTTATTTCTATCCCAATTACAAGTTATTTCGTACATAATTAAAACGCCGGTGTCACAAGGGTACATTTGTTGACCTGTGAATTAAATTTCTGAATACTGAATACTCCCCGTGGATCTCGTCTTAAGCTAGTGCGCGCATGGAGGAAAATAGAAAGGGGAAGAAAATAAATAACCGATTCTACCAGGCTTTTATGCATACCTCGCACAGCGGGAGGATAGCTTGGTTTTTAAATGTGGGATTCGTATCCAGGTAAAATTGAGTCACGTGGCAAACCAAAATTGTAGCTTAAATTTAATCCATAATATAAGAAAAAAGAACGTGATTAAATTCGATTCAAAAATCCCGAAATTGAAAATGGAAAGTACGAGTACAATGGGAAAGTAATGATGGAAATTCCGTTACAATCGCAAAATGTAGGGAATTAAAACCAAAAGATTCTCTTTAACGCCAATTTACTAAAGCAGTAATTTGTAGACAAATTCTTCTTTTGTTTTTAAATTTCTGTATTGTGTTGTTCGCGCATGTGCGGAACTGTAGGACAAAGCCAGTGCTCGATTCCGTATTTGAAAGAGGCTAACGGAGACTTTTGTATCTCTGAGCCTTCTCCTATTTGTGCTCACTTCTTGAGATGACACTGATTGGGCGACTAACTCTTCTGACAATTGCTAGAGTAAAGATTACTCGTAATATTTGCCCAGTTCTAGCCATATAACTCCAATACCTTCTTCTAACTACTAATTATATGCCGAGCTTGGCTTGCAAAAGCAAAACTAATTTTAATACGGTTTTACGATATGATTGTTTGAGTTTCCGCTGTTTTTGCTTCTTTTAAGATGACTAGAAATATAAAATATAAAAATACGTCTATAATTTTATCACGTGACCCCTTGTCGCGACAAAGGTTATGATCAAATTTCCGACAAGTTTAATAACACCATAAGTTTATAACTTATCGTAGATAAGTATGACAATTTGGAAATTTTCTTAATGAGAGCTTGTCTTAGAGCAGATGATAGTGTGACGTCAGAATTTTCTGAATAATGCCCCCTAGAGGAATATCCGTTAACTAAAAAGGTGTGGCTATGGCGGAGGGATACAACAATGTAATTTATTTTGAGCAGACGAACTGTCGCGAATATTTGGAAACGTCTGCTTTTAAGCAGTGACGGATGCGATAGTAAGTTAATTCCCATTACTAGAAGTACATTTCAATGAAGAAGACGTAATTTGTTATTATTATTAACTCGTATTTTAACAGAAAATGAGCATTAAAGTGGAAGACGTTCTTCAAAACTTAGAGCTAGCTGTAAATCAAAATTTCCAGTCCAAAGCTATCAAAAATATTTTTGAAGAACTGAAAAACTCTGATAAATTGAAACCTCTTATAGAATATTTAATAACATTATTTTTGATAACATTAGATAACCATAAACCTAAGGGAAGTACAAAGTCAAAAGTTAAAAAATGTTCCTCACAACAAAACGGCTTACAGGCGCGTTTAGCTTGGACGTTAGTGGTTCGGAAGAACTTCAATGACCTCAAAGAGAAACTGGGATTGGAAAGTCATTCAGCAAACGTTCAAAACGACTATTTACTCCTTCTCTCTTGCTGTTCTGAGGAAGTATTTTTCACGTGGTGTAAAAACCGAAGGAAAGATTTGGAAGCCCAAAACAATTCCAAAAACACATCAAGTTCATCAACCACAGTAAGTACTGTCAAAGAGATAATATGTGATGTGGTGAGGTATCTCGAATTAAATGAATAAATTTGTGATATTTTTAAGACGAGCCAAATGTATGAAAGATCTCTGATGACCATTGGAGGAGGATGTATTGGTGAAATATGGAAAGTGGCCAAAAAAAGAATCTTGCTTGGGAAGAAAATGGAATTAAGCAGCAAACAGCGAAAAACCTCCCAAATTTTATGGGATTGCAGTTTAAAAATAAGACAGACTTCACAAGAGAAAGCAGCAATAGAATTTTCAGGGATAGGGATGAGAGACACTGGAGGTTATTTTATCCCGAAAGACGTCCTAAACCCTTATCTCAATAAGCTGAATGAGTTATGCCGAGATATTTTATGTCCCGAAGGTGTGAAAGCCCATGGGCATAAAATTTTAAAGGTAAACAGACTTGTGAATCTTTAATACTCAAATTATTAATTTTAGGTTGTTTTTGACAGAGTCAGAACTCACAAAGTCGAACTTGAATCATGTTTTTTAAACTGTACCAACGGAATATTGCTGGAAGAAAAGGCAAAGATCTTTCTAGTTGAATGGCAAAGGAAATTTACCCACGCTCTCTCGAACGAATTCGTAACTGCTAGAGATGCAATGAGATCAGAGAAGAAGAACGAAGCATCAAAAGGATGCAGCAGTTTAAGAGACGATTTGTACTGTATATCAAATAAAGGGAAAAGCAATGATAGAAAGAATGAAAGGACCCCCAAAAGAAAAACAGCAGTAAATATTTCTGGGAAAGGAAACAGCTCCTCAGCACTTTCTTCGTTGAATGAAACCCCCCAAAAAAGAACCATCAAGCGCCCCAAACGAAGGAATTTGTTTAATGAAGAACAGAAAGTGGAATCTACGACAGACGTAAACAGTTTAAGAAAACCAATTCTTGAAATTCAAAATATTGAAGTTCCTGATAATGAACAAACCGTTAATGATAATCAGGAAACCCAATTTCCTAAATCAGATGCAAAAAGGAAACGTAAGCAATTTAGAGAAGTTCCTAAAAATGAAGTTCCGCAAGAGTCAACGCTTTCAGCAAATGAATATATTCGAGTCAAGCGGCAAAAAAGGGTTCCTAGTCGTTACTTAGATTAAAGTATGTAATAAGTTCAAAATGTAATTATTTAATATTTTGTTACCTATTGTTACGATGACATGTGATAAGATATTAGGTCCAAACATTATTAAGACATCGTTTGATTTAAGTATACCCTAGTCAATAATTAAATTTCACGTAATGTTAAAAATAATAAAACCAATTTTTATTACGTAGTGAACTGTTGTTTAATCACGTACTTTTATTATTTCTAAATTAATAAAAATACGTGATTAAACAACAGTTAACTACGTAATAAAAAGTGGTTTTATCATTTCTAACATATTTCAAGTATGCTACCTAATTAAATGTTTCTTGTTTCAAAGAATATTGTGATAAGACGATACGTCAAAACTCAGCAATTAATACTCAGAAGTGTATAATGACATGTGATAATGTTACATCCACAGTTAAATAAAATTATTGCGACTAAATTATGTTTGTCGAACCAACTGACACTCTAATTTAATTATGCTTAATCTTTTAATAAGAAAAAACGATATAGTTCATAAAGATAAAAACTGTAGTTTATTTTAAAACAAACAATTTTAAAGCATATGTTAAAAGCTACTGCACGGGAATGTAACTTTGTGTTCTTAGTCTTCTTTTTTGGGCGTGGGCTTAAATTTTTCTGTGAAAGCGTCTTTCACATACAAAGGAACGTCCCTGTAACCATGACCGCTATGGTGACCCTTGAAATCTACTTTAGTTAGAAAAGACTTTCTTGCAGTGTTATAATTAACACTCGAAAGCTTCCCTCCCGAGTTTTGCTTGAACTGCGAGAACAGCGTCTCCACGCAACTGCCATTAATTCTTACAGGGCAAAGAAAATAGCCTTCAGGGTAGTTTTCAAAATATTCTTGGACAAGTCCTTCCAGCCCATACACCATTATACGGAGTAAAGCCCAGGTCTGCACAATTTTTAACATCACACGGTTAAGTTTCATGGTTTTGGTATATTAGCAAAGGAATGTCTTACCTGCCACGAAAGAAACTTCTTTTGTTTGATGTCCCAAGGCTTAAATTGTGGGTCTTCATCTAAATGTTTTTTCAATGTTTTAATATTGTTATTTTTAAATAATGTAATATATTCTTAAACTTGCCAATTAGACTTTTGAGCCACTCAGAAAAGTAATTTAAACCTTTGCGAATATTTTCCATTACTGGACCACCCTCTACAGTTTCGATTTTTGTATGGGACAGAGTACCAATTTCAAAAAGGTGGTTGCAAGCGCTCAAGTAGTTGAACGTTGCTCTTACTTCCCCCTGATCTAGAGGAGGTTTCTGTAGACTTCGGATTTGCATACTCGTACATAGCAGCGAGAACATCATTTTGCTTTTTATAAGATAATATTGCAAAATTAAAACCTAATTACTTAAGAGACAGACATATACGATGATTTTACCTGTAAGATTTTTGCTGGCTTCACATTAAGTTTCGTCCAGGGATCTCTGTCTACGTAACTTTGAAGTAGATTTGGAACTAATCGTGGCACATTGTCAGCTCGGCGTTTGTCATCCCTCTCTTTTAATTCCACAATCTGCTTCCAACCAAATTGTATACCATTGTTTTGAAATAGTTTTGCTCTTGCAGGATCCGACGAATATAGCGCATTGATTAGGCTTTTTAACTAAGCATTATTCATTTGATGAGAATATATCAAAATAAGTATCTAAGTTATAAATAAATTACCTCATGCGATGGACATATGATCCAATGAATTTGTCTGCCTAAGCGATATGGATTGGGGAATGAGGGTTTAAACGCTACTTCGATATTGTCGGAATCGATTGATTCAAAGTAGCTAAACTGCCCTTCCAAGCCCACAGTCAATTTGATTAACGACAGATTGGCACTCGCTCCATCGCAAACAATGGCAGATATGTTGAAACCGCAAAACTGGAAGGACTTTATTACTTCAAACATACAGTTGAAGGTGAATTGAGTGTCTGCAGTGTTTGCTGTAGAAAAATATGGTCCAATTATATCGTAGTTCGCAGTCAGATCTCTCCACAAAAATTGAAGCATGTAATTCGCTTTCGTAATGTCTTTTTCATCAGACATTTCCTTGTAAAGATCATCCAAGTACAAATAATCTTCTCTGGGCATAGCTAAACCTACAAGCTTGTGACTTTTGCTATTCCATACAACTTTGGCTGCGACCCGAACTTCGTCAAACACAAGAATTCCATCACTCTGCGGTTTTAACAATCCAAGAGAAAGCTGTTCTTCAACAAACATGTCATAAATATTCTTTTGCTCTTGCAAATATTTCATGTTAATTCCGGGCTCATCAAGATTTTTGGACGTTTTCCTTTGAATGGAACGCCACGAAGGGAGGTTAAGGATTTTGAAGCTGCGAAGGGCTTCATAGGCTGCTTTACTTCGGCAAGCAACTGCTAGAGCTGCAAAATTTACCATCCGTGAAGGTTTTCCCCTTTACTAAGAAATGGTTAGAAACGTACCAATGCGATAAGTCACTAGGCTCCAACGATTTCCTTTTTTACCAGGAGCTGAACAAAGTAAAAGGCTTATTGATTTTAAATGATTAGCGATAACACAATAGGGAGCTAAAAGTTCTGACCCTGAAACGTCACACCCTTCTATCTCTTACTGGATTTTCATCCCCCCTAACGGTTGGAAGCAGTATTCTACGCGCAAAAATGCCAACCAGAGAGGGGCTGCGTGACGTCAGACTATCTCTTCCCCTTAGCCAGTTGTTAGCTCCCTATAGTTTAAGCCACCGATAAAAATCGTATGTCGCAATCCCACGTGAAATGGAACATTTGGTTGTAGATGGGCTAAAACTCTACGTTTTAATAAAAGCAATCCTAGTATGATAATCTAAGGAAATAACTTTACCAGCTTAGGATCCGAAGATTTTCTTTCGGCCCAAGTTAACCAGGGAAATGAAGAGACCAAGGTCTTAAATTGATTGGCAAAAAAACTAGCGTTGAATTCTTCTAATTGACAACTCAAAATACAATCTGTCTATTTTAAATAGGTTCTCATAAACTTTAGATATAAAAATCGTATAATTACAAAATGTTTTCTTTTTAAAAACATACCTGTGACTGGGAGGACTTAATATTTTTCTTCACTACAATCTGGGAAGCTAAAGATACTGACTCGTTAAGCCTTTGCACACAATCATAATCGTCGAACGCTTTATATGTTGAAACTTTCTTAGTTTGCGATCCTGCATTTTTCCTCGAAATTGATGCATAATAATTATACTGAGTACCCTTGTTTTGACTCATTTGTATAAATACTAACTAAAATAACCCGAAAATTAATCCGTGCCGTACTCTTAACTCGTATAATGGTATAAGCATCAGCGTCGTTGCGCGCACTTCCGCCTTCCCGCACTCCCCACACCTAAGAAAAGTAGATCGGCTACCTCGTTATTGGTTGAAACAGGAAACGTAGGGCCCACGTGAAGATCATGCGTCACTTGATTAGGGCGAATCAAAATTCAATACAAAGAATATATAGAGTGTGCTACATTTAGGGAGACGTTAGTGGTCCAAATATTGTATGGTCGTTCTCCGACAAACTCTCATTAACCAAAATGCATGTAAAACCGCCGAATTGTCATACTTATCTACGATAAGTTATAAACTTATGATAACACTTTTCTCCTTTTTAATCAGCTGCCGAAACTGTGAAACCTAACCAACCACCCATCATTCCTCGAAGCACGTCACCGGGATCAACTACTGTCCGCGGGGTGGAAATATTCATCGTAGGTGGAGTTTTGCTCGTCTGGATCGTCGCTATACTATTCTTTTTTAACAAATGGGGCAAAATCCGAAGGTTAGAACCGTACCGACCTTCGTTCCGTCGCAAAATGACCATGGACGAGTACGTTGCCACCCCAGGGACATCCTTCCGGCGTCATCCAACCATAGACGAAGCCGTAGGACCGGACGACCCCGACCTCGAACTGGAAATGGGTGGAGTACTCCGCGCAGACTGTTACGTACAAACGGACCTTGATCGTGATTCCAACGCATCAAGCGATATATTCACAATTGAAACAGTAACTCGCACAGACCCATCGACCGCTAGGGGTAGCTTCGACTATACTGTCGATCATTATACCGAGATAAAAGTTAATTGTTATACGGATAACGAATACTATAAAGGTTACCATTGCTTGGTATCAACCGTCGTATGAAAGAGTATAATATATGAAACAAATCATCTTAAATGTAGAAAGTTGCTGAATTTCAAGCTGAGAGTCTTTTAACACTATGCAATTTTTATCCAAACACAAAACTCCTTTCTATTGTAAACGAAATGCTTTGTAGAGAATTAAAAAAAATTACCAAAAAACTTGGAAAGAGAAGAGTGACACCCGGTGTTCAATCCTAATTTGAAATCAGGTTTAAAAATCCTCTTCAATTTAAGTGAAAAAGCTATTGTAGTTGACTAGTGTCCTGTCTTGGATTTACCTTGGTTTAAGATGCATTTTTGAAATTGTTCAACCTAAGCTGACGGAACTTTATAAAATTTCAATCGGATTAACAACAAATACAGTGAATGAGCACTATGTTTAGAAATCACATTTTATGTAAACAACAATGCTGTAGACATTTAGCGTGTAAAATAATCTAGGTTGTACCTTTTATTTTGAATTTAAGACTTGAAAATACGTTTGGTTTTCTTTGTTTTATGGTTGAAATAAAATTACGAATTCTTCCAAGAATATTGAAAGTAATACTAAAGGAAACCTCCAACATGAAAGTTTCATCCGTAAAGTAAGACTTCAGTTTTGTCGAGTTTGAATATTCGTTTCAATATCCGTGGAGCGTTATTTGATATGCATGTCTCTTTAAAAAATGATTAAATAAAACTTGAAAGAGAATATTTGTTTCTTAACAATTGTAATTTCATATTATTAGCAGAAACTTACCAAAAATTAAAATCAGGATACTAAAAAGATAGGAAACCATATCTTGCCTCTCTTACACAAGAGGAGGGCTAAAATTGCGTCCGGTGCTCCCGTGATAGTCGACAATCCCCCCTCATGGGTGGGGGGAGGCTGGAAACCAAGGCGGGACTTAATATTTTATCTTTCTCTATGTTTCCACCATCTATCTCTTTTACCTTTTCTTGGTTTGGTTTTGGAACTCACGAAATCATAGGTATAGTACACTTGATTCGATTTAGAAATAATTATAGAACGAACGAAAGATTTTCACGTAGAGACACATATTCAAAATCCATCAAGTTAGGTTCAAAACCTTTAACTAACTTGTTAATGGCAATTAAAAACAATTCGCGAACCGTTTCAGCACCGCTGGCAGCCTCCATTTTCTGTTTACTTTGCTCGAGGTTTTTTTCTCTAGTCGGAATACGTCATTCGCGTCTGTAACACCTATCCCCACGGGATCCAATAGGAAAGCGCAGAGCAATGACCATAAGCCTTTTCTTTATGCTCTTTAAGATTTCATGGGGGTAAGGTGGGGTGTTCGATTCTTATTAGAGGGGATTCATCCTAGATGTTAGAATGCAATCAGTTGTGGGGAGTTAAGGCCTTTTTTTGCGGAAACGAGGGGCTTATAAAATTTCTAAATCAAAAGTGACCGCGTTTGTTGGTATGTGTCAAGTGAGAGTCAAAATAGATTCTAATTCAAATTTTAATATTCAACATAATATTCAATCTTGTTCATAAATTTTCACACACTTTTATAGGGGTCAAAATAAAGAAATTAAACAAAAAAATCATACTTATATCTAAGGGAGGTTTGTACTTTATAAGCTCTATGGAATGTCTCCTTTAAGTTTCAAATTTAAATTTTAGGGGTGTTTGGGTTAAAATCGTGCAGTTATGCACTAAAATAATAATGTTCAAAAATAGAAAGTTAAGATTTTAAAAAATGAATCAATTCGTCAACCATAATCTAAGTTCTTTAAAAATAGTTTCAAGTCAGTTTATAAAAATAGTTTCAAGTTTTTACTTTCTTACAAGTTGCTCCTCTTCCATATTCTTCTTAAGGGTTAAGGGTTCTTTTTTCTTCTTTCTCTAGTTAAGAGATAATTATGAATTTTTTTCTTTTCTCGCAATTTAAGGGTTAATTATTATTTTTCTTTTTTTTAATGTTTCGCGCCATCGCGCTCCTTCTCTTCTTTTTAGGGGTTAAAAAAATATCTCCGAGTTTCTTTTCCGAAAAATTAAAGATTCAAATTGATTAAAGGTATCAAAATGAATAAAATAAAATCTCCGATTCTCTTTCGAAAAATTAAGGATTCAAATTGATTAAAGGTATCAAAATGAATAAAATAAAATCTCCGATTCTCTTTCGAAAAATTAAGGATTCAAATTGATTAAAAATAAAGGTATCAAAATGAATAAAATAAAATCTTCGATTCTCTTCCAAAAAATTA
This sequence comes from Phalangium opilio, assembly GCA_019434445.1. Taxonomy (NCBI): domain Eukaryota; kingdom Metazoa; phylum Arthropoda; class Arachnida; order Opiliones; family Phalangiidae; genus Phalangium; species Phalangium opilio. Next base: position 309,826 of record JAEQBA010001460.1, on the reverse strand, counting down.
AGGATTCAAATTGATTAAAAATAAAGGTATCAAAATGAATAAAATTAAAGTATCGAATAAAAATAAAGGTTTCGATTTAAAATTAACTCCATACGTCTTAGGATTTCTTATGGGTGAGCCGACAGGGTTTCGTTTAGACAGTTCAGATGGGACTTCGTATATATAACTTCTAGTTTTCGCGAGGATCTCTGGGACAATGACGTTTGTTGATTGACTTCGGCTTGGCGAATAGTGGGCCATATTTATTACGTAGCCGGGCGGATTCATGTTATCAGCGAATAGGCAAAACTTTTAAATCTGGGACCAAATTGGGATTGGCCAGTTTAAGGGTTAAAAAAAATGTTCTAGAAGTTTCTCGAGCCAGGTACCAGGATAGTGACTCAAGGTCTTGTTGCTTGGGGTCTAAATAAGCGTGACATTTCTCTGGGTTTTTTTGAAAATACTTTAGTTGCTAAGTATTTCGTTTTGCACTGTGGATATAGGGGTACAGGATAGTTCTAGAAAGTTCTGTGTCAACATGGATGGGCTAGTTCCTCATCTATTGTACGAAAGAATTTCTTTTCGGTTTATTTTAAAGGGATAGGTTTAAGTTTAAAGGGCTAGTATTATCTTTATAATGTTAATTTAAGATATTTCGTTATTAATTTAATGATTAATTGTAAATTTAATTCGATTTTTGAGTAAACAAGCCACAGGCTTAGTGTGGAAATCCCTTCATAGACAAAGCTTAGATTATTATTATTATTATGTTTTGTGTAACTCTGTTGACACTTTCCAACGGCGGTTGTAGGTCGCGGCGAAAGATTTACGTCAATTTAACGTCATTTGTAAGTCCCAATAAATTACGCATGACCTCTCCCGCTTTAGTTGAAGCAGAAAGGCTCAGAAAAAGGCCTGTTAAAGATTCCAAGTAGAAGAAATCTATGTATTCCTGATCTACAGCGTAACGGAAGTTTGCTCGTGCAACTTTGAACTTAATATTTCACTCAAATCTATAATCGTTTAGTTGCGGATGAAATTTAATGAAATATTTCCGTAAAGTATTTTTATAGTCGTATAAACCACAGAAATCGAACAGCATCTTGAACAAAGCATTAGGGTGCTAACGATAGCACAATGAAGAAAATTAGGAATGGTTTGGTGGTAAATAAGAAATTCTTGAAATAGTCTTTCCAAAACCTAATCAGCTAGCCTGACCTAACCTGATAAAATAGGGATTCGCCTTACTGTCATATGGGAATTGTTTCCAACTCTAGATTTAGAAATAAAGCATTTTCAATATCAGCTGTTTCGGTAATTAGATAATATGCCTTAAAGATAACGCGGTTTTCTATGAAAATCAGTTTGGGGACGCTGCATTAAGAATTGCAGACGCTGCTTTAAAAATTGAAGCAACTGTTAAACGCTTCCATGTCCCAGCAATTATGGGACAATTGCTGTAATATGCCCACGTATTTTTGTTAGCTATTTCTGAATCCAAAATGTCTAATATTTTAAAACACTTAATGCTGAAACATGGGGTATGAGGACTCAAGCTTTAAAATACATCTATACCAGGGAGTTTCTGGAAAGCGCCGTTAATATCAAGTAAGAATTTCACAACCGTAGTATCGTATCATAAGAAATATCAATTTAATTAGGCTTTCATTAGAGAAACATTCAATTAAAGAAATTCACATTTCGTAGAATTAATTACGAAAACCACAAAGTAGATTACACGGAATTTGTCAAAATATACGAGTCACCAAGAGAATTTGATGTATTGTACATAAATAGTAGTAATAGCAGAAGTCCATTAAATTAGCCTAGGCTAATTTAAAGGACTTCTGGTAATAGCAAAAGTGGATGAAAAGAAAAGTATGAAAATGGCCAAAAGTAGCGGGTCATCAGAGTTTCGCCGTAGTTGACCGTTTTATTGGCGTAGCTATACTGGGCCTGTTCACTCCCTTAAAATAGGTCTTGTGTTAATTCGCGGTTACGTGGTTACCGTCGTCTGCTATTGTGTATGCTAGAACTTCCTCGATTTGTGTTTGTAGTCAGGACAGAGTAGCTGTTAATGTTATAAAAGGTATTTGAAGGTAGAATATGGATTTAAGTTAGGTTATCCAAGCAATAGAGGATCACATAAAACTAGATACGTTTAAAACAAATCTGGGTAATTTAGCTATAGCGCGAGCAGCTTGCGTCGTGATGCGCGTGATCGAGTGGGCTATGGTTAAACCAAGGAGCATAAATGTCTGAACTATTTTCAGTCGCGAGTTTGCAAGTCCATCAGTCACTAGCAAACTAAATAGTTATTGGCGAAACTTTGATGTCCGCGTTTTTTAACACAGGCTCTATGGTCATTGTCATACTTTCCCTCTCATCTACATTTGGTAATAGTTACACAATTTAATTGCATTGTTGCTTAAAAGGATAAACAGGTTATTGTGTTTCCAATTCAACTTTCCTTTTTCGAAAAGGTGATAGGTGTATATACAACTTCCTCGCCGTTTGAGTTTAGTAGCGTCGTCATTGTCACTAGTCAACCTAAAAAGATAGTCTCGAATACTCTATCATTTTTAAGCATGGATCCACAGGTGAAAGTGTTTTAAAAGTTAAATTTTTTAAGCCTAGTCGATAAACATAAACGAGCAAGATGCTAAATTTGTACGTTAACACTAATTTTCTTAATATTTCGATGGCACAGGTTGTTACTTTACTGACCACGTCAGTTATTTTAGTTTCGGCAATCCTGACATTTCACTGGATTCTAAGGCGTCAATTTCAGAAAATGTCTCCGAGGCAAATTATCAGGAAATTAGTTAGACTAATGTTGAGCATTGAGCAACATTTGGAACAACGCGTCACTGATGTGCTCCGAACGTGAGTCACAAGAGCGAGTACCACTATGTTCTAAAAAGACATAACTTAATGATACTTGCAGCCGTTTCAAATATTTCATCTGAAGTCGTTCGAGTGATATCTTCTGTTTGGTTGTTGAGCGTCACGATAATTTTATTCATTTTGGGTTGTTACTTGAAAACCGAGATTACCACAGAGACATACGACACCCTCAACTCATTAAAAGACGTAATGGCATCCAAATTAAAACCCAAAATAATTAGGGGAGGTATCGTCCACGAATATCTTAGGATTTTGGTGAGATTGGAACGATTCCTCTTGAAGTGTTATTGATATTTTTCAATTATGTCTAGTTCTTGTGTCCATAATTTTTAGTCAGTATTGCAAATTTTAAAATCTTTATGAGTTATGGAATAGAATTGGATCACTTACCTTTATATTTCTTTCGAAATCAGTAGCGTCGATAGGGTTTGAAATTTAGGGGGAGGGGGGGCTAAATCTGGGCAAACTAGTTATTATAAGAACTTAATAAAAAAATGCATAATGGGTTCATTGGAAAATGTGTAGACCTTTAAAAACTATCCGTAAATTTGTGTCAACTTTATTTTAAAGATATACAACCTTTTATTGATAAAGACTACGGAACCGTTTATGAAGGATTTTCACTCAGTCTTAAGTTTATTTTTAGTTTTGGTTAGCTTTTAATCCACACTATACATAGTTTACAGGCGTGGAGGATTCATACCATTTGCACAAGGAGACCTGGCAACTTAGAGTGTAAAACAGCAGACGATTTTACACTCTAAGTCGCTTGGTCTCCTGGGGTTAATGCTAGGAATCCTCTACGCCTGTAAACTATGTATTGGGACACCCTTCGAAAGAACACGAAATATTTTACTGGTCTCCCTCTGTTTTATTCTTCAAAATTGTACTGTTTGATATTGAAATTCAGCTCTGCAGAGATGAAACTTATCGAATCTATCATTATAATTTTTTATATATTACCAAAAGCGGATTATGCTTCACACATAAAGTACGTAAGTCCCACTTTTCCATAGCTTTGACCGTAGCCTACGTTAATCAAGGCCCGCGCATCCTAGCTTTCGAGGATTTATTTTTGGCATTTTGGTTCGCCGCTTGTCGCCGCTTGGTGCGCTCTTAGGATTACGGTTTTAAATTTAAAATCTGCTTTTCGCGGGTGATTGGAACACGTGTCGCAATCCAAATCATGTTTCGTACGGGGAGAGAGGGCTCAGAGGGAGAGAACAAGGCGCGTAAACTGCCTGGAGCGTTATAACAGCTGGGTGGAAAGGGCATAATTATAAATATTGTATTTCTTACATAGTTATTATTTTATCTCTTATAAATATTTTAACTTTCTAATAAAAATAACATGATTTTCATCTTTCTAATTTAGTAATTATAAATTTTATCATTCTAATTTAGTAATTATAAATTTTGTCATTCTAATTTAGTAATTATAAATTTTATCTTTCTAATTTAATAATTATAAATTTTGTCTTTATAATAATAATTATTATAAATTTTATCTTTCTAAGAATAATTATTATAAATTTTATCTTTCTAAGAATAATTATTATAAATTTTATCTTTCTAAGAATAATTATTATAAATTTTATCTTTCTAATAATAATTATTATAAATTTTTTCTTTCTAATAATTATTATTATAAATTTTTTCTTTCTAATAATTATTATTATAAATTTTTTCTTTCTAATAATTATTATTATAAATTTTATCATCTTTTTAATAATTATTATAATAATATATAAGAAATGCTTGACTTTCCTATATTTAAATAAATATTTTAGTCCAAACATTTTTATGCATGATCCCTCTAATCTTCCCGCTCAACAAATTCAAATAAATGGAAGATCCCTTGACATTTACTATCTAAAAGCGCCCCTTTCGAGAATCAAGTGCAAAAAACAAGCAGGCGCGTACTCTCAATGCCGCCCATAGCCAGAACACTATGCGCGGGCCTTGATTAACGTAGGCTACGCTTTGACCATGGATTTCATGATATTCCCGAAGTAAAAACTAAGCAGACGAACAAAAAAGCTTTTAACCAATCATGAGCCCCCTAACCATAGATAACCTCTTTAATGCCAGACCAATAGGCGACGGCTATTACTATTTTCTTGCATGGGACCTCGACTCGACCTCGCCGTCGACATAACCTCGAGGCCCGGAAGGCGAATTTGCGGTACCGTTCCGTAGTCGTTATAAAATATTCAACGTTTTAAAGCTCAAGTTTCGAAATGTTTTGAGACATTTACTTAGTCTTCAACTAAATATGATAAGATTTTCTTTAAATTTCAACAGAAAAATAGCTCTGCGAATAAAATTAGACACGAAAACTACACTAAGCCTTGGCTAGATATCAGCGGCTGATGCCGAGCGGCGCATCTCGAGCTGCCGGCGGCCGGGCTTGCCGTAACGGCGAGAACAGAAAAATACCTCGTTAAAAAACAGATGCACGGCGTCTTAAATAGGCCAAGCAAAAGCTACCCAGATTGATAGGACCTTCGGGCTGTTCTTTAATAACTGGGGCAACTAGAAAATTATGAAGCCAATATACTAACGAAGATAACGTAGATAATAGTATGGACTGTGTTCAGATCTATGCAACATTGTACTAACAATAAAATTTGGACATAACGTTAACAAAGTTAATTTTGTCTGTTTTTCATCGAATAAAATGAAAATGTGGGGAATATATTTTGATAATTCGAGGCAGAATGTAATTCTGCAGCTAGTAAAGACAATTTTAACTCAATATTACGATAATTTTGGTTAATTATTGCATTTCAAAATGAATTTGATCCTAACTTAGCTAGACCAAAATGGATATATAAACTCAGCCAAATCATCTCCACGGCACCGAGCTCAGTATCCTAAGCTTGGAGTAGGTAAATTCTGCTGCCTCGAAATCGAGGCTTTAACGGTCTCGAGACCGAAAGTTAATTACACACTTAAATTACGCCTACATTTAAGATTAATGGAATAATCAGATTTCATTACATGGATTCTTTTAATTCAGGGTTATTAGTGTCATACACATTTTTAATACATTTAAGAAAGTGAAAAAACACGACATCGCCCCAAATACTCGCATAGGTACAACTCCAAGTCCTTGGTTTGAACACCTTCTCGACAATTACTTCTTTTCAATCGGCGCCATTGGGATTCGATGGCCCATCCCAACCATCCATTGTCCGACAACTTTACGGCCCCGATGGTACATCATTTTGCCAATTTTGGTTTCGTCTATCTCTACCACCAAACCCTCACCCCCAATTTGGTATTCCTCCACCATCATTTTATCTAATTGATGATTGAACATTTTGCACTAATGTACATTAAATTATCTATGGTACAAGCCTTTTCCAAAGTATTGATGTTTAAGTTCATTGACTTTCCAAATAATATGCCTTTTCCAAAACATTATTGTTATGTTAGGTTAGGTTAAGTTAGTTTAGTAAAAAATTATAAATCATTTAACTATGGTACGCTTTTTCCAAAATATTGATGTTTAGATTCATTGACTTCCAAATAATATGCCTTTTCCAAAACATTAAGGTTAGGTTAGGTTAGGTAGGCAGTGTATTTAACTCTCGGTCCACTCCAGACCGTTAAAGCCTCGATTTCGAGGCAGCAGGATTTACCTGCTCCAAGCTTAGGATACCGAGCTCGGTGCCGTGGAGATTATTTGGCTTAGTATATATATCCATTTTGGTCTAGCTAATTTAGGATCAAAAAACATTTTGAAATGCAAAAATTAACCAAACTTATCGTAATATTGAGTTAAAATTGTCTTTACTGGCTACAGAATTACACTCTGCCTCGAATTATCAAAAAATATTCCCCACATATTCATTTTATTCGATGGAAAACAGACAAAATTAACTTTGTTAACGTTATGTCCTAATACTATTGTTAGTACAATGTTGCATAGATCTGAACACAGTCCATACTATTATATACGTAACCATTTTAGCTGCATAATTTTCTAGTTGCCCCAGTTACTAAAGAAACCCCGATCTTCGTGCCTTACTCCCAAATAATCTTTCGTATTGTGAATAGTTTTAACTAAAGAATATTTCAGACACTCTACTCAATATTTATACTAGTTCCAAATTTCAACAGAAAAATAGCTATGCGAATAATAATAGACTCTAAAACTACACTAGGCCTTGTCTAGGTAACAGCGGTATGGCGCCGGTATCCCGATTCCCGAGCCGCCGACGGCTGAGTTCGCCATAACCGCGAGAACAGAAACATTCATCGTAAAAAACAGATGCACGGCGTCTTAAGGGGGAGGACGACTGACCTAAAGTTCGAATCTTTTTCAAACGATGGCGCTCAGATCTGCGGGGAATAACACAATTCTATCCCCCGTGTAGTAGGTATTATAGTGGATATTTAGAAGTTTTCCTTCTATAAACCATCCCTGTACCGGAATTCAGTTAACTATTTATTATTATTTAACGCTATACTAACGCCGATAGAAATAACTGTCATGAAGGCTTTAATGTATTGAACAGTAGGTGAGACGAACCTGATCTCGCATCTTTGAAAATGGGGATTTTTTTTTTTCCAAGCGCGGTTAGGATTACCAGTGAAAGGGAAAGGGCGTGCGTTACTGATCAGGGATAGATAGCGACCTGAACCAGAGGGGATGTTCACCTCGACATTTTTCATTAAGGGGGAAGACCACTGAAGACAACCCAAAATAGTTCGAGTCCAGGGAGCCTATTCTCTAAAAATCTAAATCATTTGGACGATGATCCAAATCTAAACGTTTGGATCGGCTCCATTTGGATAGGGCGCTTAAAACCGTATTCTCTAACCCAAATCCAAATCGACATTTGAATCTCCCGCCAAACCTTTATCCAAACCAAATGTACGTCACTTCCTCTTTCATTACGTAATTTTACTTACTGTTTATTGGTCAATTCTTTTGCAGCATTTAATATAAAAGTAAAATGTTTTTAAGCCTTGGGTTTTTGCATGTTAGATTGTAATAATTTTGTAAAATTAAGAAACCTCTTAATTTGATAGTTTAAGCTTATTAGGCCTAATTAATATTAAGTGGGAAATTAATTTGAATGAAAAATAGGTGGATATCTTTTATTAATTGGGAAATAATGCACACATTTTTACATTTGAATTTTAGAAGCTAAGTTATTATTTATTTTGTGTATATAAAATTCAGCGTTAATTTCACTAAGGCAATAAATTAATTACCAACGAGGAATTAACTAGTACATATGTTTAATATTAGAATTTAATTGTTTCAAAACTAATAAAGTTTTGAACCGGTTTTTGTAATTTAGTTATTAAAATTTGTGATTGTCGATTGGTCAATATTGTAAATTAACCAATGGTGGAATCAATTTTTTTTAAACTCAATGAAACTGAAATATCAATCAATCATCTACTGAAAGAGGTATAAACCTATTTTTTTCAAAAGAAGGTAAATAAGGATTAGATGTCTTGCTGCTTCAAACAAGATTTTTAATCATGAATAGAATATTTTGTTAATTTTGGTCAAATTTAGATATTCGGTAATCGAGTTGATATGAATAAAGCCCTTTTTGCTCATGTCTATTTTAAACTTTAATCACAGATTTCGCTTACCATTTTACAAGCATAATAAACACTACTGAAGGACGCAAATCTATCTGTGAGCGGTAACAGTGACCAATATAGCAATTTGCCCAATTAATCGGTTTGAATTTCATTTGCACATTTCTATTCGTTAATTTGATATGTTGCGAGAAATTTGAATGGAATATAAGTAGATATCTCTTTCAGTAGATAATTTTTGATGTTGATATTTAAGATTCATGGAGTTAAAAAAAATTGGTATTGGTATTTCAATTAAGCTTTGATATCAACATCGGTTAATTTACGATATGGGCTTATGATGGTAGTCTGTTTATAAGATTAAATCGTTACTTTAAGTGTCACTAGACAGTATCTACCTCCAAAATCGAGACTTCGTAACTTTATAACCATCTCCTAGTCACAGGATATCCGAGGGTCAATTTCTTACATCATTGACATGTGATAGTGATTATCGGAGGAAGGCTTGCTATAGCTGTCAACTTTTGGCAAGGCCTAATACCGTTTTGCTTGACTTTCGCCGTCAAATTCCTTTTAAAGCATAGATCATATAGTATCCACCCAAAGAAGATACACGCCCCAGGAATGGAAACTGTAGCTTCCTCTAGTGTAAATTTTTGTCTCTCCCCTCCTAGTACGCTCCAAAGGCAGGCTCGGTCGACCGAGGTATTTCCGGCTACATCGAACTTGCATAGACCGGAAGTTCCTTGTCAACCCAACCCCGAGACACACCTTCCATTCCCGGAGCGTATATTTTCTTTGATCCACCCTTGATTTTCATTTAGCAACACACGTTGGATTCGTAAACCTCGACGCGTACCACGATTAGAAGCATTAAAATGCAAAAACAACACACTGACCGCATACATTTTTAGTAAACAACATTTCTCACTACAGCTGTTTTTGGGGCTGACAGACGGCCATAAAGGAAGGGGGTAGTTTCGAGGGAACGAAATTCAAATGCAAGGCGCGTCCCTTGAATTCGTAAAAACCATAGATATATATACGGGTCTAGATACACTTCCCCTCTGTTAGGCCCTTTAAAAAATGCGGAGGTGAGAACTAGCAGTCGACGCTTTACGGCGGGGGAATTAGATCCAAACGCCATCTATTGAGAGTTTCAAGAAACAAAAAAACGAAATATTCGAATATGGAAAGCGCGGGAAATTCGAATATGAAAAGAGCGGGAAATTCAAATTAGGCTTAACTTTTCAAATAGCTTTACGTATTTTTGATCTCCTTTATACGTGTAATTATGTTCTTAAGTGAAATAAATAGTTTTTATGTAAAAGAAGTAGTTTTTTTAATGAAATGTTAGTGAAATAAGGCATTAAAGATGGTTAACAGTTGTTCTTTCACACATTGTCATAATTTATCAACTTCTGGAAAAGCAATATCTTTTCATAAGTATGATTAAAAGTTTGTTTACCACCTCGAAAACAAATAATAACATTATAACTACCAAATACAATTGCAAAGCATCAGCACGCCCGCTGGCAAAAGTTATTTATCATATTTTTTAGCTTTCAAAGTTCAGCGATAGATGGCGCACTAGGTATCTTCCCCCGGGAAAATCGCGTCGACTGCTAGCTGTCATCTCCGTATTTTCCCCGATTCAGTAGGGTATCTAGACCCGTATATATATATCTATGGTAAAAACCGACGTTTAACGCAATTATAATATTGAAATCTTATACAATTAAGTTAAATTTAAGAAAACAAAGCACTACTTTCAAAGTCTAAACTTTAAAAATACGACGATAAGAGAAGGCGAAGTAACGGGCAACGAGACTCGAGAGGCAAACATTTAAATGGCAAAAATTAACCTTAAGCCAAGGCTTAGCTCAATTTCACCGCCTTAAAAAAAGGGCCAAGTTTAGAAATAGATTGTGGGACAATAAAAAGGTGGAAAATTATGATATTAGGCTTATATTAAAGCTTGAAACCTACTTTATATTATATTTAAAATCCATCCATGAGCAAATCCTCAAAAAATATGAAAATGACCACGAAAAAGAACCCACTCTCAAATTTTTTCCCCTTAAAAAAATGGCGGCCACAAACGGGGTGAAAATGGGGAAAAGAGCTATCCAAATGACGATTTGGCCGGCCATTTGGCTTGCCAAATGTTTGGATAGGGTTTGAACCAAATGAAAAGGGATTTGGAGTTACAGAATACGGATTAGTGTCATTTGGGGATGAGCCGACCCCAAATCCAAATCATTTGGATTAGGAACGATCCAAATGTAGTTAGAGAATAGGGTCCCTGTGTTCAAAATAATAGCCCCATATGGTTAAAATTTTACTCACTTATAGTTTAAACCCTCTCCTAGCGATTAAAATAGTTTTCATTATTTTTAACTCAATATTTAAGTCAGAATATTTTTTCCCGCTGGTGAAGTTTTGGTTGTAGTTATTCAAGACCAGCTCTTACAATTCAATACCTAATTTTTTGCCCAATATGTCATGCTGTATCGATTAAAATAATTTTCAGTTAAATCCGTCCACCTGACCTGTGAACACCTGAGAATGTTACGGGAATTTTATCTTTGGATAGCACAAATTCTTACATTGACCACCATTACGCGGGTGGTTTGCCCCTCGCGTGACACCGTTGCCCCCTTTTCAATAGAAACGCTTGTAATATCTGTAAAGTTTTTTTTTCTTGAAACTACAATACCTAAAAAACTAGAGCTGTACTTCTCTTCCCTATTGAAAATACATTTAGTATAGCTTTGAAGGTACTGAAGTATTCATCTGAAACATGGTGACATTTAAGAGGGTCTGGACTAGGCCTAATGCACAATAAATGTAGCGCTATTCGAAAGAAGGGATAATTTGAGTGTCAGATAAGGTGTGAGTCTTGCTCCTAAAATGTACACATAGTTTACGGTTAGTGAGTGAACCTTTGCATCATTTTAATACAGTAATGGCAGTGCTGCGTATGCAAAAGTCATACTCTTCTCTCTTAGCTCAGTGTCACCCCCCTACTGGGCGCGTACAGTATCCCCTCTTACAAGAGCGAGCCCAGATGGAGGGATACACAGTCTACGCCCCTCTCTACCGCCACTAGTAGTCAATTTTGTTACAACGAGATCAGTTTATAATTTAGCAAAACTTTTCCTAAGACTTCATATCGCTAACCAACTTCGAAATTAAAATGTATATGGCAACAGAGTTCAGAGTTAAGTCTTCCATAATCACCCCTAAGATAAAATCAAGTTAATCGAAAAGAAAAAGACCACCAAGTAAAGTTCTTAGTCGCAAAAAGCGCCATCGATATTATAGGAAGAAATATTACGGCAATACCAAGTATCAGACGAACGACCACGTCTCTTTTCGACGCCAGACCGTTTGTGAGCCAAACAAAATGTAGAGAGGAAGGCTAACAGTTCAGTTTCACTCGTTACTTGACTAACTCGGCTAATTTCAGAGGGCCTGACAACACTGCACTGCAGTTAAAGCTGAGAGAGGGGGAAAAATATCTCTAGCCCTTTTAGTGGAAGCTATCTATATTTAGAACAATAAAATAACATAAAAATTACTTTAAATTAATCTAAATCGATTAAAACTGGTTGTATTTCTGACTCCCTTTAATTATTAAAAATCATTTAGTAAAGTCACAAGTAGAATAATCTTACACCAAGTTCCTATGTAAGATTTTTTGCCGTAGCCTCTAGGTCTGAAAGTTCTGACGTTAAGCTTTTTAAAGTTCCCAACGGAGCTCGCGTGAATGGAGAGATAAAATTTCTAAAATATCGGCCACGACCGAGGACGAGTTTTTGAAGCAGCGCTCCACAGCGGTGGAGAGTGAAGTTGAACAGGCGGGGTTAATTTATTTATCCGAGTAAGTTCAAGCAAGGGGGGGGTAGAATTTTTTTAGTGAGACCCAGCTTTCCGCGGCTGATGTTAGTTGGCGCCGAGAAAAAATGTTAGTAGAGAAAAACTTTGGGTGTTCAACTACCATTTACTCTACAGTAAATACATTCGGCCTAGCCTTGGGATATCAAGTTTTAGGAACACTACAGATGAGACGTTCGTTAGAGAGAACCTGACAAACAATACCCTCATTCCTAGGCTGGAAAGCTATGTCCTTTTAGATCATCTCCTTTGGTAAAGTAAATATTATTTGAACACCCGGGAGAGGGTCGGTGAGGCCTAATTTCAAGAAGGATAAACTAGAATTTTGTTGGTGATAAGCGGGAATAGCCCCGAAATCCACGAGCAGCAAAATTCTTTGACGAAGCGAATGAAGCCAAATCGCATTCATAGTCTCCCGTATTAACCCCTCCCCTCGGTAGTTCTGTACAACAAAAGAACTTCAAAATCTCGCTGCGGGGGCCAGCCGACCAGTTTTACCTTTGCCTTTCGTTCCGCCAGTCTTTATGCCAGCATAGAAGGAAAAATTCTACATAGTATGAGAAGTTCAGAGTTTAGCCTATACCCAGATAGGGTGCCCTCTAGGAATTAAGTATTGAAGCTGTCTAAATTTGAAGTTTTTCTGGTGCAGCTCTTTTATTAGTGGACGGATTTAATTGAAAATTATTTTAATCGATACAGCTCAAAATTGTCTTTCGAATGACATATTGGACAAAACATTAGGTATTGAATTGTAAGAGTTGGACTCGAATAACTACATCCAAAACTTCACCGGCGGGAAAAAATATTCTGACTTAAATATTGAGTTAAAAATAATGAAAAATATTTTAATCGTAAGGAGAAGGTTTGAACTATAAGTCAGTAAAATTTAATCCGTATAGGGCTATTATTTTGGGGACTGGACTCGAACTAAAACGGGCTATTTTGATTAGTCTTCAGTAGTCTTCCCCCTTAAATAGTCCAAGCAAAAGCTACCCAGATTGATAACATTTTAACGCCTTACTCCCAAATAATCTTTGGTATTGTGAACAGTTTTATCTAAAGAATATTTTAGATACCCTACTCAGTATAGTAGTTCTCGAATTTAGGTACGTGGTAAATAGGTTCTTTAGGCGGAAGGATCCGATGGATCCGAAGGAGCCGCGTTATTGAACTATTTCCCTCCGCGTAAGGGGAGGTTCTTTCCTAGGAGCTTAGAGAATATCGTGTAGCTCCCCAAGGCACATGTTACGTACTTCATGTGTAAAGCCTAATCGGCTTCTGATATTACTACAGAAGTTTAGGTTGCTAACAGCAATTTTTTGGTAGGGTTTACGGATTTTTTTTGGGGGGGGGGCTAAGTTTGAGATTGGGGGGGCTATAACCCCCCCCCCCCCCCAAAATGCCTAGCGACGCCACTGTTCGAAATCGAAAACGAATAATACGAACCGATATTTTTCAGGCAACTGGCGACGAAGTCTAACGGAGGACAATTTCTGAGCTCTTATGGAACTATTAGATTTAGACGGGTACATGGATGTCCTGTCTGGCGAATCAGTTCTGATCATCAGCAAAACCTATTTGACTCGTTTAATCGGAGAACCGCTAACGACAGATGATGAGACGAAAGGAATAATAACTAGCATGGGTGACGTAACTTTAATTTAGAGTAAAAAATAGATCAAAAATAGATCAGCATAAAAAATGAGAGTTAAAAAGCTTGTATAAAAAATATACCTTATAACTCGAGATAAAATTACTCAAAAAACCCGTGATAAATTGTTATAAAAAGGGAAGAAACCCGCTTGGAAAAAAGTTAGTAAAGTGAGGAGGCTTCGTATAATCAGTTAGAAAATTGTTTTAATCAACAAATGTTGTAGCACAAGGTGAATAATCTAACACCAAGGACCTAGCTTTCCAGCTTAGGAATGTGGGTATTGTGTGTCAGGTTCTCTCTAACGAACGTCTCATCTCGAGTGTTCCTAAAACTTGATATCCCAAGGCTAGGCCGAATGTATCTACTGTAGAGTAAATGGTGGTTGAACACCCAAAGTTTTTCTCTCCTAACATTTTTTCTCGGCGCCAACTAACATCAGCCGCGGAAAGCTGGCTCTCACTAAAAAAATTCCACCCCCCTTAGCACTCCGCACGATACGCCGTTGCCATAAAAAACGTAAACACCGTGGATGAACCCTCCATGCTTCAACTTACTCAGATAAAAAAACTTAGCCCCGCATGTTTTACTTCACTCTCCACCGCTGTGGAGCACTGCTTCAAAAGCTCGTTCTCGGTCGTGGCCGAGATTTTAGAAATTTTATCTCTCCATTCACGCGAGCTCCGTTGGAAACTTTAAAAAGCTTAACGTCAGAAGAATCTCGCGGCGGTTTCCGCGGGAAAAATAAAATCACGTGATCGGCCGCCATTTACGGAGAGAGGGATTTTTTTTTTCGAATACCTAACTCGATCACGTCCGTGAGCGGGTGGGCCGTGGTTTTGGTAACTGATTATCGTCTGCTTCATAATTGAGAGAACTACAGGGCACAATTATAAAACGGCAGCGTCCTAGCCTTATTCTTTAATTTTTTACTATATTTTGTTCCACGTTTAGAAATTGAGGTTTCCAATTTAATTAAATAGTATTGAAATTAAGCCAATTAAAGTTTCCGTAAACAAAAATTAACCTTTAGGGATGTTCTGTGTCCAAATACGGAATGAATAGCAGCTGACGACAATCAGTCCAAAAAATTCTAGGGAAATGTGTCTGGCAGCATTGCACCTCCGAAAATGGCGCTAGGTTTCGCTGCCGAAAATGAGCGACCGCCGTATCGGCGGCGTTACTTCAATATGGACCAGGACTATGGGAGAGAATTGTGGTGAGGTGTTATTTTTCGTTCGTGTATTTTAAAAGGAAGGAAATTATGATAGTTAGGTTAAGCCATATACCCTCCCTTAAAAATTCCTCTTACCCGTCGACAATAAGAGTTTCACGCTCCCCCATTTTAACATTCAAAGAAATCGAGGGAAATTTTGAAAGCAAAAGCAAGTATTTACTGACGTTCTATTTAGAATGGTCTTAAGGCACCGGGATATTACAATTATTGGGTGTTTTACCGAATTCTTTCTCTTTCAAACTCTTCTGACCATAAGTTCATGTTAGAAATTTATAAGAAGCGATAAGTGTGCATCGGCATAAGTCTATGTTGTAAACTCATCGAGGGGATAATCACTAAAACTATCTGTTCATCGATTCGCCGAAATATTACAATTACGGCATAAGTAAATTTATACGGGTAATAATTCTATCACCGTTTAGGGTAGGGCATCGAGGGGCTATTCACTCTGATTTTATACACAGTAAATTATTTAAGCATTGTTAAAGATAGCACTATTCACTCATTAGGGTAAGGTATAGAGGGGTTATCCACTCATTAGGGTAGGGTATAGAGGGGCTATTCACTCGTACGATGTGGCTACTATTACGAGCCCTTGGATCGCCTTGTTAAATTAAAATATTCCACTGAACTCGACTTCGATATTTGGGATTCCAAATCGCGCTCAATTGAGAAATTACCACAATTTATGGTGCCGAAACCCGGGAGTGGAGAACAATAGTTTAAATTAGTCGGTAATTATATTTGCGCCTAATTCCAAGTATCGCTATGACGGACCCAGTGGATATATCAAGAACACGACGTGGGGCCCTTAAGGGAAAAACTACGAGGATACTACAGAAAATTAATGATCAACTCAACGATGAAGCACCGGATGCTGGCAAGATAGAAGAACTGGTTAACCTACTGACATCGAAAGAAGAAGCCATACGAGAACTGAACAACGATATTATCAGCCGACTCGAAGAAGAAGCGGACATTACCAACGAAGTTGAGGCAGCCGAAGAATCTAATGAGAGAATTATTACTGCCAAGACAAGGGGACAACGCGCCATACGCCGTCAAAATGGAAGTACTGCAGCTTCAGTAAATACAGTCTTTGAAGAGCCAAGGGAAGGAACAGAAGTAACGACGAGAGTACACACACAGTCCGGTTACCAAAACTGCAAATAAGCAAATTCGGAGGAGATTTCTGTGAGTGGCACAATTTTTGGAACCAATATCGGGTGGCGATACATGAGAACAATACCATCACGAAGTGTGATAAGTTTACCTACCTGAAGTCGTACTTAGAAGGTTTAACGAAGAAGTCAATATCGGGGTTATCCACATCGGACCGTAATTACGACGAAGCTATAAGAATACTGCAAAGAAGATTTGGAAGAGTAAAGCTCATAATTCAGAACCACAAGACCAACCTAATGAAGTTACCAGCAGTTAAGCGCTCCAATGACCTCGTCGCCCTGAGAGCTTGTGAAGTAGAAATTCGGAGCCTGAACGGACTTGGAATTGACGTTAAAACCTTTAGTGGATTTTTATGGACCATTCTTTTTGAAAGAAAGAACATATAATGTAGTTCACTAGACGAATGTATCACGACTATTAAATGTTACTAATAAATAAACCTTAAGTTTTTAATGACCTGTATTGCCTGATTACATTACCTAATCAAGGCAACACACAAACATAACAGATGAATAGAAGAGAGAGTCATTTTGGAAGACTGAGTGTGGATAAGCTAGAATTGGTAGGCAACAGCGCGAACATTATAAATATCGGCGTGGTAGACCGATTATACGCTCATTTGCCTCAAAAGTGTCATTTCACCGTCATCATCGTCGTGCGTGCGTGTGAAAACGAAGACGAAGAAACCATAGCTGAACGAACGTCCCCATAAGTACTTTTTGTCATTTGTTAATTGGTTACTAATTTTTGTTTTAGCTTTGAATTGTTAAATATCAAATAAATGATTGGCAAACCCAATTCGGTCTTTACGCCTTTGCCTACAGTTTTAAAGAAATTCCCCAGACAACAGAAGAGAGGTAGGCCCTGGCTAACCCTACCCAAAGCAGTTACGCTAGGAGGAGGCCCGGAGTAAGTTGTAATGGAAGAGACAAATATTTCACTACTTTTAAATTACTCTTAGTTATAAACTTAAATAACAACATAAAAGGCGCTAAGCCTTAACTGCGTCTCAATTTTTTTCTATTACGTGTTAGGGTTGCGACGTATCCGCCCTCTAGAAATATTTTTAAATTACGTAACTAGCTTTGTACATAACGAGCCGTGTTCCTCAAAGTGGCTGCGTTTATAGATCATTTAGTTAGGTAGGGGAAACCTTTTAGGACTAGATTTAACTGAACAGAACATTTTTAAAGCTTGCCGTGACGTATTACTTTCCCCTTCGCCCTCTCCCTGTAGAGGTATTTCTTGGTACGTTATTTATTTGTAAAAATAAGTTAAGTTTTGTGTTATGTTCTGCGCATATAAATTTCACAAAAAGCCTTTTGACTCTTTTTAAAACTAAGAGCTGGCTTTGTGAGTGCCGAATTATATGGCGCTCTCTAGATATACTTGAACCACTTCGTGATATACACGTTAATAAATATAAAATAACGACTAAAAAGTGACAAAGACTTCCTCAACAATATCTTTGTCGATCGAATTTAGAGAAAAGTGATTTTGACTGCCTTGCCCTTTCGACTCTTTTTCATAATAAAAGAAAGTGCCATGCCAACTGGCTGGTCATTCTTATGGCGTGCTTAGTTACCGTTACAAGCCGGCGAAACAATGACAATAATAAACTTCGATTGGTATATGTTAAACAAACAGTCTCCTATAAAAGTGTATGTATATATGTATACATATATGTGATTGTTGCCATAACAACGCAATCTCAGAGAGTTTTATCCCTTTCGTTCATAACTTAATAAAGTTATAATTGAGTCACGCCAAGAATTTTGTTAGTTTTGAGTTGCGCGCTACGTAATTAAAAGTGGAAACGCCGAATTCGAGCAATACATGGTGCGAATTCCAATTAAACTTTCCATATTGTAGACAACGTTTCGATTCCATACAGTCATGTTTATAAACTACGGGATTTATCAGGTAAACTTTAATTATTTGATCATAGCCCCGGTATCCTTGAACTATATATATTTCCTAAAAATTGTGTTAGACCCGAAGTACAGATGTTCAATTTGGTGTCGAAACGGTGCTTTGACATTTTGCATTAATTATAATGATTATTGATTGAAGTGTTCTAGTTATGACCCCTAATAAATAAGCATTGTCTTTCCGTTTCTTATTTAAATTTGAGGAATCAACTGTAATACACTCCAATGACGACTTGAAATCGGTGGCCCTTAGGGGAAAATGACATAGAATATTTTATTTCTACCCAAAAATGCTAATCTACTGTACTTCGATTCTACCACCCTTTTTTTTGGAAAGCCTGTATAGTACAGGTTTTCCCGAAACTTTTAAAGTTGCGACACATCTTTTTACTGATTACGTATACATGTATTCATATATATGACGGTTTTAATTTTAGGATTTCAGAGAAATTTATTTTGAACAATTTCTGTTTGCGCCCTATGTTTTGTAATGATATGGTAATTTTACAAGGCAGTGGCAGTTATGTTTAACAAGTTGGGATACCAAAATGAACCTCTTCGAGTTGAGACTAGGGATATCTACATAATCAAGAAGTTTTTCTTAAATAATTAAATAAATATAAATGCTATTAATTAATTCAATCTTCAGTAATTTACCTTATTTCAAGTGTTCATGAAAAGTTATTCCTAAATCTTTTTAAGCATAGCTATTGTTAACGTTTAACCTCAAACGAACACCTTTCTCAAAATTTTTGAAAATAAAGGGAATATAAGGCGATTGAATCACAGTAAATGATAAGAAAATCCGCAATTGCGTGAAGCTTTGGGAGGCGCCCTGCCGTAGGGAGGCTAGACGTTTCTCGTATAATCCTATCCGATCGCGGCGTTTATCTTAACCCTAACGATAATAACAAAGTAGAAGCCAATGTTGCAGAATGGTGTCTATGTGGTATAGACAGTAGACTAGTTGATGGTTTTGTTGCTAGAAGCTAAGAAGTGCGGATTCATGTACATATGGTATAGATGAAAGATCAGTAGATGATGGTGTTAGAAACTAATAAGTACAGATTGTTGTGTTAGTGGTATACACGAAAGAATTGGTTCTGTTGTTAGAAGCCAATGAGTAAAGATTGGTGTGTATGTGGTATACACGAAAGACTAGTGCATGGTTTTGTTGTTAAAAGCAAATGAGTAAAGATTAATGTTTATGTGGTATACACGGAAGACTAGTGATTGGTCCTGTTGTTAAAAGCCAATGAGTAAAGATTGGTGTG
Organism: Phalangium opilio; assembly: GCA_019434445.1. Classification (NCBI taxonomy): domain Eukaryota; kingdom Metazoa; phylum Arthropoda; class Arachnida; order Opiliones; family Phalangiidae; genus Phalangium; species Phalangium opilio. The sequence goes on along the minus strand of JAEQBA010001460.1, from coordinate 290,191 downwards.
TTTGTGGTATACACGATGTAACGGTGGAAATTCTTATTGTCAAAATTATCTCAAAATTTGTCAAAATTATCTCAAAATTTGTCAAAATTATCTCAAAATTTATAAAACGAATTTATCTTTCCAATTCTAATTTTAAAATCTTAAAAAGTAACCAAATACACAAATACCTATTCAAAAAAACTAAGGGTATTGTCCGGTCTTGGGACTCTTGAATGCGGGCATTCAGAGATACCTTGACCAATCAGCCCCTTTGTATCTACCCAAGATGGGAGCGTTCCACCTACTGCAGAGGTTGTTTGCCCCATTCCGTCCATTCGTTCCGATAAGGTCAACTTTTGGAACTAGCAAGAGTGACCTCTTTACCTATTCATTTCTAAACTCTCCCCACACGTAAATGTTATTTCCCCGCTAAAAATAACCAGAAAAACAAGGTTGTATAGTGATTGTTAAGTAGTTTTAAGTATAAGGACACCTGCAAGTTATTATCGAACTAAAAAGAGTATGACGTAGGAAATACGTAGATGGGTTTTCCATGAAAAAGACCAACGTGTTCGCGAGGACGCGAGGTCCGAAGAATATGAAAAAGGAGAGAGTCCGATCGGATACTTCGGAGAGAGTAGTTAGTGTTATAGGTTTGTTTATTAAAATACTTATTTAAGCCAGGATAATTATTTATTAATCTTTAGATCTGTTACACACGGTTACAATCTTTACTCTGACGTACAAGATTTTGCGTTGCCTTTTATATCCAAATTCCCGTAGGCCTAGATAACAAATCGCTGTTTTTTATTACTAGTATCAGAAGCCGATTAGGCTTTACACATGAAGTACGTAACAGGTGCCTGGGAGAGCTACACGATATTCTCTAAGCTCCTAGGAAAGAACCTCCCCTTACGCGGAGGAACAAAATTCGGTAACGCGGCTCTTTCGGATCCTTCGATCCTTCCGCCTTAAGAACCAATTTACCTGGTACGTAAATTAGGGAACTGCTATAAAGACAGAGTAGGGTGTCTAAAATATTCTTTAGATAAAACTATTCACAATACCAAAGATTATTTGGGAGTAAGGAACAAAGATCTTATCAATCTGGGTAGCTTTTGCTTGGACTATTTAAGACGCCGTTTATCTGTTTTTTATACGAGGAATTTTCTCTGTTCTCGCGGTTACGGCGAGCTCAGCCGCCGGCGGCTCGGGAATCGGGATAGCGCTGTTACCTAGCCAAGGCTTAGTGTAGTTTTCGTCGAGTCTACTATAATTCGCAGAGCTATTTTTCTGATGAAATTAGGGTACTACTATAAATATTGAGTAGAGTGTCTGAAATATTCTTTAGTTAAAACTATTCACAATACGAAAGATTATTTGGGAGTAAGGCACGAAGATCTTATCAATCTGGGTAGCTTTTTCTTGGACTTTTAAGACACCGTGTATCTGTTTTTTTACGAGGAATGTTTTCTATTCCCGCGGCTACGGCGAGCTCAGCCGCCGGCGGCTCGGAAATCGGGATACCGCTGATACCTAGCCAAGGCTTAATTTAGGGTAGTTTTCGAGTCTACTATTATTCGCAGAGCTATTTTTTTGTTGAAATTAAAAAAAATCTTATAATATTTAGTTGAAGACTTAATTAAATGACTCAAAATTTTCAAAACTTGAGCTTTAAAACGTTGAATATAATATAACGACTAACGAACGATTACGGTATTTTGCCTTCCGAGCTTTCCGGTTATGTCGACGGCGAGGTCGAGTCGAGGTCCCATGCAAGAAAATAGTAATAGCCGTCGCCGATTGGTCTGGCATTAAAGCGGCTATCTACGGTTAGGGGCTTATGATTGGTTAAAACCTTTTTTTTTCGTCTGCTTAGTTTTACTTCGGGAATGTCATGAAATCCATGGCCAAAGCTATGGAAAAGTGGGACTTACGTACTTTATGTGTGAAGCATAATCCGCTTTTGCTAGTATAGACCTAGGCCTATTATAACAACTTTTTTTTTTTTTTTTAAACTGGAATGTACATGTCGGGTCTTCGCGAGATTCTTCCGCTTCTTGTAACTTGGTGACTATATCCAGTGAGTGTTTGACCTTCTTGGTTCTCTTGGTGTGTTCTTTGTGCTGCCGGATGATTGACGACTCCCGTGGATGTCTGGTTACGTTGTTGTGTGGGGCTCGTATTGGCGTGGTTTGTTGACATTGGTAGGCGGAATGTCATTGTTGGTTTCACTGTCCGTTTCGGTTTGGCGTTTTGTGGATGTCCTTGATCAGCTTGTTTTCGAGGTCCTTTAGTTGTACGTGACGTTTCTTGAGTCCTTCGTAGATGAAGTCTCGTTCTTCTGTATAGACGTCCATTCTCAGATCGTATCACGTAAGAGTCATTGTGTTTGTCCTTTTGCATTACGATGGCAGGAACCCAATGCCTTGGTGCTGCAAGATAACGTACTGCGTCGCCGTCGTTGAGCGGTGGTAGCTGTTTGTGTGGACGCAGCGACGCCTGTCGTATCATAGTGTGTCGTCTTTCTTCTAGTGCTTTTGCGATCCCCCGTGTCGGATAATTTGGTTGAAGTGCGGCCTGGTTCGTAGTAAGAGATGTTCGAAGTCTCCGGCCCATTAATATCTCCGCTGGTGAGGGTAGGTCCTGCTTCGGTGTTGACCTGTATTCTAGCAGGACATGGTTAAGATCCTTACCATCGTGTAATGCTTTAACTAGAGAGTTTTTTATCGTTTGGACCGTTCTTTCCGCCAATCCATTGGTTTGAGGGTGATATGGACTGGAAATTACGTGTTCGATGCCCCATTCATCCAGGAAATTTTTGAGCTGCATCGAGTTATAAGGCGGGCCGTTGTCGCTAATTAATTTCTGTGGGATTCCATGGCGAGCGATCTGTGGTGCCAAGAATGTTATGACTGCGCTCGCTGTTGTTGTTTGTAATTCTTGAACTTCGACGAATTTTGAATAGTAGTCAATCAGCAAGATGTAGGTACGACCCTTGTGGTGAAATAGGTCCGTTCCGATTGTATTCCATGGCCCATCTGGCGTTGGTAGTGGTTGTATTGGAGTTGCCGTGTTTTTTCGATCGTAAGTTCTGCAGGTGGTACACTGTTGTATGTAGTCCTTTATGTCCTTGGACATATTTGGCCAAAATACATGTATCCGAGCTTTTGCTTGACAGGAGGTAGTTCCTTGGTGCGTTGTATGTATCTGTTTCAAGGTATAGTCTCGTAGCGCCTCCGGTACTACCAAGCGGTCACCTCTGTACAAAAGCTGGTTATTTGTGTGTAGTTCTTCTCGTATTGCCCAGAATTGCTCGACAGCTTTGTTTGTGATGCGCTTTATGTTTGATGGCCAGCCTTCGATGGTGTATCTGATCACCGTCTGCAGAACTTCGTCCTTGATGGTTTCGGTGCGAAACTTCACTTCCCTTTCGTCAGACATCACGGTCAGGCTGTGAAGTGTGGCGTTAGGTCCTTCTAGGAAACTGGCAGTGATGCCCGTGATAAAGTATCCGCCAAGTAGAGTTTTGAACCAGGAACATATACGAGGGTAGGATCATACCGAGCCAGCCGGAGCGTCAGACGTTGCAATCTGGGGGACATGAGGTTGAATGGCTTCTTGATTATGGCAAGCAGTGGTCGATGGTCCGTTTGGATGGTGATAGGAGTCGTGGCGATGTAAAAGTGAAAACGTTCACAAGCAAATAGAATTGCTAACAGTTCCTTTTCAATCTGGGCGTAACGTATTTGGGTGTTGTTAAGCGTCATTGATGCGTATTCTATTGGATGGTTATTTTGAAGTAGGACCGCTCCTACTCCGTGTTGGCTTGCATCGACTGATAGTATACATGGAGTCCTTGGGTTGTAGAGCTGCAACACGGGCGCTGAGGAGATTGCTTTCTTCACATCATCGTATATTTCTTGTAGGTTTTCGTCCCAATAGTACGCCACGTTTGATCTCAGAAGCTCTCGTAATGGGGATGTGCGTTCCGAATATGCCGGCACGAACTTCGCAAGGTAGTTAACCATTCCCAAGAACCGTTGGAGCGATTTTTTGTCTGGTGGAGGTGGGAGTTCTAGTATCGCTTTGACCTTCGCTGGATCAGGTTGTAGACCTTCGTTGCTAACTATGTGCCCAAGGTACTTTATTGTTGGGACGGCTAACTGCATCTTCGAAGTGCTGAATGTGAGACCGACGTCGCGAGCCCTTCTGAGTACACTGACGAGTGCGTTGTTATGCGTCTCGATGTCTGGTCCGTGAATGACAAAGTCGTCTGTAGATATTCTTACGTTTGGTATGTGTCCAAAGATCTCTTGCATTACTTGCTGGAATAGTTGGGACGCTGTAGATATTCCGTATGGCAGGCGTTTAAAGCGATATCTCCCGAACGGCGTGGAGAATGTACACAACCGTGAGCTGGATTTTGTTAACTGTATTTGCCAAAAGGCGCTTTGTGCGTCAAGTACCGTGAAGTACCTCGATCCTGATAGGTCCGCATATATTTCCTGCGTTGTAGGCATTTGGAACTCCATTCTGAGAAGCGCTGGATTTAGGTTTCGAGGGTCGATGCAGATTCTGACCTTGATCTTCTGGTCATTTTGGGCTGAAGTGTCGTTTATCACCACCACCATCGGATGTACCCAGCTGGATGGTTCCTTCACTTCTTCTATTACTCCACTTTGTATCATGCGTTGTAGTTCTTCCAGCACCACTTCACGAAGGTGGATTGGTATGCGCCGAGGTGGACATATGGTGGGGATTACGTTTGGCTTGACACGGAGTTCATGTTTGCCAGGAAGCTTGCCAATCTTGTTGAACATGTCTTTGTATTCGTCTATTATTTCCTTTGTCTGACGCTGTACGAGCTGATCCTCTGGTTCCGTTCTTTTGGGTTTGATCAGAGCATGTAGGGGCCAGTGCACTTGGGGTGCCATTTCAGTTGAAACGTTGTCTGCTTGGGATGTCGTCATTTGCGTGTTGTACTGTGATCGAGTGATCAGTCCAAGGGCTCTGGAAAGTTTGCCGCTCAAGATTGGAGTCGCCTTCATGGGAGTCACGTAGAAAGGGCTGTACGCTGTTGCTTCTTGTGACGAGACTGGAAGATACACTAGGCCTATGACCGTTACTTCATGTCCGGAGTAGGCACGTATGTTGTGAATTGGTTTACTCAAGGGTGGAGGTTCTGGTAAACGTTGGTACTGTTCATTAGTTATTACATTGACTTGTGATCCCGTGTCGATTTTGAATGTGATGTCTAGGCTCGCAACCTTTACGGTGGCTCTCCAAATATTGTCCTCCTCTTGTTTCTGATAGTGGTCTGTTGTTGTGGTATCCAACGTGAGAGAGTTGAGAAATAGTGGTTCGAATGGATCGTTGTGTTCATCCTGTGGTATTGGGAGAAGATCTTGGGTGAGAGGCATTTCATCGAGGGTGCGTACGGAACGGCAAGTGGAAGCCCAATGATTCATGCCGCCACACGATCGGCATTGTGATCCGTTAGCAAGGCAGTAGTTATATTTGTGTCGTTGTCCACAGCGGGTGCATCGTTGCTGGTCGTAGGACATGCGATCCCGGTTGCCCAGTGATCGAGCCCTTGGTCGGTAGGACTGTTGATGCGTAGACCCGCGAGTTTCGCTGGCTGCCCGTGTTCTGTATTGTTTTGTGAAGGGTCTTCTCTGGTGCAGACTCCTTGGCCGGTGAGGATCATATTGGATGACATCGAGAGTACCGGCGCTATCGTATGTTGCGCCTTGGCTTGTATTGGCCATGTGGTGGAGGTGTTCCATCGTTGTCTCTTCGGCTTGGCATATGGATACAGCGTCATCCAGGGATAAATCATCAATTAAGAGCATTTTCTTACGGGCGTCGGATGATCTCGTTCCTATGAGGTAATTGCGGCGTCGAAGTTTATTACTGAGAGTAGATGTTTACTTCTGACACCATGTTATAGGTTTGTTTATTAAAATACTTATTTAAGCCAGGATAATTATTTATTAATCTTTAGATCTGTTACACACGGTTACAATCTTTACTCTGACGTACAAGATTTTGCGTTGCCTTTTATATCCAAATTCCCGTAGGCCTAGATAACAAATCGCTGACAAATCGCTGTTTTTTATTACTAGTATAGACCTAGGCCTATTATAACAGTTAGGACGAACGTTTTTTGGTCCTCGACCCCTTTGCGCGCCACCACCTTGGCCGTCATGCTTTTGGGGCTCGGACGCTGATGTACCACCTCAACCGGGACCTTACCGAAAAATCCCGCGCGCTTTCCGAGTAAACTTTTAACAAAAATAAAAGAAGTTCCGCAAATGATCGCGCAAACTAATCGCGGAACTAATCCGATAAGCGCGACGTATAAATTAAAAACCTGTGCGCGCTAAAACGTTGAAAATCGGTGTGCGAATCGAATAGCGAAAAAGGATTTACTACGTCGCTAGTTAGTTCCATGGTTCGGTAATCGTTATAAGATATTCAACGTTTTAAAGCTCAAATTTTTTAAACTAAATATTGTAAGAATTTTTACTTAAAACGGAAAAATGGCTCTGCTCGGTGGTGGAGCTTGAGCAACCTATCCCGAGCCCCCGCCAGACTCGATACTAAATAGAAGATTCGACTCAAGATTCTATCTGAGCTTTTTTTAGGACTCGAGACTCGACTCAAACCCAAAAAAACTGGACTCGCAGTCTCGCACAGGCCTGAAAACTACCTCGTAAAAAACAGATACTCGGCGTCTTAATCTTAAATAGTAAAGCAAAAGCTACCAGATTGATAAGATCTTCCTGCCTTACTCCCGAATAATCTTTTGCATTGTGAAAAGTTTGTTACGCACTTTATGTGTGAAACCTAACAGGCTTTTGATAGTATCGGGGTTCAAATAACCAAACCTAATCTAATCAAACCTAGCCTAATCGGACCAAACCTGATATAACCAAACCAAACCTAGCCTAATACTATCGGGGTTCAAATAACCTAACCTAAGACTATGGATTCAAGTGACCAAACCAAAACCTATTCGGTACTAATAACCAAATTAAACCTGGTTTAATTAACCTCACCTAACCTAGTATTTTTTTGGAGTTCATATAACCAAACCTACACCATCATAAATGACTACCAATTTACAATTCTGCTATTTAGGGAACTGCCGCAACAGTACGCCGCGTTTAAGTGAACAGCTGGATAGGGAACTACCATAACGGATAAACTGCGTTTTTAGGAAACTGCTATTTAGGGAACCGCGGTCACTAGTACCTTTATTATGGGATCCACTCACACTAGAACTGCTAATATGAGTGCCTCCCAGTTTTTTCAGTGTGAACATTTCAGAGCTGTGCTAATTAGCTGAAAACTAATTGAATTAAAATTAGCAATTAGGGAAATATTGATGAGCTAATTAATTAGCCAATTAGCAATTAGGGAAATATTTATGAACTAATTAATTAGCCAATTAGCAATTAGACATAGAAACTAATTCAATTCAATTAGAAATTAGACATTTATTTATCAAACTAATTAATTAGAATTTCTATTTTCTAATTAAGGTAAAAAAGAAACCATAAGTAAACATAAAAGTTTAAAAGTGCCCATGGATTTAGTACTTTGGTAATGCAAAGTTTAATGTTGTTAATGCCATTGAAAAACCGGTACGGAAGGCATAATTATTCTCGAAAAATGAGACAAGCCTCGAGCCTTCCGTCATGTTAAAATTTGTCTCATTTCTTCATTTGCTTGCCACAGTTCCTATAACGGACTCCTGAGTAGTAAATACATGCGCACTGCTATTAATTCGAGTAGGTAAAACAATCGAAATTTCGAAATGGGGCAGTTGCGAACTACGAAATTTTCTACTAGTACTAGTACCTCATATTTGAGGAGCTGAAAAATTTAGAGTAGCACTAAGGTTTCCTCATTGATATAATAAGGCTTTTTCATATTCAAATTGATGAATCAAGAGCTAATTCCTCGATTTTTTTACAACAAATTGGCGTAAAAGATTAATTGAAAATCCAATTGGTTAATTAGTTAATCCTAAATCTAATTAAATTTTAATTAGATAATTGCCTTTCCGATTCATACAAATTAATTAGAATTACTTCTCAATTAGCACTAAGGTAATTAAAATTCAATTACCATTTTCAATTAGTAATTGTTGCTAATTAATTAGAAATTAAATTAGCTAACTAATTAATTAGCACAGCTCTGGAACATTTCCGCAAAGCTTCAAGCAGTTTTCTAAACACTGTGGAGCGAAATAATACGAATACATTACACTCTGTCGTGAGATTTGCAAATCAGCTTTTATATGTCAAGTCGAAAAGCAGTATATTGGATTCATAGACAGTAATAATATAATATATTATTTGAAAAGTAGTGTAGTCCGTGTGTTAATTTTAAGTTATTATTAGCCTACAAATAAATTTTTATCTAGTGACCTGGTTTTATGGTAGGTATAAAATCATATTTTCACCAAATACTTTGGTCGTAAAGCCAAGCATATTTGCACATATTTATATATGTGTAATATGTGTATCTATATAGGGTAAACAATATAAAAACAGTTCCCGGGTGAACAGATCTTGAAAAAGCAACCGCGGTTCTAAAAAAAACATCCGTGTTGTTCAAAACTACTGTTTTAGAAATAGCGGCTGTTGTTTTAGGAAACCGCAGTGTTTAACTACAGTTTTGATAAATTCTTAATCGTACAGTTTACCCTACCTATTAAATATAAAAAATCATAACTTATCAAGTAAAACCATACCGAACCTGGCCTAATAGTATTTGGATTTCGAAAAACAAAATTTTACCTGACCTAGTTCTGTTTGAGTTCAAATAACCCTACCTAAACCATTAATTAAAAACTTGTTTATAAAAGAACTGCTACTTCATGGATTTCATATTTTACTTTATTATGAAGTAAAAAAGTTTAAATTCACTTTATTATTTAATATTTAACCATGGAAATGATTAACATTTACAACCTAAACCATGATAAAGAACAACTTTATCACATCCCGATTTTACTGCTCTTTAGGGAACTGCCATAAAGGTACACTGCGTATTTATATATATAAAGATGTGTCACAATTTCAAAGAATTTGGGATGCAAAATTAAAACTTTCTTGTCTTTTAACTTGCTTTTTCAGGGTTCACTGGATATGCCCTTTGGACGCATGTGTATACAACTAGCTGAATATTTCCGGGCATCCTTAAATATAACGTCAGTATATTATTCTATTCAATTACTACCACCTTGGGTAAATCAATCTATCTGTCAAGATTAATTATGACACTAGCACGGGTCCAGACGAACTTGAAGAATCGTTGATGAAAATCTTACTTGATATAATCGCAAATTTTACTGGATTGCTCTGGGCGCTCTATGAGCCCTATCGAAAACTTTCTGTGTTTCATAAGTAGGGAGAGCCCCGCCGTGAAACTACCGTTTTCCATTTTTTGCCTAGATAGGCCTAATCTCTCGCTCGGATTTCCAGTTTACATAATTCTCCCGCTCAAACCAAGATCTGATGGCAGCTGATCGGTATAAAAATACAGATCAGATCGGATCGCTCGGTATATCAGCATTAACATTTTGGCTGGTTTAAACTAAATTTTAAGCCTCTCCGGAAATTATGCGTATTTTTCTTAAGGTCAATTTGAGAATGATTTTAAAGTTATTTATTTTTTTTGTCGGATTGGTCGAAATAAGCAATTAGCGAGCGATCTGAGAGCAGTCTATTGGAATTGAACAGGGTATAAAGAAGAGTAGTATATAGAACGATGGTCTTGAGAGTTCCCGCTTTCCAAGTCTGCCTCAGAAGTCACAACGCCCAGTATACGCGTACATATTTCTGCCCTGTTATTCGATAATATATGGTGAACCAGATGTTTTGTTGAAAATTAAACAAACAAAGCTGTAAAGCGAGAACTTTTCAAATGAAAAAGCGCTTAGCTTCTAATTCAACTTCATCATACCCTCTCTGCGCAGAGAGACTAAATGTTCAATTAAGGGTGATATGAAATAGCAGTAAAGTCTCTTAAAATCCAATTAAAGTTAACTTAAGCAAAGGCACCCCGTGATGCCCGTCGGGAATCCCTCATATAGACGGTTCTCGTATGACCGAATCCAATAATAGTGAATCTCGTAACCTTGGTTCCCTAAATAGCGGTTTGCCGAAAACTTAGTTTACCCCTTACATCAAATCTCTATATAAAGTGGTTCTCATAAACGCTAAGTGTCGTTACAGCAGTTCTTTAAAGAGGAGTACAACCAGGATGTTAAAAACTACAGTCGTGATTTTTGAACTCAAGTCAAGTGAGGTTAATTAAGTCAGGTTAAATTTGGTTATTTTTACCAAAATAGTCTTATGTTATGTAAGGGTAATTAAGTCATGTTAAATTTGGTTATGTGAACCAGAATAGTTAGGTTGAATTTTTTTTACACAATAGAAGTAGGTTTGGTTTGGTTTTTGAACCTCAATAGTATTAAGTCAAGTTAGGTTTTGTTATTTAAACCCCAATAGTATTAAGTCAAGTTAGGTTTTGTTATTTAAACCCCAATAATTTTAGGTTAGGTTTCGATTTGTTGTTTAAACCCCAATAGTATTACGTCAAGTCAGATTAGGTCTAGTTTGGTTATTTGGATCCCAATAGTATTAGGTTAGGTTAGGTTTTGTTATTTGAACCCGAATAGTATTAGTTCAGGTAAGGTTAGGTTAGCTTATGATGCTCTAGTTCTACTTAAATCAGGTATGGTAAACTGTTGGGATAAGAATATTTCCCAAAACAGTAGCCTATATTCTCAAACAGCAGCAGCTATTTCTAAAACAGTAGTTTTGAACAACGCCGTTTTGGGGGATCGCGGTTGCGGCTCATGCAATGAAAAATAATCCCGCGGGACATTTTTATTACTTGTGGGCGGTCATTTTAAAAGATTGCGAAATATTTAACTTCAAACTTTAAAAGCCCGTCTTATGGACATGAAGGAACCAGTTTATTTTAATATTAGTGAAATCAGTTGAAGCACGTTGTTTACCTTTCTGGCCCAAATTTTTCAAGATAGACTGATGAATTCCGATTGGAATTATATTTCATTGAGTGCTTCAACTAATTAAGGGTAACGTCCCTTCGAGTTTTAAACCTTTTAGGTCAAGTGGTTTGGGCTGGACGTTGATTATCAGTCAGTCAGGAATGTTACTTAAAAATGTGATCTTCATAAGTTCACCCGTGAAAGTGAACGGCGAAGAAAACGATACATTTTTTGAGATTTACGAAGGGAAAAAATCAGGGATATATTTAGTAAAAATATACAAAGGGTAAACTAGAATCAATGTAGCAGCTGTACCGCGCCCACATGAGAAGGGATATTATGGAAATCCTTTGAAAATTTCCGAAACTTAACTGCGACCCGCAAAACAATGGATGATAGATTTAGGTTCGTGGGCCGCAATATAAAACTCGGCGGGCCGCGTGTTGGCAATCACTGACTTGTATATAGATTAATAATTTGACCTTCATTAGATACGGGCTCGTGGAAGTGAACGGCGAAGAAATGGATCAATTTTATCGACCCGAAGACATCTTGAAAAGTGTACGTTTTTTCCTAAAAAGAATTAAAGAACAACCTATTTCCATTTTTTCTATGACCTATTTAAATTTTCTTTTCATTGCACTAATTGCGCGATCGTTTTCAACAATTAGTCGATTAGCAATGCACCATGAGGAATTGACATTCACGCAATTTTTGAGCGAGTTATTTCAAATGGTATTGTGCAATAGGAAGTTTTATTTTTGTGTGAAGAAATTTTAAAATCGTGTTCGGATATTTTCAGACCTGTTTTTAATTTTTCAGTCAAAAAACACATCAATAGGGTTCAAAGACAAAAGTGTCATTATATGTTACCGAAAACTGGTGTTGGCCTCATGGTATTGTGTAGTTCTGTTTAACACTGTCTGTATGTCAGCAAATGCACGAATCAAAATTATAGGATGCACTTTGGTCTTAGAGCAATGTCAAATATTGAAATGGTTAGAAATGAAATTCAGTGAATTCCCAAAATCAACACTAATATGTATCATATATTTATAACCTTGCAAACACTGATTTGATCTAATCATGAATTTCTGCTTTGATTCAAAAAGTGTGTGTTTAACTTGGTCATTCATTACAATGTGTCGATAAACAGGGTATCGGTTTATTTTGCATTCCGTTCTCGATGAATGGCGGCTTTATCTACAACCACTACACGTTTTCGAACACGGTCATCTTCAGTCAGGTGGTCCTGTTTTCGGGTGTACCACAAAAGAGGGAACAGACCTCGGCCGAAGGACTAATCATTTTCTCGGACGAAGTAACTCTGGCCCTGCTGGTCAGTGGATTTCTCGTAGCTTTAGTCTCCACCGTCATAAAGTTCTCCCTCCCATCACCACCAACTTTGAACTTCACTTGGACAAAGTTTCGACGCTCTCTCATCTACAAGGGATGGATTCTAGCCATGAATCTTTTTCGTGTCCGTAAGTCCTTCTCTTCCACTTTTCGTATTGGCTTTTCTCTTTATAAGATATACTTACTTTTGTTTCAGCCATGTTGCACGTGGATATATCTTGGACATTGTCATCTCGCGTCTTAATTTCGTCATGGTTGGTGTTAGCATTTGTGTTGTCGGTGCTACAGAGCAGTCATTTCACCACCAACATGTCTGTTCCCGTATACTTGACCATCGACACTTTCTCAGACATGAAATTCTATCCGCACGCCACCCTGAAGGTTGCACAAAACTCCTTCGAATCCAGATTTCTCTCGACAGCGGTAATGAAAATTCCTCTAATTTCAGGGACTCCCAAGCAGGCTTGGAAATAAGGTTTATTTCTGAACTAGTCCTCCGGACCAGTGACCCCTGATGTCTTAAATATGAAACTGGTCCCGGGACCAGTGACCCTTCCCCTATTTATTTTTCTACTGGTCCCAGGACTTGTGGTCGTTCTCTCTTCTAAAAAAATCTCTCTCGGCTTAGGGTTGTATACACAACTGGACTCATGGAGTCGAAATTTATGTTAAAATGAAAATAATTAAAGAGGTCCCCATATCAATTTTTAATAAAAGTAGGAATTAATAAACTAGTCATTGGGACCAGTGACCCTCACGTTTTGAATTAAAAAAGTGGTCCAAGCTATTAATAAACTGGTTTTTGACCTGAAAACCTGTCTTATTTCCTAGCCTGCTCCCAAGTAATGTGCCGCGACGCATTTTTATTTGTGAAATTTCAGATTATTTTTGGATTTTTTAGTCAAAAAGTCTTGAATATAGTTTAGAGACGAAATTGGCATAATAAATTACCGAAAAACTTGTATGCCATGTGGTGTTTTTAACTCATTAGATAAGTTTGACGGCTTCTAGGTCTCAAGAAGTCTAATCTAGTGACCGGGCTAGAGGGTAGCTAATTCATAATTTAACCAATATTTTGGTCATAGAGCAAAGTCAAATACTTATATTGTTTAAATTAAAGTTTATACATGGAAATATGTTTAATAAATTAATATATTAATAATCGGTCATGAGATGCGTCGCATCTTAGAAAAAAACTGTTCTGTTTCAAAGCCTCATACAACCCACCCCACATACTTATCCCGTAATAAATTTCACTTTCAGCGTTCATCTTTTGAAAAGCTGGTCGACAGAATTTTAGTATTAGCAGGAGTTCGTAATAACCCCCCTTCGGGGCCTTCGGGGGGGGGAAGTATGAAACTAGCCATAGAGCTAATGGTAAAAATCGCGAACAACAAGATTCTGTCGTTGCGCATAGAAAGGATTAGCCTGTTTATGGACATACAACCTCACAGTATATCGTAGTGGTATCTATGCTCCTTGGTTTTCGTTCCAAAACTTCAGTTGGCTGTGATCTCCGTCGAAAAGAAAAATGGCGATATGGTGGACGTAGAAACACGATGGAATTCTTATATTAAAGATACTGGGAATAAATTTGTCCAAACCGTTTTAATTTAACACGGAATTCTCACTCACACATATCACAACAAAACATTATTGACGCTCGTTTAAATGTTTTGTAGAAAACTAGAAACCTCGACTAAAAGCCAACTTCTTAGACAAGGCTTAGTTTACACCGTTCCGACAGAAGCAGACTTGAGCCATTTTCGCTCCCAAAATCACAAGATAAAAATAGTGCTAAACCGGAAGTGTGTAAGTTAATGCGCGTGGGCGCTAAAAATGGGGTAACTATTTCATTGGGAGTTAAGCGGTGTATGAATCCGCTGAGCTTTGCGGCGAAACTTTGTTGTTACGGGTTTTTTAAACCAGTTTCGTACTTCGGGTTATTATGAACTCCTGTATTAGCAAAAGCGGATTATGCTTCACACATAAAGTACGTAAGTCCCACTTTTCCATAGCTTTGGCCATGGATTTCATGACATTCCCGAAGTAAAACTAAGCAGACGAAAAAAAAAGGTTTTAACCAATCATAAGCCCCTAACCGTAGATAGCCGCTTTAATGCCAGACCAATCGGCGACGGCTATTACTATTTTCTTGCATGGGACCTCGACTCGACCTCGCCGTCGACATAACCGGAAAGCTCGGAAGGCAAAATACCGTAATCGTTCGTTAGTCGTTATATTATATTCAACGTTTTAAAGCTCAAGTTTTGAAAATTTTGAGTCATTTAATTAAGTCTTCAACTAAATATTATAAGATTTTTTTTAATTTCAACAAAAAAATAGCTCTGCGAATAATAGTAGACTCGAAAACTACCCTAAATTAAGCCTTGGCTAGGTATCAGCGGTATCCCGATTTCCGAGCCGCCGGCGGCTGAGCTCGCCGTAGCCGCGGGAATAGAAAACATTCCTCGTAAAAAAACAGATACACGGTGTCTTAAAAGTCCAAGAAAAAGCTACCCAGATTGATAAGATCTTCGTGCCTTACTCCCAAATAATCTTTCGTATTGTGAATAGTTTTAACTAAAGAATATTTCAGACACTCTACTCAATATTTATAGTAGTACCCTAATTTCATCAGAAAAATAGCTCTGCGAATTATAGTAGACTCGACGAAAACTACACTAAGCCTTGGCTAGGTAACAGCGCTATCCCGATTCCCGAGCCGCCGGCGGCTGAGCTCGCCGTAACCGCGAGAACAGAGAAAATTCCTCGTATAAAAAACAGATAAACGGCGTCTTAAATAGTCCAAGCAAAAGCTACCCAGATTGATAAGATCTTTGTTCCTTACTCCCAAATAATCTTTGGTATTGTGAATAGTTTTATCTAAAGAATATTTTAGACACCCTACTCTGTCTTTATAGCAGTTCCCTAATTTACGTACCAGGTAAATTGGTTCTTAAGGCGGAAGGATCGAAGGATCCGAAAGAGCCGCGTTACCGAATTTTGTTCCTCCGCGTAAGGGGAGGTTCTTTCCTAGGAGCTTAGAGAATATCGTGTAGCTCTCCCAGGCACCTGTTACGTACTTCATGTGTAAAGCCTAATCGGCTTCTGGTATTAGTCTTTATTAACTATGAGGGAAAATGAATTGGCACAATTTTTTGACATTTTGGGTCTCTATTTTAAAAGATAGTGGCATGCTCTATTTTAAAACTTGCGAAAGCGAAGATGGTCATGGATTCAAATAATCGCAGTGCCTACCAACCCTGCAAAATTTTAGCTTCTATATATATAGTAAAACGGTTCTGGGCTGGCGACGAGGGGTTAGTCATTCGCCAAAATTTTGTACACCTGATTACTGAATTTTTACGTGAATTCCGATGATTACTGATCGAATTCCTTGATTTCTGTGATTACGATTATTTTCGGTGATTTCCATGATCTTTACACTGATTTCCCGTTATTGCCTTAGATTACTTGTGATTCCTGTTTGAATTCCAATGAATTCTTGTGATTTTTTGGGTGAATACCGTGATTATTTCTATTTCAATTGATTATGATTTTTCATTTGGATTTTCGAATTCCTCGATTGATTATGTGTGATTATTTCACGAAAGGTGTGATTACCGATGTGATTACAAAAGATTACCAGTAAATCATGTGATTATTTCTGATTTTCTCAAGATTATCGGAGATTTTTGATTACCCACAAAAATTATTGTGATTACTGATGATTTTCTAAGAATTCTAGAAATAAAGTAATCGATTTCTTCGGTTTTGTACACCTGATTATTCAAGTGACTAACCCCTCGGCTGGCGATGATTAACAGTCAGCCAACAATTAATTAGCTGAGCTGTACTTTCAATTAAAATTACATTTCAGTCTGTGGAAGGGAGAATTTTGGTCAGAAAAATTACATTAAGATATAGGAATAGAGTTCCCTTCTACCAATGAATCGTGAAAATCTTCAAGTTAGTCATTTAGGCACTAGAAATAATTCAGAAGCCGGCGTTTGGCTTCATTTCAAGATATCCTTCCATTGATCCTAATTCTCAATGGACTAAAATGTGCCAAGTTTAAGAAACTAATTCCATCGATTCGAATACTAGTGCAATACGACAAATTATGAAATTTGTATTTTTTTCCTGTTAGACATGTTCCACGTTTAGGTGGGGATTAGTAACGGAGTGCAAACAAAATTTAGGTAATTCAGGGAAAAAAGTCTCAGAAGAAAATTAAATTCATTCGGCTTTATTTTTGCTTTGTACACTGTAAAAAAAAAGGGGTCGGAAACGCACCTTTAAAGGTGTTTTCTTCCCCCACAGGAGACGCACCCTTTTAGGTACAAATTCGCACTCCATATTTAGGGTATTTATAAATACCCCCTTGAATGGGGTGTTTTTCATTACCCTAAGGTGTTTAATAAAACCCTTAAAGGAATTTAACTGGACCTCAGAAATTCTGCTTAGGGTGTGAAAAAATACCCTTTCATCTTTTAAGGGTGCGAATCGAAACCAAATATGGTATTTACCTGTACCTGATAAATTCGGTATGGTGGTTCGAAAAAATACCCTTTCAATTGTTGAGGTGCGAATTGAAACCATTTATGGTATTTATATGTATCTGATAAATTCTGTTTGGGGATGCGAAAAATACTTTTCCACCATTATGGGATGGAGATTAAAACCAAATGCATTGGCCTGTACCTGAAAAATTTTCCCTGGGTGCAAGAAATGGCATTTCGGCCATTTACGGGTACTAACAAATATAAAATTTGCTGTGAAAGGTTTAATTATTATCATACATGGTTCTCTTTCTTATAGTAGAAAAATGATGTTCACTGGTGTGAAAAACTTTGGCACTTTAACGTGCCTAAATCGCTACGTAATATATATCACACAAGAAGTAATAAATTAACTTTTACATTAAGTCTTTAATTCGAGGTTCAGAAACGAGTGTTAAAATTCATTATAAATAGTGAAATGACTTAGACCGCGAAATTCAAAACCAAAAACTTTAAATCATTTAAAAATGTATAAACTAGTATACAATCAGAACGTGACTTCGCAATTTTTCGGTTTCTTCGTTTTCTGCAATGGAGTACTTCTCATAGGAAAGTTACGTTCACCATCGGCTTTATTAATCACCCGTTCTATAGCTGTTCTGTGACAAAATGGTGACAAATCAAAGTACTTTCTGTCCATTATCCACGCCATTTGTGGATTTGCCATATTATCCACAGAAGTTGTATTATAACTCTCATATATCCACCACTATGTTTATAAGGAATTAATGAATAAAAGAATTAAAAATTAGTTGTTCGTTATTTGATTTAATCTTTTAATCATAAATTAGTCTGATTTATTGTGCATGGGCTCACGGCTTTTATTGAGACGTTGAAAGCTCTCGAAGAAAACTAAGTCAAGAATCAAAATGGTTCACATCCGTATTGGCATCAGGGCTACGGAAGCGTTTCTTCAAATGTCCACGCTGCTAGAAGTATAGGCAACCTAAACCCCAGCAAAAAGAACCCAAACTTAAAAAAACCTAGCCAAACGTAAACCTAACCTAACCCTAACCAATCGAACCTAACTCTAACCTAATTTAACAAACCATGATTACTGTGGATAATTGCGATCTTTTCCCGGTCCAAGCTGTTAAAATGGATGAAATATTTACATAAATCAAAGTTTAACTTATAAAAAGTTAGTTAAAATTATTACCTTCTTAAGTGGTTTGATAACAGTGAAACACAGACGCAAGTACACCAAACGTTAAGCCTATTTTGAATTTGAAAATGTATCGCGCCTCGTGAATCTGCGTTCGCGAGCTAAATAAAAGAGTGCAACAGCGCGTGCGCTGTTGTTTGGGGTATAAAAATACACCCTTTTCCCATTAAAACACCCTTCGTGTGTTAAACATTTACTAAGGCTATGATAATACACCTTCAAATTTTTAAAGGGTTTTTATTAACACTTCAGGAGGTGCTAAAACACACCTAAAGGAGTTTTTTGACCAAAAATACCTTTTTAGGTACAGATTCACACCCCCAAAATACCCTCTTTTTTACAGTGTAGAGCTACATTTTAAGGAAAAGTTTAGTTTACCAAACATTAGACTTTAATATAAAGGCCAAGTTTAGAAGATAACGAAATCGATAATAAATAAATTAAACTTTTCCTAACTATGATTAATAATAGTTTACCCTGAAATTGAAGAGTAGAGTAGCGCCATTTTTTTAGTCATGTGAAAAACGGGCACACACGCCGTGATTACTGATTGATTCAAAATGATTTTTTATAGAAAAGGTAAAATTTTCTATAGCAGAAGAAGCTGTTAGTTTTTGATGTTAAGAGTTTTATTCCCAATATGCATATTTTGATTACTGACGGCTCTAAAACAATGTGAAAATTATAGCTTATTCGTCATTGAAAGTTTCTTAAAATATCGTGAAAGATATAACGGATTTTTACTATAGGGCCATGGCTAGGATTGAATAATTTGCCGAATTTCTTCAGTAAAATAATCAAAAACGTACAGTCGCGCTCTGGCCTACGTTATTTCCAATTTCTACTGTTGATAACTCTAATTCTACAATGTGATGAAAAACGTTCAAATGGTCGAATGCTTAAAACATATTAATATAATTTAGTTCATAAATCAGTATAATTGTCAAAATTTTCCAAACATTTTAGAATATACTTGGCATTCTACTACTTAAGCAGTTCAGAAGTGGTGACACGTGTGCTAGATTTTCACGTTGGCACGTTCCTACTCGACAATTTTAAGACCAATTAATTCTACATTAATCGAAATTAGGAAGTCTTTTTTATGGATTTCGATAACTCCTAAACCATACCTTTGATTAAGGTCTAATGTTATGTATTCTAAAATTTACCTTCAATTTGTATTCAAATGTAAGATTTAAATAAAAATTTAAGATAAGACTATCACCTAATTAGGTGAGAAATAAATATATTTTGTTCGCTTTAATTAAAAGTTAAGTATAATATGAAATAAACTCTTTCAATATACGGCTTAGTTTACAGTACTCCTTTACATAATTCAAATAATTCTATTATCGTGTCCCAATGGTAAGCACTTGTTACCGCTTTCAATTAACGTAAACCGCCGAAGGTGTGGGGTTTCCGAACTTTTGGTTGTATCGAACCTCTAAATATTGGCTTCAGCCACGTGGAAATTCGCTGCAATGGGAGGGAACCTCATTGCAAGCGCATATTTTGTAGGCGTCAAAAAGCCTGGCCGAAGCTTACATGTGCAAATAAAAGCTAATTTGGAAAAGGTCTACTGACGCCATTGTAATGAAAATGTTATATATTCTGGGTGTGTTGCAGGCAATGAAAGACTCGAGAGCTTTTCAAATCGAGCTTCAATTGGCGATCAGTGGCAAGAGTTTCGACTTCGTGGATTTAGCATTCAGTGAGGACTACCAGCGCGCGGTTAGCGAGCGTTACTTTGTCATTCTGACCAACACGTTCCTCTTGAATGTTCTGGCCTCGATTTCAATGGAGAAGGACCAGGGCTTTAGGTACTACATCTCGCCTCCCCTAGCGCCCGTCATTCAAGGTTTCATCATCGACCGAAACCTTTCGCGAGAAACTATCGAAGGAATGAACTTGAGGCGAGTTAACAAATTAAAAACCTTTCCTTCAACAGGATATTGAAACGCTTCAATCACTACTTTTAGTCCTTTTTAAAAATGAGGGAAGCGTTTTCTGATACATTACTATTTACGTATATGCAGGCTTGCGTACGGTTTCGAATGCAAGTCATTTGAGAACGCTATACAAATGAGCGTGAAGTACCTATGGGTTCACACGTGGCAGAAACCGAAGTCGGATGACCATTTATTGTCCATCGAAGACAGCTTCTTTCCATTCATGCTCTTCTTCGGCGGACTTGTAATAGCGCTCATATTGCACATCTACCAGCAAGTGATTGGGCATAGATCCATGAGAAAAGCCAAGCGCTTCACTCTAGAACTAGGTCATCATCAATCTCCAATGGTGCTCAAAGTTACGCGGAGAAAACGCCCCGTACTGGTCTTTTTAAAAGATTAAATTAGACACAACAAAATCCGACGATTGAGCTAGCTCAATGCTCTAATAAATAATACAATATGAAAGGATCAATGGATTCATAAATATTTCATCGAATAGAGGCTTTTCGACCAATTATTTTCGACTTAAATGTTCAAGTTCTCGAACTTAAGTTGGACGATTGATTGAAATGACATTTTTCATTCAGTTTCAAGATAAAAACTTAAAAAACACAAACAGGCATTTTAGTCGCTCTTTGCTATGTTGACACGCTTATTTCAAACAAACGAAAAACGATGGTAGCGGTGTCGCTGTTCAAGCCGTAGAGTAACAAGACGACCCAAGGGCTCGTAATAGTAGCCACATCGTTGGAGTGAATAGCGCTATCTTTTACAATGATTTACCGTGCATAAAATCAGAGTGAATAGCCCCTCGATGCCTACCCTAAACAGTGATAAAATTATTACCTCTATAAATTTACTTATGCTGTAATTGTAATATTCCGGCGAATCGAAGAACAGATAGTTTTAGTGATTATCCCCTTGATGAGTTTGCAACATAGACTTATGCCGATGCACACTTATCGCATCTTATAAATTTCTAACATGAACTTACGCCCAGAACCTTTTGAAAGAGAAAGTTTAGTTATAGTGATTATCCCCTCGATTAGCAATGCTAAAATGATCAAACCTAAAACGCTCATTCAACTTTACAACATAAACTTATGCCAACGCATACTCATCGCATCTTTTAAATTTATAACATGAACTTATGCCGAGAAGCGTTTGAAAGAGAAAGAATTCGGTAAAACACCCAACTTGAGTTATTTCTTTGTGTAAACCCCGAACTTTTTATTTATTGTATAGAAAATTCGGATTCTTAGAAAAGTCATGGTTTAAAGTATGAGAAATTTTAAAGAGAGAATGAAATTTTTCGTTTTATGTAAGCAATATGATAAAATTGTGTGCTCATAAAAGACTACAGATATTACTGTTTGATCATTAATATTTTCACAGCGCATCCGCATTATACTGTTAGAGATAGATAATAATCCTTTCTCCTTTAAAATCACCAATTAATGAAAAACATTACCTTAACACAATATATCTCTTTCACTCTAAGTGCCTTAATTATCATGTGCGTTATACATTCGCATTGCATTGTTATAGAAAAATCATAATCCCCACCCTTTGAAAATCAAAAATTCCTTTTTCACTCTCCCTTTAAAAAGACGAACGATACTTCTTCATCGTCTTCTTCTTCTTCAGACCAAGCCAAACTAATATCCCCATCGTTAGATGTACATCAAACGATGTGGCTAAAAACTAGATGACCCTGGGGAAATAAACGTTTTGGCTGAACTGACTAAAAGTAGCATTACTGAATTTTTTAGAAGGTGACCCCGGCCTATTTTAACGTTGAGAATTTCTACTTTTAAATATGAAATATCATTCCGTTTATAAATAAATTTCATACAATTTTGGTTTATATAGATTAACGATACAAGTAAATTACAAAATTTAAACTTTACCGTTTTCTTAATTTTTTGTTGCTAACATAATATCTGTAAAATAAAATATATGAATTAGTACTAAAATTAATTAATGATCACACGCTTATACCAATATGCAACCATCTCGTAAAACTAGCCCCAGTCGTGTTGTCTTGAAACTTGATGGCTTAAAAATAAAATGGTTTTCCTACCGTACGACGTGAAACGTGACACGAAAACTGACGGTGAAGGTCGAGAACAGAGAATATAGTATTGGAATCGAAGGCAGGCTCGATATTTCTAACCACCATAAGTAATGTCTTTCCTTTTCCGTTTATGACGTACTAAATGCTAATCAATGAGAAAAGCCAGAAACTAATAACGAAAACAAAGTTCTAAAATCTGTGCTTTAAAATCAAAATAAATATCATAATCATAAGCCTTTTTAATTGCATTATGACATTTATCTTTTTTGGTTAAAAACAATTTTAATATATAAAAAGGGGGGTTGAAAAGACGATCAGCCTGCCAGCAAGGGTCAGACCAATTCTTTGCAGAGCCTCTAAAGTGCTCCAAAGTAAAATCCACCAGAAATGTTCAAAGCACTCTGCCTTCCTGCAAAACTATTAAATTAACATTAAATATACTATTTTAATGAAATAAAATTTCTTAAATACCAATCACCTGATTTTACTGGTAATTTATTTATTTCCTATAAATTATTGAAATTAAAAATTACTTATCTCAGATTTTTCAACAACAATTCCATTTTTCTAAAACATTTAGTTTGAATTCGATAAAACGATGTTTGCATAGGAATTAATCATAAAACTAAACTGTTGCGGATCTTAATAACAACGTGCTTCACATGTTTAATGACCAGGGGTTCGTAGAACAGATTTATGCAACTCAAACAACACTTCTAAAATCATCCCTACAAGTAAGTACGGATACATAATACCGTTCAATAACTGTGACTGTGCATAGAGAAGAAACAAACCCCTTTATCAATTATATAAATGGTGATAAAGTTCCCCCTTTTGTATTTGAATAGACCGTTTATATAATGTTTTTAATGAGAGCATTATATGGAAGTTAAAACACGTTCACCCTTGAAAAAAATACATTTCATCATAAAATGTTTTAGGAAAATGGAATTGTTGTTGAAAAATCTGAGATAAGTAATTTTTAATTTCAATTATTTATAGGAAATAAGTCCATTACCAGTAAAATCGGGTGATTGAATTAATTTCTAAAGAGTTGAAAATACGGACTGTCCTTAAAATTCAATTAAAAAAATAATATCCGCGCTTCAGTCAACTAGAAAAACTCTTATCGTTTTGTTTTTTAGTCTTTGGCAAACAAAGTCTTTTTAATATAATATCTGTTCCTTCAGTCATAATTTGTAATAATATATTATAAAAACAATTCTATGCTTGTCAAACGTCATTCATTCGAAGTTCCAGTAAGATATTCGTGAGCATATTGGCTCGCACCGAGTGCCTGTCATTATTTTATGGGAAAGTGTAAATAATTTGGTAGGCGGGTGGTAAAATAATTCACTATTGGCAGTCGGGTGGTAAAATAATTCACTATTGGCAGGCGAGTGGTATCTTTATTCACCATTGGCAGGCGAGTGGTATCTTTATTCACCATTGGCAGGCGAGTGGTAACTTAATTCACCGTTGGTCGGCGGTTGGTAAGTTAAATCACCGTTGGTAGGCGGTTGTCAACTTAATTGACCATCGGTAGGCGCGTAGCATCTTAAATCACCATCGGTAGGCGGTTGTCAACTTAATTGACCATCGGTAGGCGCGTAGCATCTTAAATCACCATCGGTAGGCGGTTGTCAACTTAATTGACCATCGGTAGGCGCGTAGCATCTTAAATCACCATCGGTAGGCGGTTGTCAACTTAATTGACCATCGGTAGGCGCGTAGCATCTTAAATCACCATTGTAGGCCGATGGCAACTTAATTCACCATCGTAGGCGGATGGCATCTTAATTTACCATTGTAGGCGGATGGAAACTTAATTCACCATTGTAGGCGGATGGCAACTTAATTCACCATTGTAGGCGGATGGCAACTTAATTCACCATTGTAGGCGGATGGCATCTTAATTCACCATTGTAGGCGGATGGCAACTTAATATGAAAGGGTAATGTATCAACGTAACTTGAGAGCACTCACCAGAAGGCAAATTAGGAAAAATATCTTTGAACTAGCTAACATCTTAAACTGACTTTTGTGTAGCTAGTAAGGGTTTTACCATGATTTATAAATTAATTAAAATAACGTACTTAGACTTATTTCTTCTTAATGAAGTTTAACATTCTATAGTTGCATGATAATTCGAAAGTGTTCCGAACCTTAACTTCACTGTAGTTTCTTAGTTATTCGATGTAGTGGACCACCAAAATTCCCATGCATTTTCTATGGGACGCAAAATTTTTTTCTTTAACATTACGGGAGGGTGTGGGTTCTTATCTAGAAGGGCCTACCGGTCTTCTAGAATAGGAATATTTCTTTTATGATGTATAAAATACCGTTAAAAATATATACCGAACTTGCCAGCACTTGAATCTGGAATCTTCTGCTCCGTAGGCTGACGCGTTATCTGTTGGGCCACAAGCCTTTTGGAGGCTAAACAAAATGCTATTTAAACATTGTTATATTAGGATTTTCTCTTCTATTATCTACTAAGAATCTTCTACAAAAGTGAACAGAGCCCTTGCCTGGATTCGAACCTGGAATCGTCTACTCCATAGACAGGCGCGTTATCCGTTGCGCCAAAAGCCCGTCTCCTGGTGTGAAAAATACAACATTGTAATTCAGGAATTTTCCCTTCTAATAATATACCAAGAATCTTCTTTAAAATTAAACAACGTTCTTGGGAGGACTCGAACCTGGGCTCTTCAGTTCCGTAGGCTGACACGTCGTACGTTACGCAACAAGCCCGTACTTCCAATTACAAAAAAAACTTATCCAGACCTTGTTATTTAAGAATTGTCCCTTCTATGATATATTAAGAATCTTCATTAAAACCAGACAACGATCTAACCAGGACTCGAACCTGGAATCTACTGCGCCGAATGCAAACGCATTTTCCATTACGCTACACGCCCATACTTCGTAAAACAAAGAAACTTATCCAAGCATTGAATTTATGGGATTATTTATTTTTTTATTTATAAAAGATCTTCTGTAAAAGTAAACATCGAGCTTGCCAGGACTCGAACCTGCTATCCTCTGATCCTTAGACAGAACCGTTACCCACTGCGCCACAAGCCCGTTGGAGGCTGGAAATTTTCTAAAACGTTTTCTTACTATCTGCGACCTCGGCTTCACCGCTCTGCGTCGATGCCTTGCCTTAATATTGTAGCAGTCAACGGGGTCACGAGACTGAACTTATTTTTATTTTAAAGCGCCACCAAACGAGAAAACACTGCGAACTAAATTAGTTAAAAAGATATTCTCGCTTCGCGTTGGGAAGGGGCTAGGTCATTTCGGAGGCTCCGCTCATAACAACATGGCCCACAAACGTGAAATTCCTTTGGAAAAGTACTGTGAGTAAATGGTTTCCAAATCATTGCCAATCACACGCCTGCAGATCTAACAATCTCCGGTAAATACGTGCAACGATTCACCATTCCCCAATTATTGTCATCGTCACGACCGCTGTTTCGACTGAATCCCGGAAAATCCTACTACAAAATCGACAATAATCCCCAACTGAAATCACGACCACAGATCAACACGACCCCGGTACGGAAATCCCTCATCTGAACTCGTATCTAGATTTAAACGACAGAAGAAAAAAACCTAAATAAGGTAAAAAGTACCACAAAGACTAACGAACGTTTTATATACAAGAAAAATCCTATTGTTTTTGAAAACAATGTCGAAAGTGTTGTTTACCCTAGTTTTATCATAGGCGACTTGAGACATAGCAAAATTCGAGTCTTACTCAGAAAGGTCAAAAGCAGCTGGGCAATTCGGAGTATGTTTAGCATAACAAAAGGAGGGTAAATTAAAGTCCCCCATTAGCATCAATATGTTATGATTGTGAATTACATCAGAGATACTAGTAAGGGCAGCACATAATGCAACTTTGTACTCTAGCTTAACTGTGGCAGAACATATGCACAAACAATTAAATTAGTCCTAAAATTACACTAATTAGACGTCAATAATCGCGAGTTAATAATTTTTTCAATAAGGTGATATATTTCGTGTATTTCGAGCATTTCACAACTCCACGCTTATACACGCGGTCATGGAGAAATACAGCATACTGGCTGTGCAATAGTTCACCTTTGGTCACATTAGCATCAAACCATGTCACCGTAAGTGCAAAAATGTGGCTTAAACCTACAAATACAAGTTCTTTCTTCTCTTTTATTTTAACTGCAAACTAAAAACTTTCAGTTGGTGATAGTGGTCCAGAAATAAAATTAAACTCTTCCCAGTTGTACTAGGTTCATATGGTCAACCGCAACGAAATAATAATACAGAATGAACCCGTTACTTCACATGTAACATAATAACCATATATGTACCGCACCGTATTGATGGTCAGTTTCGTTTTAGCACTACATGTGCCTGATGAATTTTTAAAAGTGTCCTAAGCTAAATTTAAATTTAAACTTGGTTTTTTTGCATAAATTAAGCAAATATAAATTCGAAAATTTTAGCTGCAACAGAACAAGCATAACCAATGCCTAGAATGGTGTAAGCAAGACTGAAGGACTTAAGGTTTAAAGGTTTAGTCTCTCCTTCGTCAATGGTTATATCGTCATCGAGAAGACATCGATTTCCCAAAAATGAATTCAGTTCAATGAATCTCCGCAAAATTCCAGCTTCCGTGTATGACATGGCTCTGTAAGCATCAGAAAAATTTATCAGCTCCAGTTTTGATTATATTAGAAGGTAGATTAACTAGTTTTAAAACTGATTTTTCGACGAAAACATTTAATCTCCTATAGAATACTGCTTTACAAAATAAGACTGGGTTATCGGCTCTGTTGAAGTACCAAGGATTCATAATTACGCGTACGTTTGTTTAATGTAGTTTTCCATTTCTGTGTGAATGTCCCGTCTCATTACCAAGCAAAAGGGCTCCTGTTCCAATGGCTCTTTAGAAAAATAAAAATGTTGACCAAACTGGGAAAACGCGTCGAAAGCTTGGAAACCTTCCATAATAATGTCCTCAGGCATGACCATCACGGCTTCTTTCTGTAATACACTTGAAAGGACCTCGAATAAGTTTCCTCCGGCGATGCGCTTTGACGTTCCATATTTCTTTAACTGTTCTCGTAAGGTTTGCAGTTTCCAATCAGGAGAGCTCTAATGGAAGAAGATTCAATACTCTTATTTACATTTTTAAAGAAATATCCTCTACACGATTGTCTTTTGTCAGTTTCACATTGTCAGTCGCTGCGAACGTTCATTAACATATAGGTTTCAGAGCCCATTAAACAATATTAGTGTAGTACGCTTATACTCCAATTATACTCACATTGGGAAATAAAACCCTAGTAGCACAAAAGTAACGGCCCAGTTACTGCTGGGCTCGTGGTGGCCAGCAGTGACGGTTCGCCACACTTTATCGATTCGAAATGTCCTCCTTGGCCCGCAATACGTCTTAGTGCCGCGGAACGTGAAAGCTACCAACTACAAAACGTCTCTTTCCTGCCTCGTATCCTTAAATTTGGCGTCTCTTACCCGCCACCTTGCCGTCTCTTACCCGAAACATAGGATTGCCTACAAAATGTGTTTCCAAAATACTTTTTCCCAACTCAAATTAAAGCTTGTGACCAACTATTTACTGTCTTTAAAACAGCAGGCCATAGGACTTTAGTTATGGCAATATTAATCCTTATTTGTGTAATGTCTTACAAAGCACAGAGCCTTATGTTCTGCTGAACAACTTAGACAAATATAATGGTCTGTTTTTGTTTAAGATAAAATCAGTCGGCCGACGTTTTGCCTCGTAGAACATTTCGACTGATCGGCACCAGCCATCCACTTGACCCAATATGCACCAGTTGTTGGAATGTTGGGCAGACTGACAACCGACTAGTCGATCCGAAAATCAAAACGATAATTTGGTTGGAGTGTAATCGACAAAAATATGGCCCACAAATGGAGTGTCGGCCGACCGCATAAATTATTGCCTTGAGTAGAAATATACTGAAAAACTCTGTCGGCCAACAAGGCACTTTGGCCTCAAATAAAAGTTTAAAATTTTATCCCGAATTTTATTGGGACTTCATGTGCTACAAGGCTTATGTTCTATCAGCGATGGAATTTGAATCTTAAGGTCAGCCGGGCATATGTTGTATTACTGTTGGCTCAAAGTCAAATTATTCTCGGTTAACGGTATGGAGACGACAAAGGTGTCAAAACCAACACCGAAACCTAAATTGAAGTGCGGCACTTGCCTGACCGTAAAATGGACGTAGATAATTTAATACCTTTATGAAATGTGGTATAAAAACACAATTTGCAACATGGCACACGGAAACATACATAGTTTTAGACCTTGTGAAAGCTTTGGATAAGTATTGATAATTATTTTCTAGCATTGAATTTTAAATGATTTCGCTAATTTTAGCATTTTTATGGAACTAAACATAACCAGCAGCTTCTAAAGTTTTGGGCCACCAAAACCATCAAAATGTTTTTACCTCTCAGAGTGAGGATGACGTCACGGAGAGGTATTACACTGGACGTGTCGGGGGTGTATATGTCTGTCACCGCGTTCGCAGTTGGCAAATCGAAGCAAACGTGTTCGCAGAAAGCAATAGTGGCTTCTACTCCCATCGTTAGGATTAAGAAGTACGCTGGGTTACAAGAAACGTCTAGCTTCCAATGGCATTGCATCTACCAAAGGTTCACGTAATTGGGGCTTTTTCTTATCATTTATTGTGAATCAGTTACCTTATATACCCTATATTTCTAAAAATTGTTAGAGACATACGCTTGAATTCAAACGTCAACAATAGCTGTATTTAAAATGATTTTCGGAATAAAGTTTCTTAAAACAACTTAACTAGAATTAAGGTAAATTAATGACGATAACAAGTTGGGAAAACCAAAATATTACCTCTCCGTGTCAAGAAGATTATATAAACTTAAGTATCCAATGAAAACGTTATTATGTTTCTGAGTTGGGGTTTCCCATTTTTGTTGTTGTTTTGAAAAATATATCGCAATGCACGGGCCTTGATAGATATAGGAGGCAATGAATGAAATATATCACAATGCACGGGCCTTGATAGATATAGGAGGCAATGAATGAAATATATCGCATGCACGGGCCTTGGTAGATATAGGAGGCAATGATAATCTCTCTCTTTGCACGAGAGGTTTATCTTTAATATTTAAATAAATATAATTATTTTTAATTATTTTAATCTTCAATAATTAACATTAATAATAGTTAAATCGTTTAAAATAAAGTTATACCTATTATCTTATCAAACTTTGCTAATATTGACGTTTAAAGTGAAGGGTACCCCTCTTGCCCGCTTTTTTCAAATTTGGGGTATATATACGATTCGTTTCCATTATAATAGTAAGGAAAAAGCGCAATTGCGAAAACCTTTGGTGGCGATCCCACCTTAGGGAGGCTAGACGTTTCTCGTAACCCTAGCTGATCGCCGCGTATATCCTAAAACCAAACGATGATAATGGAGTAGAAGCCAATGATACAGATTGGTGTCTATGTGGAATAGACGGAAAACCAGTGGATGGTGGTGTTTGAAGCCAATGATACAGATTGGTGTCTATGTAGAATGGACGGAAGACCAGTGGATGGTGTTGTTAGAAGCCAATGATACAGATTGGTGTCTATGTGGAATAGACGGAAGACCAGTGGATGGTGGTGTTTGAAGCTAGTGTAAGTGCAGACTGGTGTCAATGTGTGATTGACAAAGAATAGAAGATGGTGGTGGTGGAAGCCAGAAAAGTACCAGGCTGGTGTTCATATGGGATGGACGAAGACCAAACATGGTGGTGTGAGTACTCAAGTATAGAGTAGCAAACGGAGAGAAATACAATTTTCCAAATTTCTGTGAACTGTCAATGCGGTCCGAAAATTGGGAACACGTTTGCTCCGATACGCAAACTGCGAACGCGGTCACGTGGGTGTAACAACGGACAGACAGACACACACACAGACAGACAGACACACAGACACACAGACAGACACGGCCGTTACAGAACCTCTCCTGGACTACGTCACACGGAGAGGTAAAAACAACTAATATCAATTACAATTATTTCATTATTAAAGGGAAACATCACAATTGCGTCTCGACTCGGAGAGGTTTATTTTGGTTTCCCAGCTTGTTCTTTTCGTGAAATCTAATATTACAGTACAGTTACAAATTAAGAAAAAATACTAAACCTCTAATATTTTGGGAAGAGGGCTCGCTTTTGGACCGTACACGTCTAAAGTTGGAAATTCCAGCAAGTCTGATGTTTCGTCGATCCTACGCGGTATTGATGGGATTGTAATCTTCGATAACAGAATTCCAGTAAAGGCCGCTGTGATGTTAAAGCAAGCGATAACCCAAAATATCCACAGTAATCGAGTGTAAGTCCTTGTTAAATCCAAGTTCAAAGCTGTTCAGAAACGAGAAGTTTCAGCTTTGAAAGAACACATTCAAATTTGAACTCTCAGTTTTATCAGGCAGAATACTAAAATACCAGTTTTGCAAATAGCGACAGTTCTTACGTTGATTCAAAAGACTTGCGATGCTATTCGTGAAGATATCACCAAGTTTCAATTTGAATTCTTTCTCGAAACCAAAATAGAGTTTCACGGCTATAATCGGAAATATGAAGAGGGATGACAAAAACGCAATCCAAACCTATAAATATGATCAGAAGTATTAATTTTTCCTTAGAAATACACAATTGCAATACCAGACATTGAGAACAGCATTTAAGTCCTAAGACCAAAAGTATATAGGAGTAAACAGAAAGTACACTTCATAAAGAATTGCCTGCCTTTGACTGTAGACGACATCTAAACTGAGATGAAAACTACGCTCCGCTCAACCCCCTACACAAACTAACCAATCAGGGAAGAGCTTCTTGACGTTATAGGTTGTTATTAATTAATACATGATGATGGCGATCCAAACGCAAATTCTACTACCATTTGCTACATTATGAGCCTATTCACGGCTTCCCTCCAGTGCCATGGTCGGCAATTATACACAGAGGGAGGTCGACACTATTCTGGGATAAAGGAGGGATTTTCATATTACACGGCGCAAAGAAGTTTCAACGAAGAGTACATTTTATTTTTATATCTATAAACTTTTGCTAATACTGTATTATTTAGGGTTTCTCACCCTTCGAGTAGCGACAGAGAAAATTACCTCAGTCGTGGATTTTACAACAAACCGCTTAAGAATATCTAAAAGGTTCAAGCACATTTAAGCGCTTCCCAACTGAAGGAATAGTGCGAAAACATCGTATTAGAGGTTGGCACAAAGATAAGCTGAGTTTTACTACAACTATGTGTCGTTGCATTTATCAAGAAAGAAAAATCTCTATCGCGCACTGGGCGTACCTAAGCTTCTTGTTTTCGTATCGGGCCATCTACGCCGAGTTTCGTTCAGGGGTTACATGTATACTTCCCTAAACATGATACTCTTGATATAATCAGAAGTGAGATGAGACCAGAAGTACTGAGCTAACCAAATTCTTCACTCGGCGAAAGTGAATATTCTTGATAACACACGAACGGTTGGCCCTCTGGTAGCGTTTTCTGAATTTTCCCTCCAAAACGTGAGACGCTCGTGGCGGTAGACGGTCGAACTAGATTCCAGCATCGTCGTGCGTGTTCCGCGGCTTTAGGTTGAGAGGAAGGGGGTAGGAAATGTTTTTGGAACTCGACCAATTTTTTTCTCTCTAGTTTTAGCGCGTGGGAAGCGGCATAAAGTCCTCAAATTTGTTCACTAGTGCCAGGATCTACTACCAATGCTAGAGCCCTTCACTTCTAGTCTCATCTCACTTCTGATATTATTAAAAACAACCGATGATACAATAAATAATTGCTAACATAAGATTTTCCAGAAATATCTCTGAAAAAGTGTGCGTGTGCATGGTGATTCTGTCAACGTCTGGAAAGCTTAGGATTTTCTAACTGTGCTTTTATTATTATTTACGCCTTACATTCAAAGAATATATGTTCGAAATCGCCCGGAAACTGTTGGATTCAACTGATACAGTGATGGTGGCCATAATTTTCCATGTCTGATAGGTATTGGGTGCCGACACTTCGAAATGCGTTACAATAGCTTCGCTCAACGGAGATGGTACCAATAAAATGTCAAAACTCTAAAATATACATGATACAAAACTACATTTAATATTTTTTCGGTTTCAAATGTAATCTTGTTCAAACTAACATTGTTCTGTAGATGACCATGAGCACCGTCAAAAACTCCATTTTGGTACTTGCCATAAGGCGTATCATCATCCAAAACCAAAGTAGTTATTCTTGTTTTTTTTTTGGTTTTTTTTTTAAAAATGGTTAGAAAATTAATAAGGTGTTTTAAAATGTTTTATTAACCTTACCTTGGGTTGAATTTAAGCATCATGAATTTAAAAAACCGGCCCATATGAGAAACTGGCTCTTTGACATTTGGGTCGAATTCATCGGTGTCTACCCAAAATGGAACCTTAAAGATTTGTGCAAACATATTGAACAATATTTGTCAAAAGCCTTATAGTCCTAGTATTAAACACCGCGTATGCTCTCTGACATGTAACTATCAGCTATTAACACCCAATGGATAGTAAAAAGAGCGTGGCGTCGTCTTCTACTAATTGCATACGGAAAAAAGAGAGACGTTAATCAACTTACAGACATAAATCCAATACGCAATAGTAATTCTGAGATGTTCATTTTCATTTTAAGCTTTTCACTCCTGCAAAATCAAATGTTTTGTTAGTATTTAGTCAATCGTTAAATCTCGTGTCATAGATTAAAACATTGCAAAGTAGGGAAGCCCTCACATGAGCAGTTCCCGTATGAGCGGTCCTCGTAACAGCAGTTCCCTAAATAGCGGTTCCCGAAATGGCAGTTTACCCGTTACAGCAATTACCGATACAGAGGCGTACCGTTACAGCAGTTCTCTAAGGAGCGGAAAAACAGATATGCGAAAAACGATAGTTGTTTATTATGGTGTAAGCTGGCCCAGCTTTGTTACATGAACTCAAAAAGAACTAGATCAGATATTGATAATTTGGTTAGGTTAAAGTTGATTATTTCAACTAAATAGTATTAGTCAGGTTAGGTTTTGTTTCGTTTGGTTAGACTTTGGTTAGTAATATTTTGGAAATAGTGTAACAATGTTACGCCTTTTCCATAAAATTATTGTTTACAATTATCTACTTCCGAAATAAAATAACCTTTCTCGAATTATAATATGCCTTTTGCAAAAAATCACTGTTTACAATTATCTAATTCCGAAATAAAATAACCTTTCTCGAATAATAATATGCCTTTTCCAAAAAATTACTGTTTACAATTATGTACTTCTGAAATAAAATAACCTTTCTCGAATTATTTTTCTATCCTGGTATGAGAATTGTAAACTGATACAGCCTGAAGAATAATGCAATATTTAAGTGTAATTTTTAAAAAAATTCATAAACACGATCCGTTAGTAGGTCACATTACATTAATGAATGATCACAGAAAAAGGTAGTTTTTGAAACCAACGAATACAACTGTATTGTTAAGAAATGCGCAAAACTCAACACAAACACTGCTATTTCCCAAAATAGCAGCCGCCATTTCTAAAACAGCAGTTTTGAAAAACACCGCTGTTTTTTGGAATCGCGGTTGCTATTTCGAGAACTGCTCTACCGGAAACTGCTCATACGAGGTACAACCGCAAAATATAACCTCGAAATTTTCGTCGCTTACTCATTTTCAAATACAATTTTTCTAAATATTATTTATGCCTGATAAAATATTGTCTATGATGAAATCAATGCGTTTGAAAATATACCTTATACCAGAGGTTATAAAGAACCCATACTCCCTCAGTGGAAGGACGTTACCAACTCGCCTCATTTGGTGAAACATCAGAGTTACAAACAAAATTGTATTTACGGAGATAAATTAGTCATAAAATGCCTTATAATCTTCCTGGAAGGGACGGAAATAAGCACAGGACATTTTTGGAATTTAAAAGATACCATTCTAAAAATGTCTCATTTTTCATTATTACTTGACTAGTGACATTTAACACTACGGGTTTTGGATTTTTCTGGACGAGTGGTCAATGAAAGAATTTGCTTATTTCTGTCCCTACCATGTCATATATTTTGCACTCGTTGGATTTGAAAATTATTTGTCGTTACAAGCAAACATTGATAACAAAGTTTAACAACGTTTATTTTTCAATGTATAAGTCTTGATCCTTCTCCACTATTTGATAATTTGTTGTTCAGAGTTTCCCAGGTTTATAGCTCTTTATCTAGCTTACTTCCTACAAAATAACGCGGAACTATTAAGTTGATTGTCAATGGGGGCAAGTTATGCTAAGTTATCACACTCTCGTGAAAATTAAAAACAGTAAAACTTTAACTTGACCGCCTTGCTATTTATAAGCACGATTGGAATTCGCGAGACATCCGCTGCCTTTCGTTCAAGGTTTGATGACACCTAAGACTAATCACCTATTTAGATATCGCGCATTCATAGAACGCTCGAGGTTGACACCAACCCTTTAGAAGATAGTTATCATTTGCGATAACCAGCTTAAATAGTTAGAGAATTGCCTCCAATATCTAGTAACTGGAAATTGCATGGCGCTATTCTTATAGTTAAGGCAAAGTGGACAAAGTACAAAAAAGACAACCAATACACGATTCCTTCTAGCTAACTTACTATTTAATGGAAATGTTCTGGAGTGTTCAAACTTTATCATAGCCACTATAGCCAGCTGGTAACTCCTCCATCATTTCTGGCTCTTATGGACTCCAGTAACTTCCAAGCCAGAGTTAGAAAATAACGCTTTAATAAAATAATACATGCAACAAGATAATTAGCGAAGTTTAATTGTCTCAATGGTATTGTAACTGTGCTATGTCATAGCTTTTCTTGTCATTACACAATATTTTCCATAAATTACATTACGGTCCTTTTAATGATCAACTTATTCTTGGTAAAACTACTACTATCCGTTTGAGAGTCATTGTGTGGCCCCAACAAGTCAATATTGCGTTGCTTATATTGTCCATTTTTCTTCTACTTCTTACGTGTTATTATTGTAATATTTTTCCAAGTTACCTCTTTTTTCGTTGTAAACTGTCAAGAATAAAGTATTTCGTAGAACTAAAAATAGCTATTCCTAAGGAACAGCTGTCTGTTCACAAAATAATACTGACAGGCTGTGTTCGCATTAGTCCCGCACGTTTGCTTCAAAACAAACTAAAAATAAATTAAATACTCAGAAATCTTGCGTCAGTGATACATTTTGAGATACCAGATTAGGCGTTAGATTTCATTAGCCGAAATTCATCGATTATGTGTAAAGTTTTCTAAAAGTAGCACTCCTTTTACAATACTAACCCTCCAATGTAGAAACTTAAAACCAATAAGATATTTTCACGTCAACAATAGCTATGTTTAAAATGCTTTTAAGAGTAAAGTTTCTGAAAACGATTTAACAAGAATTAAGGTAAATTAGTGACGATTAAAATAATTAATACCAATTATATTTATTTAATTATTTAAGAAAACTCTCTTAATTGCGTCTCGACTCTGAGAGGTTTATTAAGGTTTCCCAACTTGTTAATGAATCTGGCAATGTAAGTTTATTTTGAGATGAAATTGAAACGTCGTTTCAGTCCTTAAGTCCTCAGATCGGAATTGGACTCTCAACTTAGTAAGCATATATCGATTCCAAATAGAATAATAACACGAAAAACTTTTGACATATTTATAAATTATTAACCTACTCTTCGGACACATGCACCGTACAATCAAGAAATGTTCACTGATTTAACTCGTTGACTTAATCTCGCATAAAAAAAGACTGTTATGAATAAATGGCACACTGATAGTTCTACTTCATAAATAAGCTTAAAGGGACAAGAAGACTCATGATGAAGCAACTGTTTTTAGCTCTCCGAGTGACGTATGTCACGGAGAGGTTCTAATTTCGACGTGTGTGTCTGTCTGTTGTTACACCTCAGCACTATGTTACAAAGGACCGATATTTTGGCAAAAATTCCACAAGGCTCATAATGACAATATTTATACATGTTTGACTCCCACTGAAAACCAGGACGTTGCCAAAATAAATTATTTTTCGGGATGAAGCTTCTTTTGAGGTCATAAAAGAGTTTTTATCCCCGTTTTGAGGATTTTTTAACTCGCCTTGTCGCCATAGCCACATTTACATGTTATGAACTTTTGAGTCTGAACCCTCTAACCGGATTTGATCGCGAGTCGCCATTACCTTGTTTGCATTTCGTAAACTTCTGAGTTTTAATCACTCGGACCTGCATTTGGTAGTAGTAAGTTCTCTAATTAAAATACCATCAACGGTAAATCAAAGGCCAAGGCTTAAGTTCCTCTCGCTCCGAGTCCCAATTTCAAGTCGTGCACCGTCACACGTGACTACCGGTCGGCCGCCCTTTTCGGTTGGAATTCGGTCGCATGTGTGAACCAAACTAAAACTTTACCGTCGACAGCACGCGTAAAAAAAATTTTACGCATCCCTATAGTTTTCGATCGTCATTTTCGGTCAAGTTTGAACCTAGCTTTAGCTATTCCTAAGGTTACGATTTTTTAGCCACATCGTTTGATGTACCTCAAACGATGGGGATATTAGTTTGGCTTGGTCTGAAGAAGAAGAAGACGATGAAGAAGTATCGTTCGTCTTTTTAAAGGGTGAGTGAAAAGGGGATTTTTGATTTTCAAAGGGCGGGGATTATGATTTGTCTTTAACAGTGCAATGCGAATGTACAACGCACATGTTAATGAACGCACTTAGAGTGAAAAGGGATAAACTGTGTTAAGGTGGTATTTTTCATTAATTGGTGATTTCAAACGGGAAAGGCTTATGATCTATCTTTAACAGTACAATGCCGATGCACTGTGAAAATATTAAGGAACAAACAAAATCTGTAGTCTGTACTGAGAAATAAAAAATTATTACTTTTTGAACAAAATTTTGTCACATTGCCTTACCTAAAACGAGAAATTTTATTCTTCTCTCTTTAAAATTTCTTATACTTTAAGCCATGACTTTTCTAAGAATCCGAACTTTCTATACGATAAAAAGTTCGGGGTTTACACAAAGATAGAACTCAAGTTGGGTGTTTTACCGAATTCTTTCTCTTCCAAACGCTTCTGGGCATAGACTCATGTTATAAATGTATAAGACACGATATGTATGAGTCGGCATAAGTCTATGTTGTAAACTCATCGAGGGGGTAATCACTAAAACTATCTGTTCTTCGTTTCGCCGGAATATTACAATTATAGCATAAGTAAATTTATACGGGTAATAATTTATCACTGTTTAGGATAGGGCATTCACTCTGATTCTATGCATGGTAAATCATTTAAGCATTGTAAAAGCATAAGTAAATTTATACGGTTATAATTTTATCACTGTTTAGAGTAGAGAATCGAGGGGCTATTAACTCTGATTTTATGCACGGTAAATCATTTAAGCATTGAACAAGTTGGGAAAACCAAAATATTACCTCTCCGAGTCAAGAGGTCTACTACTACAAAGTTATTTACCTAGACATAAAATTATTTCTCTATTTGAAGTTAAAATTTATGAATTATTGAAGCTGTATTCCAAGCATTGCGAATATACAGTAAAGCAGACGACATTTTACATCCAATAAATATAAATCTTGGACACACGGAAATCAGTCAATGGGGAAAAGAACAGGAAATGAAGTATATAATTTTTCGAGAGATATAACCTTTATGTGTTTGTAAAGGCGGAATTGTCTACGCTTTAGCAGTTTACCCTATATTCTCATAGCTACATTCACAACTGGTTTGCAGTATAAATACTACTGTCTCGTTTCACCTCAACGATATTCTTAGTTTGCCAACATGAGTGTTAACGTTAAAAATCACCAATACTTACTTGTGGTAAGACGCATTGAAAGTCAATGCTCACCATAAAGAGAATAATAAGTCTGTAGCCACTACCCGATAACGATTAGACCTTTTACTGACCTAATTGCAACCATGATGCTTTCTTCTATTATAAAATCAAAACCTGATTATTTAAGCGTGTAATTAACTTTCGACTCACTCTGAACCAGGGTTGGCAAAAACCCGGGAAAAACTAGTTTTTGCCGGGACACGTGGAAAAAACCGGTAAAAACCGGCAAAAACGGAAAAAACCGGCAAAAACTAAATTCATGGTTACAAAGTGGTAAACTAGCGAGTTTTAAGTGCATTTTCGAGATGTTTGTTATTGTTATGTTAGAAAAATAACAATAGTATTTTTAATTTTTAAATTTGAGGTGGTTATTACTCTATTAAATTTTTAGTATTCAAATTTGCCAGGTTTTTCGCGAATATTTAACGAATAATTAGTCAAATACTTCACATAGCAACTGGAAAAAACCTTAAAAAGTGGAAAAAACCGTGGAAAAAATGGTTTTTGCCACCGGTTTTAACCTGGTTTAAACCGCGCGGTAAAAACCGCGGAAAAATTAGTTTTTGCCACCCGGTTTTTACCAGGTAAAAACCGCGGTTTTTTCCACCCCTGGCAAAAACTTGCCAACCCTGCTCTGAACCGTTAATGTCCCTTCATTTCAGACACGAAAATCAAAACCCAAAGTTTACTTCACCTCTGGTCTCAATTATTTACTCTTTGGATCACTAAGCCTATTGCGGATATTACTTGATTTACCCGACACAGTGCAGGCCTTAGCTTTCTTTATGAAATCACTAAACCAAGGATTATTCTATATACAGATATAGTATAGCTTAAGTAATATATAAACAGCCATTTCAAGTAATAATATTAAAAAATATCCTTGGAATATCAAAATGAAACAGAACTTTAAAGCTACAAAAGTACTAAATGCATCGAATTACGAAAAATATTTCCACATATTCACTTTATATAATGGAAGAAGTGAATATTAAGGTTTTGTAGGATTTCTTTACACATCAAAACGAAAATAACTGCTAACGCAGCGCACTAGTGTAACATCGGACGGACACACACAGACAAAAACATAGACTGCTTTTGAACTCTTTCCGTATTAATTTTGATTTGAGAAACAAGATTATCTTAAATAATAAAATAAATATAATTCATATAAAATATTTTCTTCGTTAGTTATTCGCCTTATTGAACGTTACATCGTTTTAAACAAGTTGGGAAAACCAAAATATTACCTCTCCGTGTCGAGAAGATTATATAAACTTAAGTATCCAATGAAAACGTCGACCTTTTTGCCCTCATCCTTTCCCGCGCTTTGCGCTTCCGCATTTCATCCTTACTCTCAACATTATCTTCCTCCATTTTACATACAAAAATCAAATACTCACAAAAAGAAGCGGCAAAAACCTGCTGGCTCTTTACAACCACTTAATTTGACTTAATATCCAATTCCCAGCAACAATAATATACCGGTAGTTTAATTGTCAACCTACTAGCATCGAAATTCTCATTAAGAATGGCTCCCGCGGATAAAAAAGGGCAATTTTCATGTAGGTGGGCTTTATCTCATTAGATTTGAAAAATATCATTTGTTTTTTTTCCCCAATGCCTAACCGTTTGGATTTTTTTTAAAGCAATCTTAGCACCAAGAAATATTTTTTGATACAAAACAAATGTTTTATATTCTTATTAAGAATAAAACATAAGGATAAAAAAGGTCTGTCCTTTCGTAATTTTTTAAGCTTTTATCATGATTACTCTATACAACAGTAACAAGGAGTATAAACCCATTAGTGGAAGCAGTATTTTTTCCGAAACAATCTCGCTTATGTTTATCCTCTCTAAACTTCGCTAAAAACGTATTACTCCTACGTAAAATATTAATAGACAGGCAAGGATTCATACCATTAAAGAAGGAGCGCCATATTATCCATATTTTCATTTCACATACAGAGAAAAGAAATTATTATGTTTCTGAGAGAAGCTTCCCGTTTTTGTTATTGTTTTGAAAAATATATCGCAATGCACGGGCCTTGATAGATATAGGAGGCAATGAATGAAATATATCACAATGCACGCGCCTTGATAGATATAGGAGGCAATTATTGAAATATATCACAATGCACGGGCCTTGATAAATATAGGAGGCAATGATAATCTCTCTCTTTGCACGAGAGGTTTATCTTTAATATTTAAATAAATATAATTATTTTTAATTATTTTTATCTTTAATAATTAACATTAATAATAGTTAAATCGTTTAAAATAAAGTTATACCTATTATCATCTCAAACTTTGCTAATATTGACGTTTAAAGTGAAGGGTACCCCTCTTGCCCGCATTCTTCAAATTTTGGGGTATATATACGATTCGTTTCCATTATAATAGTAAGGAAAAAGCGCAATTGCGAAAACCTTTGGTGGCGATCCCACCTTAGGGAGGCTAGACGTTTCTCGTAACCCTAGCTGATCGCCGCGTATATCCTAAAACCAAACGATGATAATGGAGTAGAAGCCAATGATACAGATTGGTGTCTATGTGGAATAGACGGAAGACCAGTGGATGGTGGTGTTAGAAGACAGTGTAAGTGCAGACTGGTGTCAATGTGGGATTGACAAAGAACAGAAGATGGTGGTGATTGGAAGCCAGTATGTACAGACTGGTGTTCAAGTCGAATGGACGAAGACCAGAAGATGGTGGTGATTAGAAGCCAGTAAGAACAGACTGGTGTCCGTGTGGGATGGACAAAGACCAGAAGATGGTGGTGTGAGAACTCAAGTAGAGAAGCCATTTCCGTGACTGTGAAAGCAGTTCGGAAATGGCGAACACGTTTGCTCCGATACGCAAACTGCGAACGCGGTCACGTGGGTGTAACAACGGACAGACAGACACAATACCAGGCAGACAGACAGACAGACACGGCCGTTACAGAACCTCTCCTGGACTACGTCACACGGAGAGGTAAAAAGAACTATTAAACATTCTTGAGAGACTTGTCTAATATTGACGTTTGAATTGAAGGATACGACTGTTTTTTCGCCTTACTCAAATAGGTAGTATATAAGGGTTTCGAATCGCAGCTATGGATAAGAACAGCGCAATTGCGTAAACCTTTGGTGGAAGACCCCGCTAATGGAAGGCTAGACGTTTCTCGTAACCCTGGCCGATCGCGGATCGCCGCGTATGTCTTAATCTTAAGGTTGTCGCACACTAGAGCAAAAAAACGTGACGCTGTTACTAGCATCAAAAACAAATTTTGGGGGAGGAAATATTTCGGCATCGGCGTCGGGAAGATTTCGCGTCGGTTCTGGCGATCTTATAGAGTACTCGCGCACTAGGTAAAAGCGCTGGTACCGAATGCATGTGAACGTGAATGCGCGCGCATCCGTTTATTTACATCCCTAAACTTTTCGTGTATCGATCGTGTTTCAGATTTCTTTTTCTTTTAATTTTTTTTGTAGCATATTTTTTTTAATTAATCAGTGTTCATACATTATATGATAGTTTTTAATTTATGATAGTGGAAATTGGTTGAACTACCACTTATTCAGGTAAAAAATAAATGTTATTTATATAATTTTAGTTTATCACGTAATGTTATTTTTTAGGCCTTTCCCTCATTTTCTAAAATTATAGACATGATATTATGCTCTGCCATTTTTCACGAAAGAAAGCTAGGAAATAAAAACAACTCGTTCAAAATTTCAAAAGAAAGTGAGAAAAAATCATTAAAGCGCGGTTTCATTTTTTCAAACGTGGTGCAATAGAAAAAAATTCCGTAGGACCCGGCTCCAATTGGTTGAAAAAGTGAGGTATGCCTTGACGTCAGAGCGGTTGCCAAGAGGAGCGACAAAAAGTTGGGGCTAGCTGAACTCGGGACAGAACAGGTTTTTGGTCCGAGCGCCAGATCGGCGACGCGAGCATAATTTTCTACTTCTATGTGTGCGATACGAGTTGCCTATAGCAGCAACGGATTTACTAGCGGCAACCGTTGCCGATACGAGAAACAGCCTAGTGTGCGACAACCTTTAGGCCTGTGCGAGTCCAGTTTTTTGGGCTTCGAGTCGAGTCTCGAGTCCTAAAAAAAGCTCTTATAGAATCTCGAGTCGAGTCTTTTAAGTGGTATCGAGTCCTCGAGGTCTAAAGTCAGCTTCAAAACTGCGTCTCAAGCCCAGTGTCGAGTCCTGATAAATTATACCAAGTCCCAGTCGAGTCCTAATAAATTATTTCATGTCAACATCAAGGCTAAATATTTTCATATCTTTTATTTTTTACTCTTAATTTGTTCAAATTTCACAGCTTGGATATAAAAAGTAACAAACGTCAATAAACATGTTCTAGCTGACGTCAAACTTTTGTCCAATCAGCTGTCTTCTCTAAAATCTAAATCGGTAAAACCCCACTAGATACCGCGCTCTACTTGAAATTCCGAGTCACCGAGTTCTGGCGAAATACATTGATAAAGGATGAACGTGAGGAAATTTGTTTTTGTGCTAGAGGGTAGGCAACTCCCTATCTCCGAAGGCAGCTTATTCGTTATATACTTTGTTGCAGCTTCGGTTGTCAGCACGGGAAAGCTAGGCCACTATTTAATGTAGATTTGTGAGAGACGAAAGAAGAATAAATTCTTTATCCATAGTAAATATTTTTGGACTTGATATGGTGTTAAGCCTCGGTTCGAGTCCTCCTCGAGTCCAGTAGTGAGGATTTTTGAGGACTCGAAATTATTCTCAAGTCCTAAAACTTTGATTTTCAAGTCTCGAGTCGAGTATACTCGAGTCCAGTAGTGAGGATTTTTGAGGACTCGAAATTATTCTCAAGTCCTAAAACTTTGATTTTCAAGTCTCGAGTCGAGTACTCGACTCGAGACTCGATCGAGTACTCGCCTTTGATCGAGTACTCGCACAGGCCTGCTTAATCTCAAGGATGATGATGGAGTAGAAGCCAGG
Source organism: Phalangium opilio (assembly GCA_019434445.1). Classification (NCBI taxonomy): domain Eukaryota; kingdom Metazoa; phylum Arthropoda; class Arachnida; order Opiliones; family Phalangiidae; genus Phalangium; species Phalangium opilio. The sequence continues at coordinate 247,124 of JAEQBA010001460.1, read as the reverse complement.
TGTACAGACTGGTGTCCATGTGGGATGGACAAAGATCAGATGATGGTGGTGTGACTGGTGTTCTTGTGGGATGGACAAAAACCAGAAGATGGTGGTGTGACTGGTGTCCATGTGAGATGGACAAAGACCATAATTGGTGGTGTGTGGAAGCCAGTGTGTACAGACTGGTGTCCAAGTGGGATGGACAAATGGCCTGAGGATAGTGGTGGTAGATAGGCAATAGATAATAGCCATTGTAAGTGGAATACAATTTTCCAAATTTCCGGGAACTGTAAATGCGGTCCGGAATTTGGGAAACCGTTTGCTCCGATTTGAAAACTGCGAACGCGGTCCCCTGGGGTGCAAGTCAATAACAACAGACAGACACACACACAGACAGACACGTCGAAATTAGAACCTCTCCGTGACATACGTCACTCGGAGAGGTAAAAAGATAGCGCTATTGACTCATTAGGGTAAGGTATGGAGGGCTTATCCACTCATTAGGGTAGGGTGTTGAGGGACCATTCACTCGTACGATGTGGCTACTATTACGAGCCCTTGGGTCGTCTTGTTTTCTAAGTTTTCAAATGAAGACTAGTTTTCCTAAAGTTTCCAAAAGTATAAATTTGTAACGAATTTTTAAGTTGTTAACTCCTTAGAGATTCAAATGAAAAGGCACTTTCATTTAACAAGAAACCTCTTGTGATGTTTTCTACATTTCGTTATGACCAATGAAAAAGGTCTATTTTTAAACTTTGTGAGATTTTTTTCAAGTGTTCATCGTCACTGAGATTCTGAAATTTACGATACAGGTTTTAGTATGAGGCATGGGTAGATTTTTTTACCTCTCCGAGTGACGATGACGTCACGGAGAGGTATTACACTGGAGTATCTGTGTGTGTGTGTCTGTCACCGCGTTCGCAGTTGGCATATCGGAGCAAACGTGTTCGCAGAGAGCAATTTTTGTCTTCTACTCCCATCGTTAGGATTAAGAAGTACGGGGCGATCGGCTAGGGCTACGAGAAACGTCTATCCTCCCAACGGCAGGGTTTCCACCAAAGGTTCACGCAATTGCGTGTCTTTGTTATCATTGTTTGTGAATCAATCGCTTTATATGCCCCAAATTTCCAAAATTTGTTAAAGAAGCATACGCTAGAATTCAAACGTCAACAATAGCTTTAATTGAAATTTTTTAAGGAATAAAGTTTCTTAAAACTATATAACTAGAATTAAGGTAAATTTATGACGATTAAAATAATTAATATCAATTATATTTATTTAATTATTTAAGAAAAACTTTTTAATTGCGTCTTGACTCGGAGAGGTTTATTTTGGTTTCCCAACTGGTTTTCTTTTAAAGCTTTTGGGTTATTTTTGGGTATGTCGAGCAATAGAGAAAAAGGGTGATTTTTGTTAAAATTTAATTTTTGTTGCTCAACTTTGATGTTTTTCTTTACAAATTTTATTTATTTTTTAGGGATATATTTAAATTGTTCGTTTGAATTTTTCTACAGATCATGAAGGCAAGGAAAATCAAATAAAGTCGCAGGAAGGAGAGAGAAAAAAATTAATGCAGTTCAAAAAAATGAAGTAATTTGGAACAAGTGCCTTTGCGAAGCTACCTTTATGTTAAAATCCACGATTTACTTACTTTCTCAATATTAATAAGACAATTCCACGTTTAAAGATTTCATTCAGAGATAACCTGCAGAGACACGAGTATTGGTAGACTATTTGCGTTTAAAATGTTATGGTTTCTGAAGTAACTTGGGAAACGGCTTAGTTGGTATTCGTAAGAGAAATTCACGTGCACAACATTAAAAATCGTTCTATTCGGTCTGTATATACAGTATATCTACACAAGCAGTGAGCACAAATTAGAGGGAGAGTTGGAGACCAATTTCTCCAACAGCCCCCTTTTCAAACCTGATATCAGTGCAGTGGCTCTCTAAGAGCGTGCCGCACATACGCAATCCTAGTAACAGAGAGGGAAAATTATGAAAGAAGTTTGTTTACGGGTCGGCCAGTATTACGTCCGAGTATTAGGTGATTAAGCGTGGCCTATGCTACAGTTACCACGTGCGAGCCTCTAACCGTATTCTTGTGTTTACCCTTTTTGAATTTCCTTCTCAACGTATCACGTGACGTTGGCTTGACGGCCCCGGCCGTTATAGTTACTTTCTCCCTTCTATTTTTGATTCTCCCTTTTATTTGTGCTCACTTGCGCAAGTAAGAAAGAGTAAAGGTAAATATATAAATGTGCCCTTAAAAGCTTTTCTCCTTACCTGATATTCCAAATATTTTTTAGCGTTGTAGGTTCGTTGTTATTGTGTTACTTCTGAAAATGCAGCATTTGAATTGGAAAGCTCTGCGGGATTGATATTCTTCGAAAATTCTTACTCATTTCAATGTTGTCAAAGTAACATTGTTCAAAATTTTGGCAGGAAGGAGTAGACATGGAGCCGAATTGTACTAGCTTTTTAGTCTGACCGTCGGAAGGAAGGCTGCACTATGAACTGCCCTCTAGTGATAATTTTGAAAAATAAAACTAAAGTACGTCAATGCAATGACACATAGTGGTGCGATTTACGTCAACTGTCTTTCTGGGAAGCTGTTACCTTTATGCGTAAACTTTGAACTGATTACGCAACTACAGACATCGGATGCTTATTTTCTTATCAAGATGCTCACTAGAGAATAGTTTGTAGTGCAAGTTTGCTGGAAATATAATACAATTTTGCTGGGAATATAATACCGCTTGCCAAGTTATTAGTCCTAACGAAGTTTTTCATCCTTCCACTTTCCCCTATTGCGGAAGTGTATATTGACGGTTGTCAGTCTAAAAAGCGCTTACAATTCTTCTCCGTGTCTACGTCGTCCTGGTGTCGGCAAAATATTTAAGGGATAAAGAATAATTTATTCAGTGGTTATACAAACAGAAAATACACGCTTTATCACTTAATGTAATGATGATTTTATTCCATATAAAATATGTGCCACACACCAAGGAAAATCTGAAAGCAGTACGATTTAACTTCGGAAACTATTTTCGTTTTCATTAAATACAACGATGTATATTTTTACTTCTCCGACTGACGATGACGTCATGGAGAGGCATTACACTGGACGTGTCTGGGTGTGTATCTGTGTGTTAACAAAAAGCAATATTGACTTTAGTTTCGCAGTCTACGTCATGCACAACAAAATTCTTATTTTTTTTTTTTGAAACAATAAAAAAACAAGACAATAAATGCGAAACAAAGGCTACATGTTTCTAATTGAAGAAAGCAGTCCGTTTTCTAGCTTACATCTGGTAAAACATGGCTGAAATTGATTTGTACAGTTTTGAGGATTACCTTGAAATGTTTTTCATTTACGGAGAGTGTCAGAGAAACGCAAGGTTAGCTGCTTGGACGTTTGCAGAAAGGTTTCCGAACCGACCACATCCGGGGCATCAAGTAATTTTAAACGCAATAACCCGATTTCTCGAAAGAGGCACGGTGATTCGACGTAATGCACCAGTGCGACATCAACATCATCCGCCAGTTGTACAAGGAGGTGGACACGGGGCGGGCAGACGAAACGAAGTAGTAAGGCGTATCGTAGACAATACCCACCAGGGCTCTACATAAGGATATTTTTTTTAGTAGTCAGCCTGACTAGTGAGCCCCCTATCCCAATTGTTTTATGTAGTCACTGACTAGTGAGACGCATGGTTTACGAATATTTGGGACATTTTTTTACTAGTCAAGTTGACTAGTGAACCCCCAGATTTCGATTTATTTTAGTAGTCAAGGCATTTTTTTAGTAGTCAAATGCCTTGACTAGTGCCTTATGTAGAGCCCTGATCCCCACACCAGTTCACGGGCAATCGGAGCGGAATTAAATTGTTCTCATACAACGGTCTTAAACATTCTTCGTGGTGAAGGATTTCTCCCCTGCAAAATTCATCTTCACCAACATCTTAAACCACGCGTAGAGTTTTGCCGGTGGGTATTGGACCAAATTGAAGTTGATGGAAATTTCCTAAACCACGTACTTACGAGTGATAAGTGTACGTTTCACCGGGACGGTACCGTTAACCGCCACAACATGCACTACTGGGCGAGGGAAAATCCCCATTGGCTAAGGGCGAATCATCACCAAGAAAACTGGAGGATAAACGTTTAGTGTGGATTGTTAGGTGATCGGGTAATTGGACCTGTTTTTCTCGAAGAACATCTAAACGGAGATCATTACGTTGATCTCTTAAACACCGTAGTGTCCGATGCCCTAGACGATCTTCCCTTAGCAGAACGAAGACGAGTCTGGTTTTTTGCACGTGTTTCTCGGGATTGGCTAGACGCGGAATTCGGTCCCCAATGGATAGGTCGTGGTGGTCCAGTCGCTTGGCCACCTCGTTCGCCAGATTTAACGCCCGTGGATTTTTTTCTTTTTGGGGGTATGTACAAAGCCTTGTGTACGCCACTGAGCCAGAGACCTGCACGGGCCGAGTTTTTCAGGCCCGACCCAAGCCCGGCCCGGTTTTAGCATTTTGAATAAGCCCGAAACCCGGCCCGAGCCCGAGTACATAGTTGGTTTTTCGGCCCGGTCCGGCCCGGCCCGTTACATGCATTAACCAAGCCCGGCCCGGCCCGACCCGACACATTGCACGAATTGAACAGGCCCGGCCCGGCCCGGCCCGGCCCGTTACACGTATTTCAGTTGTAATTTTTATATTTTTTTACATAAAATCAATGATTTGAATTCATATTTGCTTTAGCGTCGTGTATTTTTCATTTCTTTTGATAATTGTTCGCTACATTTGCTCTTAGAAGCTTATACTCATTTAAATTATCTTTCATTTGAACTTTGGATTAAATGATAATCAACAAAAGCCCGGCCCGGCCCGGCCCGTTAATTTCCAAAATTTTAAAAGCCCGACCCGGCCCGGCCCGTTAATTTCCAAAATTTTAAAAGCCCGACCCGGCCCGGCCCGATACAATTTTCAAAAGTGGAAAGCCCGGCTCGGCCCGACCCGATCGGGCCGGACCGGGCTTGAGCCCGGCCCGTGCAGGACTCTGCACTGAGCCACCAACACTTGATAGCCTTCGAGACCGAATTCAGCAAGCGGCTGCTCTCGTTTCTCCCGAGATGTTAACTCGCGAAAGAGAAAACTCGGAATTCCGTTGTCGGCAATGTGTCAATGTCGACGGAAGACATTTTGAACATTTATTTTAATGCTTTGTCATTAAAAATGAATTTGAAGAGTTTAATGTTTAAATTTGGTAATGTTTGATTAACTTAAATTTGGGCTATTTGGTTTCCGCAAGTGACAACTTTTCTTTCCTAATTAAAATCCGTCATTGATTACACTTATGCATTTCATTTCTCTACATCAAAACTGAAACCTTTGATATTATGTGGAACTGAAGTGAACTGATCCCAATAGCGCCTGTAAATCCCTTAAAATTTCACTGCATAACACCAATGCGTAAGGGGAAGTATCTCTACTGGACGCCGGCGCAGTTTCCACCCGGTATATGCGAAATATTTTTCGGGATTTCGATGCTTTTAGTAGTTTTATATCTGCTGTTTCGTATCGTTATTCCAAGAAAATAATTTTAATTAATATTTGTGCAAGGTGCTACTTATTTTCATTTCAATATTTTAAAACGTTTCCAAATAATAAAGCCTCTAAAGAGAGAACTCGGTTTTAAAGTCGAAGTTATGCTGATAAAGATAGATGCATTGCTACGCACAAATTCGAGTCTTCAAACTGTGTATTAATATTGTTTTGCAAGATTTGCGACACATAAATTAGCGTATCGAGAAATGGTTTTGGTTGTTGTCGTAGTGTCTTAAGAGTAGTTTCTTTTAGATATGATTAAATAAAAATGCAAAAAAAAATTCAATTCCCAGAACCACAAAAGCGGTGGTCAATCCGACAATCCACACATTAAAATAGAGACTGATGCTCGAGAAAGGCAATCCGACTAATTCGTACAAGGAGTATTCATTATTCGATGAACCTGAGTAAAATTTCGGTCCAAGGCACATATTCAAAATAAACCAGCGTTTCTTTTCCATATATTGACGCAATCCTGTTGCAACATAAAGTAACACTCTGAAAATATGTGAAAACAGTTTGCGTGATATTCTAGGATTTCGTAGTAAAATAAGCTCAATAGACCATTCCAACAGAGAAGCAACACACATGAAGGGAGGCCACCATCTTAAGTTATTTCCCTCGCACCAATTATGGGGATTTTCTCTAACATAAAATCTTGGATTTTCATTAAAATAGATATGGTAAATAGTCTCTCATTACTCTCCGAATACTGATGGTGTGGAACCTACTACTTAAAGGGTCTGTAATGTAGTCGGCGGACCGTTGATTTCTTTTTTTTTTTCCTAGAAAAAGTCGTTATTGACGATTCAACCCTCCGGGGGTAAGCAAAAAGAAAGTCTTTCCTTCTTTCCGGGAACTTAGTGTTAAGGCATTTTGCCACTTTTGTGTTATTTAGCCTTATCCGGTAGGTGATACAATTGCGCTAATCACAGTGCCTTTGCTATTGCTACCGTCGACGGCTCTAGTAAACCCATTGGGGGTCTCGGATTTTCTGGAATGGAGAATGAGGAAACGACAGAGCGGGGCGGGTCACAACTAATCACAAGAGAGATTAACTGGATGTGAGGAACCGCTTTATAATCACGAAATAGTTTGTGTTTGTCGTGTTTTACATCTGCTGCTGACGTCCATGATTGTGGGTCGGGTGAACTTAAAAAAAACCGATACGGTCCAACGACTTCTTTACTGTCCGTATAAAGGGAATATTCTGACGCAACTAAAATTGTCTATTTTAATTTCTTCTTGCACATCCCTACTAAAATTAGTCAATTCTTTCGATAGCGGTCACAGATTCGGATTCTTTCAAATAACTGTCCAAGGTAGCGCGGTCATGTTATCGTGCGTTTCAGAGTCAGAGTATCGTTGCTGTCCAGGTTCCTTGCCTTTGGAGAGTATTGCTGGTTGGTGTTTTCATCGCTTTAACGTTTTTACTCGTGCGAGGTGGGATTTGGCAATGTAGGGTGACAGGAATATCGTGTGTTCGGGGCTTTTCATCCCCATCATTCCGATTTCAATTATTTTAAAGTAAACACTTATTTGGTGACTCCACCAAACCGAACTCTAGTTGAAGCCTCAAAAAGGGTAAAGAGACTCCACCTCCTCCGAAGCGCGCGAGAGTGCGGTGGTTTAGGGATGGTGGCGCGCGATGGTGAAGTGGTTTAGGGATGGTGGCGCGCGATGGTGAAGTGGTTTAGGGATGGTGCTAAGGGATAACGACTTAAGGCTAGCGCACACCTAACGTCATCGGACGGACCTCACGGATCGCACGCATCGGATAATTTTCTTCAACTGCGCACACTAAATTCGGAAAATTCGGATTTCCGAACGCGCATATGAGAAATTGAGCATGCGCGGCGGAATACTCGGGAATTTTCGAAATGCGCGAAATTTCAAACTATGCTTAACATAGTGGCTAAAGTTGTGCGTGTTTTTTTCTCTAGCAAAATAAGCATTTTTTCTGATTTTTCCCGGATTAAATTACTAACCGGAAACACCTTTCAACTTGGAATAATGTGGTAAACCTAGAAAATTTTCCTAATCTTAAAAGAGCGCCATACGGATTGAATGCCCCTATCGGGAATCCTCGTCGGCATTGCCGACATCCGATACGTATACGATGCGGACAGATGAGCGCGTTCTCATTTGAAACAATGGTAATAATAATAAAATCCGATGCGTGCGATACGTGCGGTCCGTCCGATGACGATAGGTGTGCGCTTGCCTTTAAGCTGTCTCCAGCGAGTTCTACTGTTAAGTTAATATTTATCAGTCTCGCTAAGCACTGGAGGTATGCCGTCTAGTAAAGAAATTTTTACATCATGCTCGCTTTTTTAGCCCCTATTGTTTCACTTTTTTATTATCTTACATATCCCGCACGAGTGTCATTTCTGCTGGGGCAGCTTGTTTTACTCATAGCGAGAATAATTCTATGTTCGCCTTAGGCACACACCGTCAAAGACTGTGATTTATCGCAAAACCAAATGTAAATATAATATGAAGAGCCTGGGATAATCCTTCCCTATTGCTAATATTGAAACATGTACCCAAGCAATGAACCACTTCAATCATTCTTCTTAATACCTGCGATCAATGTATTCCGTTAGTTCCTTGGGCAGTCCTAGGCGTATTGCCATACCAATCGGTATCATGAAATACTTGGTTCTTCCCATGTAGAAATCTAGCCCATAGTCTCTAGCGCTTAAAACATCGTCATCCCTTTGGACGCAAAATTTGCTGAGAGTACGGAAGATATAATTTTCGTATGCCAGCATAACTACATCAAAATTTACAAATGTGTCTGCGAACGATGCAAGGTTTGTGATTCTAGGCAGCTTCTTGACCGAATGATCAAAGAGACGATCAGAACTGATTCGATTCTAAAACCAGAGAATGTAATGTTTCAGACGATGGTATTACTTTACATACACATATATCAGAAAGATTAGAGTCTCATATTACAGTGGATTTTCATTCACACTCTAAGCAATGTATATGAAAATTTATAAAACAGTCAATAATTTACTGTAAAATTTCCTTTTACAAGAACTGATCTGCGACGGAACTCAGGAGCTAGCAGAAGTTGCTCGAAAGTGTCCGGTGCAGTTCCGGCGCAAAGAGCCATGTTGACTTTCATTTCATTTACATATGTAAGCATTAGAAAAAGCATCCCCAACATGAAACTAAGCACAACAATTCGAGTTGACAGGAAGTTTGGCTCTCGTGGTATGGCTGCAAATTTATAGAGTTGTGTTTAGAAAAATCCAAGAGGTTTTTCCAATAATATCCATAAATTCTATTACCTTGCCTGAAAAGAATCCTATACGGCTCGAGAACGTTTTTACCTATGTTTGCAAGTCCTTCAGTTCGAAGTAGAACAGGTTTCTTGCTATGCCATCTCTCACTGGTCACAAAAATAGCGACGATGGCAAAATATACCGCAATCAAACAAATCACCTGTAAAAGATTCAAATCTTTTTATCTACGTTAGGGTACGCGTATCTGGCGTAAACCATTAAGTATTAATTTCAACGACTATGGGATGAGTCAAAAGCAATTAAGCTGCCTGTGGTGATCGATTGATCCTTATATTCTCAAAGAAAAAAACTCGCTTTACTTCTTAGAAATGTTCTGGTATTAAACTACAAAGCTGTATACTGAAAAGTGTATTTTTGCTTTAATCCAATCAATAATCTCCTAAGCTATTGTCAGTTTGGGCTGCGCGTTTTACACTATAGTTCAATTGTTAGAAGTATTACATACGAGAATATTTTAACTTGTCACTCGAAATGGTGACGGTCTTACTGGTCTAAATCTTCGAAAAATATGCTTTTAGTTGCATTCTATGGGAATCGATTTTGGGTTCGCCTGTCATTTGCCATAACGAGTCACCATTAAAAGCGCGACAATCTTCGTGATTGTTAGAGCGAGCGCTTTATTTCGAGAACAAACTCTTTACTTGCCGTTAAAAAATAGCGTGGGTAATTAATTACCCAGCGTCATTACTTGAATTGATAGGGTGGGAAAATTCGTAGCTGAGCCTTCGCGGCAGTAATTGGTGACATGAGACACCAATGAAACTGACGTCGACGTGTATGACGAAGAAAATCCAATAGCTTGGTGTCTCTCGTAGGTTATATAAGTGTCCGCGATAAGCACATCTCTTTCAGTCTGCAATTGAAATAACGCGAATGATATAGTTATATATTTCCAGCTCTTAGCGTTATGAAGATTAACCTATCCTTAAAGTATGTTTTGATAGAAATAAATTTAATGAACAGGGATAATGAAGAACTTTACATTGAATGGCTTGCTTAATCAATGTAAACATGATTAACACCATCATCAATAGGTACGCTGACTACAATAGTATACGACACTTTTCATACTAGCAGAAATTAGTGAGCATTCATTTCTGTTATCCAATTCTGGGATCCAATTGGAAAGCACAGAGAAATGACGAACATGAATGGGGTGGGGCTTACTTGTCCACTGATACCGGCGTAAGAGTAGAAGCATAAAATCTCGCGACTTATGCATTCTTAAAGTATATTCCTTCTTGGTTATTACCACATTAACTTGATGTTTTAATTCCAATTACCTCAATATTAATTAGTGTCAAATATATCAATAATATGCCATCACACAAAAATTTTGAGCTTAATTGTTATGTAATAAACTTCTACGTACCGTGTTTTTAAGAGTTTGAAATGAATTCCAACCTCCATCGAAAAACGTATATTTATACCTGAATTCATTAGATATATTATTCATCACTTTCACTTTTCTCTATTCAAAAGACTTATTAACCCAACGTCAACTACCAAAATTTCTCCTATCTTTAAAATCATTCCCATATTTCAACTATTAGGTTTAGGATAGAGTTGTAGTAAACAAGCTGGTCCAGCAACCAGAACATTTTGCACACCCAATCAATTTATAGGACATTGGTCCAGTGAGGCAGTGACCCCTATAAGTGTCTCAAAGTTATCTTATTTCCGTCCCTGCTTAAAATAAAACCGACAAAATAAATCACGGCTAGAAAAGGTTGAATTGGGGCGGAAATAACTGAAATACTTTGAGCCTCCTGGAAATTCGCGAGAGCGGAAATAAGCAGAAAACTTGAAATGTATCCAGGGGCACTATTCTCTAAAAATTTTATTGATTAAATACCCAAATCCAAATGTAAACATTAGGGTTGGTTCCATAAGGAGAGAGAGCTTAAAACCCTATTCTTTAATAGCGTTTTCCTTTGGGTCCTCGCGGAGCGCTCCCAAGGAGCAATAAAAATGGTAGTAGTAGTTTCCAGCTTCGTTAAAGACTGTTTTTGAAGAATAGGATCTCCTAGTTTTATTCCTCCATGGGAGCGCTCCGCGAGGACCCACGCTATAACCCAAATCCAAATCGACATTTGAATCTCCCGCCAAACATTTCACCATCTCAAATTATTCTCTTATTTCTTTAACCCAAATCGACATTTGAATCTCCCGCGAAACATTTACCCAAATGTACGTCACTTCCTCTTTCATTGCATAATTTATAAAACTAATTAATTATGAACATTTTTAACCATTTTTGGATATAATCGATTGTAACACACTTGTCATTAAATTTTCAGGGCGTATACTTAGCTTGAAAAATTGATATTTAAATCTAAGTAGGAGATTCAGTTAAGATTTTATGTTCGGCTCTAAAGCCTTAATAACAATGTTTAGTAAATAAATCATTATTAATGATTTATTTACTAATGTTACATTAATCACAATGTTTAGAGCCCGGCATTATCTATCCATTATCCAAGTTATTTTATCTTCATCCATACTCGAAAATTATCCACATAACTCATGCTAAATCGTATTATAATCCACAACTTTGTTTATAAATAATCGGTTATCCACCAATTTGTGGATAATGGATAGATAATGCCGAGCTCTAAACATTAATCGTAATGTTTAGTAAATAATACAATTAGTCGCAGTGTATACAAAAATTATACTTAGCTTGAAAAATTGATATTTAAATCTAAGTAGGAAATTCTGTTAAGATTTGATAATTTTCGTTTTATTTGAACTAGTTTCTATATAGGAACTTAAATCAATTGGCCATTTGTATACACTTACCGACAATTGATTTTACTAATCGGGAATCTGTTTATAACATTAAATCGGAACTTCAAGTGTCACAAGACAGTAGATCACAAAAATTATATTTAGCTTGATAAAATAAAATTCAGTTAAGCAAAGGCTTAAACATTGCCGTCGGCAGTCCGTAAGATTCCCGCGTACGCAATATAGGACTCCCGGTCTACTCTACCGTCTACCGTAAAATCTGGCGCGTTTAGACCAGAGATCTATCCTTCGTTTATTCTCAGTATCATCTTAAGCTAAAAATATGAGGTTTTCTACGTACATAATTTACGATACCCCGGATAACGCGCGCGGTCTCTAGAGCCGCGCCAATCTTCCCTTATTTATTCTCAGTATCATCTTAAGCTTAAAATACGAGGTTACTAACCGACACGTCGCGCTCGGGAGCACGCCGCGCTCGGCATTCGAGGGATCAGGCAACTAGCGTAATACGCTTCCCATCGTACACCCTCAGAAAGACTTTATTACGGAGCGGCTTTCCCCTCGTCAACGAGAAACGCACGCCGTCCGAGGGATCAGCCAATGGCGTATTCCCCGGGTATTACCTTTTTGGTGGTTTTAATGCCGTAAATTCGGGAGATATGCCTTTAATCCGTTCTAATATTGAAATAAAAACTGTAAAAAGTAATCCCGAGTGTATTTCCGCGTTAAACGGCGTAATACGCTTCCCATCTTACACTCTCAGAAAGACTTTATTACAGAGTGGCTTCTCCCTCGTCAAATTTTCCGTATAGAGAAATATTTTGCAAACGCCATCTATGATGTCGTGTGCAAAATAAAAAAGGTTTTAGCATTCCTAGTTTTATTCCTCCATGGGAGCGCTCCGCGAGGACCCACGCTATAACCCAAATCCAAATCGACATTTGAATCTCCCGCCAAACATTTCACCATCTCAAATTATTCTCTTATTTCTTTAACCCAAATCGACATTTGAATCTCCCGCGAAACATTTACCCAAATGTACGTCACTTCCTCTTTCATTGCATAATTTATAAAACTAATTAATTATGAACATTTTTAACCATTTTTGGATATAATCGATTGTAACACACTTGTCATTAAATTTTCAGGGCTTATACTTAGCTTGAAAAATTGATATTTAAATCTAAGTAGGAGATTCAGTTAAGATTTTATGTTCGGCTCTAAAGCCTTAATAACAATGTTTAGTAAATAAATCATTATTAATGATTTATTTACTAATGTTACATTAATCACAATGTTTAGAGCCCGGCATTATCTATCCATTATCCAAGTTATTTTATCTTCATCCATACTCGAAAATTATCCACATAACTCATGCTAAATCGTATTATAATCCACAACTTTGTTTATAAATAATCGGTTATCCACCAATTTGTGGATAATGGATAGATAATGCCGAGCTCTAAACATTAATCGTAATGTTTAGTAAATAATACAATTAGTCGCAGTGTATACAAAAATTATACTTAGCTTGAAAAATTGATATTTAAATCTAAGTAGGAAATTCTGTTAAGATTTGATAATTTTCGTTTTATTTGAACTAGTTTCTATATAGGAACTTAAATCAATTGGCCATTTGTATACACTTACCGACAATTGATTTTACTAATCGGGAATCTGTTTATAACATTAAATCGGAACTTCAAGTGTCACAAGACAGTAGATCACAAAAATTATATTTAGCTTGATAAAATAAAATTCAGTTAAGCAAAGGCTTAAACATTGCCGTCGGCAGTCCGTAAGATTCCCGCGTACGCAATATAGGACTCCCGGTCTACTCTACCGTCTACCGTAAAATCTGGCGCGTTTAGACCAGAGATCTATCCTTCGTTTATTCTCAGTATCATCTTAAGCTAAAAATATGAGGTTTTCTACGTACATAATTTACGATACCCCGGATAACGCGCGCGGTCTCTAGAGCCGCGCCAATCTTCCCTTATTTATTCTCAGTATCATCTTAAGCTTAAAATACGAGGTTACTAACCGACACGTCGCGCTCGGGAGCACGCCGCGCTCGGCATTCGAGGGATCAGGCAACTAGCGTAATACGCTTCCCATCGTACACCCTCAGAAAGACTTTATTACGGAGCGGCTTTCCCCTCGTCAACGAGAAACGCACGCCGTCCGAGGGATCAGCCAATGGCGTATTCCCCGGGTATTACCTTTTTGGTGGTTTTAATGCCGTAAATTCGGGAGATATGCCTTTAATCCGTTCTAATATTGAAATAAAAACTGTAAAAAGTAATCCCGAGTGTATTTCCGCGTTAAACGGCGTAATACGCTTCCCATCTTACACTCTCAGAAAGACTTTATTACAGAGTGGCTTCTCCCTCGTCAAATTTTCCGTATAGAGAAATATTTTGCAAACGCCATCTATGATGTCGTGTGCAAAATAAAAAAGGTTTTAGCATTATTATTTTTAATGACGAAAAGCAACCACATCTGGAAAAATGTTCTTAAAATTGTTAATCAAAACGCATAGTTTAATGTACGAGCGTCAAACTAAAAAACATTAGAGGAGTTATGCATAAATAAACAAATTTTGCTACACGTTCCATATCTCTGGCAATACAGGGGCGCATTTTAAATCACAACTAGCACCCCTCCCGGATCCTCGATCCCCATTTATTTCAAACGTAACTTCAATTTTTGGTCTGGGTTGATTTTAGTTAATAGATCTACTATGCTGTCTTGTGTTCTTACGTATGTGAATCTAAGCTTCCTCTAGAAGTTCTAGTACTAAAATGTTTTTAATTCAATGGGTTTGGATCTGTCAGATGTCGTGGGAATTTCAGCTACATTAATTGCTCCTTGATTGTCAATCTGTAAGTTGGTCGCTTTTTAGCCACATCGTATGATGTACATCTACGATGAGGCTCTTAGTTTGGCTTGCCCTGTTGTAGTAGGCGTGTCACAGTACTGCCTTTGGCAGTATAAACTTTTTCGTTCGTCATAGTCTATGACTTTCTCTTCTATGACTCATAGAAGACAAAGTGAAAGGGAGAGAATTGTGATGAGGTGATATTTTTCGTTCGTCTACTTAAAAGGAAGGGAATTATGATAGTAAAGTTAAGCTATATACTCTCCCTTTAAAATTCCTCTCACCCGCCGACAATAAGATCTCAAAATTCAAAGAAATCGAGGGATATTTTAAAAGCAATAGCAAGTATTTACTGACGTTTTTTTTAGAATGGTCTTTAGGCACCGGGATATTACGATTATTGGGTGTTTCACCGAATTCTTTCTCTTTCAAACCCTTCTAGCCATAAGTTCTTGTTAGAAATTTATAAGATGCGAAAATTTTGCGTCGGCATAAGTCTATGTTGTAAACCAATATTTCTGTAATTGAGCGTTAAGTATGTAATCATTTAGCACTGTTAAAGGTAACTCAATCTTTCTGTTAAGGGTTACTTTAGTGTAATAATTTTAGCATTGTTAATGCTAAAGTCTCGTTTTTAGAATGGTCTTACAGGTAATCATTTTAGCAATGTTAAGGCTAGCGCATCGAGGGGCTACACATTTAAAATTTCTCTTTCTGTCGCACTATTAAAATTATAACATAAATAAATTTATTGAAGTAAGGATTACGGGTAATCATTTTAGCACAGTTTAAAGTAGCGCATCGAGGGGCTATTCTTATCAATTTTACGCACGCCTGTTAAGTACGGTACGATGTGGCTAATATCACGAGCCCAGCCCTTGGGTCGTCTTGTTCAGTATAGTTACTCATTCCAACCTCTTTGCGGAACTGTCGCACCCCAATGTACTAGCGGTTTCGCTCAGTGCAATGAATTCGGATTTTACGGTACTGAGTGCTGTACAACGCTATTTTCTGCTAGTCCAGCTTGCAGCTGCCCCTTCTAAAATAAGCCCGTTTCCATTGAACGATCTACGATTCGATTTTTCCTATTTTCTTATACTCCAGGACTAAGTGCTTTGTGGCATTCATATAACCAGGAGTTCACAATAACCCCCCCTTCGGGGGAGAAGTATGAAACTGGCCATAGAGCTAATGGTAAAAATCGCGAACAACAAGATTCTGTCGTTGCGCATAGAAAGGATTAGCCTGTTTATGGACATACAACCTGACAGTATATCGTAGTACCATGAATTTATTTATTAACATGAATATATATGTGTATCATCAAAAGCGGATTATGCTTCACACATAAAGTACGTAAGTCCCACTTTTCCTTAGCTTTCACCATGGATTTCATGATATTCCCGAAGTAAAAACTAAGCAGACGAACAAAAAAGCTTTTAACCAATCATGAGCCCCCTAACCATAGATAACCTCTTTAATGCCAGACCAATAGGCGACGGCTATTACTATTTTCTTGCATGGGACCTCGACTCGACCTCGCCGTCGACATAACCGGGAGGCCCGGAAGGCGAATTTGCGGTACCGTTCCGTAGTCGTTATAAAATATTCAACGTTTTAAAGCTCAAGTTTCGAAATGTTTTGAGACATTTACTTAGTCTTCAACTAAATATGATAAGATATTCTTTAAATTTCAAGGCCAAGCAAAAGCTACCCAGATTGATAGGATCTTCGTGCCTTACTCCCAAATAATCTTTCGTATTGTGAATAGTTTTAACTAAAGAATATTTCAGACACTCTACTCAATATTTATACTAGTTCCCTAATTTCAACAGAAAAATAGCTCTGCGAATAATAATAGACTCTAAAACTACACTAGGTCTTGTCTAGGTAACAGCGGTATCCCGATTCCCGAGCCGCCGGCGGCTGAGCTCGCCGTAACCGCGAGAACAGAAAACATTCCTCGTAAAAAACAGATGCACGGCGTCTTAAATAGTCCAAACAAAAGCTACCCAGGTTGATAACATTTTAACGCCTTACTCCCAAATAATCTTTGGTATTGTGAACAGTTTTATCTAAAGAATATTTTAGATACCCTACTCAGTCTTTATAGTAGTTCTCGAATTTAGGTACGTGGTAAATCGGTTCTTTAGGCGGAAGGATCCGATGCATCCGAAGAGCCGCGTTACTGAACTATTTCCCTCCGCGTAAGGGGAGGTTCTTTCCTAGGAGCTTAGAGAATATCGTGAAGCTCCCCAAGGCACATGTTACGTACTTCATGTGTAAAGCCTAATCGGCTTCTGGTATCATTAGCCTTTCTATCATGTTATTCAGGGATGGGAGGGACCTTTCTATTGCATACGCGTTTAACGTCATCGCGGTAGCCAATCAAAACCGAGACACCTGGAAGTTCGAACAGCAGACGACCAGTTTAACAAAATTGTATGAGGGATACAATTTTCGGTTAGGTTCACCAAAGTGCGTCAACTGAATATTAAAAATGATCGCCGATAAATATCTCAACACGATGTCCGAAAGTGATATTGATCTTTTAAAGGAAATTATAATAAGTGCCTGCAATGGTTTTTCCTAATCTGAAACTGAAAACTGTTGGTAAAGTGCTAAGCCTTGGCCATTATGAAAATTAATGTAACGGTTGAAAGTAAACTACTAACATTTTAAATCGTGAGAATTGATGATGCTGGTTTTTCCCTGCTGTTGGAGTTAAATTAATTCGGTAGTTGATCAATACACCACTTCGACATTCTGTTGTGCGCATGCCCGATGCCCCGCGCTCGAAGCGCCTCAAGGGGAAAGACTGAAAACTGCTCTTTGTTACCCCTACTAGCAAAAGCGCAACCCCACGCGGTTTTTTTCCCTGTCCATCTTAATAAGTTCTAGTTCGCAGTAGCCCGCTGTGGCGCCCTAGGTAATGTCAAAGTGGTGTATTTACAAGCATAATTAGCCTTCCGCGTGACAAGAGCTTTAGCTTTAAAAACAAACCGACAGAAATCCTCTAACGTCACTCAAACTAAGCCCCTCCCATCCCTGAATATGTAGTTCAACTAGTCAATGCAGATATATATTCATGTTAATAAATAAATTCATGGTAGTACCTTTGTTTTCGTTCCAAAACTTCCGTTGGCTGGGATCTCCGTCGAAAAGAAAAATGGCGATATGGTGGACGTAGAAACACGTTGCAATTCTTATATTAAAGATACTGGGAATAAATTTGTCCAAACCGTTTTAATTTAACCACGGAATTCCTACTCACACATATCACAACAACACATCCTTGACGATCGTTTAAATGTTTAGTAGAAAACTAAAAACCCCCACTAAAAGCCAACTTCTTAGCCAAGGCTTAATTTACACCGTTCCGACAGAAGCAGACGTGAGCAATTTTCACTCCCAAAAAGCACAAGATAAAAATAGTGCTAAAACAGAAGTGTGTAAGTTAATGCGCGTGGGCGCTAAAAAATGGGGTAACTATTTCTTTGGGAGTTAAGCGGTGTATGAATCCGCTGAGCTCTACGGCGAAACTTTGTTGTTACGGGCTTTTAAATCAGTGTCGTACTTCGGGTTATTATGAACTCCTGATATAACGTAGCATATGTTGCATTCCAGAATAATGTTCTTTCGGAGGTTCCTTGCAGAGTTGGCTCGTGTAAGTGGCAGCTTAAGTCGGGTCTGGTGTGTTTTGCTAAATAAAACAGACCGCCGATTGCTTTACAATTCTGCATCATGTGGCTTTCATTTAATTTTTCCCCTTCTTTGCAATTTTTACCTCTCCGAGTGACGTATGTCTGTCTACGTCTGTCTGTAGTTACACCCCAGGGGACCGCGTTCGTATTTGCAAATCGGAAAAAATGTGTTCTCAAATTCCGGACCGCTTTTACAGTTCCTGGAAATTTGGAAAATTGTATTCCACTTACACTGGCTATTACTCCATTATCTGTCTAACACTACCATCATCTGGTCTTTTGTCCAGCCTTCATTGGACGCCAGTCTGTACTTGCTGGCTTCTAAACACCGCCATCATCTGGTCTTTTGTCCAACCCTCATAGAGGCCAGTCTGTACTTACTGGCTTCTAAACACCACCATCATCTGGTCTTTCGTCCATCCCTCATGAATGCTAGTCTGTACGTACTGGCTTCTAAACACCACCATCTTCTGGTCTTTTGTCCATCCCACATGGACACCAGTCTGTACTTACTGGTTTCAAACTCCATCATCATCGTTAAGGTTAAGACATACGCGGCGATCGGCTAGCCTCCCAATGGTGGGGCTTCCACCAAAGGTTCACGCAATTGCGCTGTTCTTACCCATAGCTAAGATTTGAAACCTTTATATACTTCCGATGTCAGTAAGGCGAAACAACATGCGTATCCATAATTTAAAATGTCAATATTAGTCAAGTCTCTCAAGAATGTCTAATTATTCTTTTTTTAAATGATGTAACGCTAATTAAGGTGAATAACTAACGAAGAAAATATATAGTATTAATTACATTAATTTTAGTATTTAAGATAATCTTGTTTCTTAACTCAAAATTAATACAGAAAGAGTTAAACATCAGCCAATGTATTTTAGATTTCTCGGTGGCTACTTCAAAATGAAAGTCACCTTTACTGCCTATGTGGTCAGCGTAATAACCTTTTCCAATTTTGGTTGATACGTAACACAACCGAATAACTCTAGCTCTTGTAAATCTAGATCAATAGAGGGGGATAGTAGTGCAGTGGTTAATGCGTTTTCCTACTACCAATTCACTCGGATGTATGACGTCCTCAGACCTATAGTGAAACAATTTTTTAAAATTTAATAGTAGCTTTTTCTTAATCATGAGTTCAATTTTTGTTTTGTGATAAAAAGACCTTGGTTAAATCAATGTCGATAAAATACAAATTGGACATATGTAACTTAGGCACTATGACCACCAGGCTTCACCGCCTGTAAAACTACAAATTCTTACCTGTGGATAGCATTGCTGGTTTGACGGAAAGCCACCCACTAGTAAAATAGTTCCATCTTCCGAGGGTTTTTTTGCAAAATTCCCATCAACTAATAAACTAAACAAATACACCAATGAAACGAGCAGAGAATTTCCTATCGAATGACGTTGGTCTCGCAGGTCTCCGACCGGGGGCCAAAATTTATCAATATCTAACATTCTCCAATTTTCTTTAGCCGTTTTCGAACCGTTTCAGTCAGCTATGATCAATATTTCTACCATGGAGGCTATCCCCTCTGACGTTGTCTATGCATGGACGAACCAATACTGAAGGACCGATGGCAGCCCATAGAGCCCCATACTAAGTGACTAAACAGCCAATGTTAAGCTTACTTCCCCCTTTTTAGCTCCAAAAAGGAGGGGGGGGGTTATGAAAAATACTGAGTAAAATCCCGGAAAAAGCTAGCGCCATCTATACAAAATAAGACGTTAGCTCCTTCCCTCTTTAGAACGTTGATTCCCCCATATGCCCCCCACTATCCGGTTTGCTACTATCTGCCGCTAGAAGGCAAATTAACAAGTATTTTTCAACTTTCTCCCTCTGCCATCCGTCCTTCAGTATTGGTTCGTCCATGTTTTATGTATGGAATTGTCGAATTTGTCTATTTGTCTATATCCAATCAGGTCATATGCCATCAGGATAGATTTTCACTGGGTTGCAATGAGTCGGACTGATAACCTGACGTTATTAATTTGAGTTCTGGATATTATAATATCATGGCCTAAATTACAATGTTTTCAGTTCGTTTTTCCTATACACAATCAAAAGAGGTGGGTTTTCTCTTAACGCAAATCTGACGGCTTTTAAAGTATTTCACCATAAGACCAATCATATATATAATATATATATAGATATAGAGAGAGAGAGAGAGAAGAGAGAGAGAGAGAGAGAGAGAGAGAGAGAGAGAGAGAGAGAGAGAGAGATAGAGAGAGAGAGAGAGAGAGAGATAGAGAGAGAGAGAGAGAGAGAGAGAGAGAGAGAGAGAGAGAGAGAGAGAGAGAGAGAGAGAGAGAGAGAGAGATAGAGAGAGAGAGAGAGAGAGAGAGAGAGAGAGAGAGAGAGAGAGAGAGAGAGAGAGAGAGAGAGAGAGAGAGAGAGAGATAGAGAGAGAGAAGAGAGAGAAGAGAGAGAAGAGAGAGAGAGAGAGAGAGAGAGAGAGAGAGAGAGAGAGAGAGAGAGAGAGAGAGAGAGAGAGAGAGAGAGAGAGAAGAGAGAGAGAGAGAGAGAGAGATAGAGAGAGAGAGAGAGAGAGAGAGAGAGAGAGAGAGAGAGAGAGAGAGAGAGAGAGAGAAGAGAGAGAATAGAGAAGAAGAGAGAGAGATATATAGAGATAGAGATATATATAGAGATATATATGATATATATATAGAGATATATATATAGATATATATATATATATAGATATATATATATATATATATATATATATATATATATATATATATATATATATATATATATATATATATATATATATATATATATATATATATATATATATATATATAACAAAGCATCATAACGTCTAACAAGCATGATGTCGACAAAGATTTGACAATCAATTATTATTTATCGACATTTTAATCGTGGTAGCCATATTTTGAAAAAGTTTGATTACTCGTGACCTACTCATCCGAATTGGATTTGGTGTAAACTTATCAAATATGAATCGACCCCAAAGAATCCGAAAATCACATATACAGACGCGAGAATGCAAAATTGTGGAAGTTGTTAATTTTGAGAATTCCGGTTTCCGGTATAAGTTTGCAGCGGACAACGGTGAAATGGATAAAATTCGAAAGAGAAATGCAAAACTAATATAAGACACTTTATATCAGTTATATAGTTATATAGTTTTCGAAATATCTATATAAATCAATGTCCTGACTGACTGACCACTGCCTTCTCTAATACTAGGCCTTGAAATGTACATCAGAAGCATTTTTTATGTGACATTTTGAATTTGCGCTTAGTAACCGTTAGATGGCTCTTTTCTGAGGCGAATTTTCGCGATGACGAAAGTAAATTCGTACTGCGCAGTCTCGCATGACGACACGTCTTTCGATTATGGCGGACCAGGAAGGGAAATAAGGATTTTTTTAAACTGGACCTAATAACCTGGTCCATGACCATTGACCAGGGTACATCGTCTGCTAAATTAGAGAAGTGGATGATTAAAATATTGGAGATAACGTCTGTGTCCGAATTCAGCTGCCAAAGAAATCTCCTCCTACCTCTCCTAAGCTCGCTCATTGGGCAATCCAAATCAAACTTAAGGCATTTCATTGGCAGTGGCAGTTTTTGGGAAAAACGTAAGGGCTGTGATGGGTTGAAATTTCCATGCAGACGCCATTGACACGAGTCAAAACATACACCAAATTTAAACTAGTATTTTTCAAACTCGGAAACCGTTCAGCATTATGAACCGGTTTATTGACCGGTTTTTTGCTTTCTTTTTCGAGACGAACTTAGCAGATTATACTTCGACGTTGCTAACAATTTCCCATAGTTTTGAATTTGCCGCCAGTTTAAAACCTCAGAAAAGCGACATCTAGCGTCATTGTGAAATCCTAACTGCCACCCCCCTTTTATTCCTATCGCAAGGCCTAGTATTAGAGAAGGCAGTGGACTGACTGACTGATTGACCTATAGACTGACTGTTAATCAACGCCCAGCCCAAACCGCTTGCCCTAGAAGGCTGAAAATTTGCAGGAACGTTACTCATAAGTAGTAGGCGCGTACTAAGAAAGATTTTTCCAATCCACCGCCATCTTAAAAATGGCGCCCAGTAATGTAAAAAATCTTCTCTATGCAACTAAGTCCGCGCGTTTCAACCGATTTCACATATATTTAGTACACTGGTTTCCTGTAACCTATAGACGGGCTGAATGGTCTTTCGTGTTCGATCGATTTGTTGCCATCTTTTTAAATGGCGGCTACAAATCAAAAAACCCTTCTTTATGGAATAATTTAAACATGAAAAGTAATAAAAAATTTCCCGACGGACTGACGGGCAACGCCCAGTGCCTTCCCTCCTAGGGTGCTACAAAAATATTAGTCATTAGTAAAATCTAACCATTCTTAATATCATTTTGATGGAAGTTCTTATTGCACGCGAGGGACGCCGCGGGTAACAGCTAGTTGCAAAATATGTGCGAAAACTTCATCACGCAAAGACATTTTTAACAACCTGTACATATTAACTCTAACGATGATAATGTGGTAGAAGCTACTGTAGCAAATTGGTGTCTAAGTGCCTGTGGAATATACGAAAGATCGGTGAATGGTGGTGTTGTTAGAAGTTAAGGATAGGCGATATCTAATGAATGGTTGATTTAGCGAATATCTAACCCATAAAGGATTAATCACTCGTTAATGATTGTTAAGTAAGAAGATAGATAATGTAATGAAGATTAATTTTCCCAATTTCTTGGAAATGCGACCGCGGTTCTGAAATTACGAACACGTTTGCTCCAATTTGACAATTGTGAACGCGGTGTCATACAGATACGTTGTGTCACTTGAAGAGGTACTAATTAATTGATATTCAGTTTTAGCTAAAGAAAGGAGTCGATAATTTTTCTTAACCCCATATAGAAAAGAAATAAACGTTATACTTGAGATTTTTGGGTGTGACTATGTACTTCCAAAGTTCTATTCCACGTCCTTTAGGAATAGGATCACCTTCATCCCAGTATGCATAAGGAGGTTTCTATAATATGTAAAAATAATATATATATTTTGAAACGTCAATATTCTACGAACGGCTTCTGATGCAAAATTTCATCTCGAAAATTAGGTTCATACAAAGCCTTCAGACGCAAAGTAACCTACCCATTTCCATACGCTACTAGAGATGGGCCGATACCAGTTTAAACCGATACAGATATGATCCGATACTTGGGAAGCCGATACGATATGGTATCGGTATCGGTATCGGCCCGTCTCTATTGATGATTCTCGATCCAATTTCGGTACTTGAGACTATAAAACTGGCTTATCATACGATAAACCCATTTTAGACACTAGTTACGTTATCCAAAAATAGATGAAAAACTGTGCTGTCTCAGAGTTTAGGTCTTATGGCGTCATCTACTCTCAACATAAGTATTTATTTTCTTCAAAAAATATCGGGTAGAAATATCGGTTCCTTTTTAACCGATACCGATATATCGGTTAAGGCCAAATATCGGTACCGATACCGATATGGCATCGGTATCGGACCATCTCTATAACGCTACTAGATTTCGACAAATTGTTGCTTTTGAATAACAAACTCAATACCGAATGAGTGGCATACGTTTTATCATTGATAGATTTAATTTTGAAGTAGGAATG
Source organism: Phalangium opilio (assembly GCA_019434445.1). Lineage (NCBI taxonomy): Eukaryota > Metazoa > Arthropoda > Arachnida > Opiliones > Phalangiidae > Phalangium > Phalangium opilio. The sequence goes on along the minus strand of JAEQBA010001460.1, from coordinate 223,231 downwards.
GAGAACACAGTAATGTGGGCGCGCGTCAAAGTCCCGGACCCCCTTCCACGGGACGGGAGGGGTATGAAAGAAGAGGCGGGTCATAGCGATAGAGGTAAAAAAAATTTAGGTATTTTTCGCCGTCCCCGTCAGCAACGTCATCTAAACGTAGTTTAAGTGAGCCAACAAGATAATTTAAACTTCTCGTTACGTACTGCAGGGAGGGGCTCTAAACTGGGCTATGAGCGGACTGAAGTAAATACTAACCATTCTCCATTCATACTTCTAAAATTAAATCTATCCCTGGTGTTATAAAGAGAGTTCCAAAAAAGATTTGGGCCCGAAATACAGTAGGTTATATGGGCAATTTTTAATCGAAAATGTTCTATGCCATTTTGACATTAAAAACCAAGGTATAATCGGAATTATTTACGGACAACCACTTAAAGGAAAGGACTACCATTTTGCATGTTAATTATAAATCAAAAGCTATGGTATGAGGGTCTAAAATTTGCAAGTAGTTTGTGCTTCTGAATTAATTTAAGTTAATTATAAATTAAAAATGGAATGACATGTGGTGCCATTGCGGTTTTTTTTGCGATGTTTTTGGTGATTTGGCGATTTATTCGTGGACATCGTTTCGCGGTCAGGTGATGGTGATATTGCTGTATTATTGGTCTTTATAGAAAGGTAGAAAATAGACTATGGGCCATAGCATCAATTTATTTATTAACATGAATATATATCTGCATTGACTAGTTGAACTACATATTCAGGGATGGGAGGGGCTTAGTTTGAGTGACGTTAGAGGATTTCTGTCGGTTTGTTTTTAAAGCTAAAGCTCTTGTCACGCGGAAGGCTAATTATGCTTGTAAATTGATCAACTACCGAATTAATTTAACTCCAACAGCAGGGAAAAACCAGCATCATCAATAGCCCTTTTCGCATGTCGGAGGGTAAAAGTGGGGGAAAATGCGAGGCGCATGCGTGTTAGTAACAACGTGGATAAAATAGCAGAATACGTTCTTAGCCTCCGCGTATTTCCTCATTATTTTAGAGGCATCAACTTTGCCATTAAATCTGATCATTTTCGATACATTTTCTTGATTTTTTTTCTTAGAAATTTGGAAAAAAAGTGTAATAAAATTCATTTAAGCCAGTGGTTTTTTAGTTAGTTCAATTTTGTAGCATTGTTCAATTATTTTTTCATATGATTCTTAAGCCTTTGCACTATGCCTGGATGCTGTGTTGTGATAGTGGGTGGGATTCAAGAATCAGTCGTATTAAAGTAAAGAGGGATGGTAAAACAGTAGAAATTAAATTTCACAGAATTGTTGTGAAAAGGTGAACGAGTTATAAATCGAAAAAGTTGAAACTCCAAAGACGGGGATATGTAACATCAGGAGTTCATAATAACCCGAAGTACGAAACTGGTTAAAAAGCCCGTAACAACAAAGTTTCGCCGTAAAGCTCAGCGGATTCATACACCGCTTAACTCCCAAAGAAATAGTTACCCCATTTTTAAGCGCCCACGCGCATTAACTTACACACTTCCGGTTTAGCACTATTTTTATCTTGTGATTTTGAGAGCGAAAATGGCTCACGTCTGCTTCTGTCGGAACGGTGTAAATTAAGCCTTGGCTAAGAAGTTGGCTTTTAGTCGGGGTTTCTAGTTTTCTACAAAACATTTAAACGATCGTCAATAATGTTTTGTTGTGATATGTGTGAGTGAGAATTCCGTGGTTAAATTAAAACGGTTTGGACAAATTTATTCGCAGTATCTTTAATATAAGAATTGCAACGTGTTTCTACGTCCACCATATCGCCATTTTTCTTTTCGACGGAGATCCCAGCCAACGGAAGTTTTGGAACGAAAACCAAGAAGCATAGATACCACTACGATATACTGTAAGGTTGTATGTCCATAAACAGGCTAATCCATTCTATGCGCAACGACAGAATCTTGTTGTTCGCGATTTTTACCATTAGCTCTATGGCCAGTTTCATACTTCCCCCCCGAAGGGGGGTTATTATGAACTCCTGGTAACATGCATTTCGTTAGTGTGTATCGGACCCCGGTCGGGAATCGGCGGCCCTCGCGGGGAAAGCGCTCTTTTTTGTGGGGTTGCTCTCGTGGTTTTGCCCGGCCCTGCTTGGATACCGACATCATGGATGTACTAATAACTATCGTTACTGGATAAATTACTGAGCCTGAAACGCGGCCATTGTTTTTCCTCCATAAGCCCTAGCGCCGGCTGGCGAGAAAAGTACGAACTTATGACCGGAAGTTCTTCGATGGGACAAACAGTAGTCTTTTCCGGTCGTCGTTCATTGGCTATATCGCGTTACGTATTTGCATTTTTCCTGCCAAGTCGTGAACAGCAGACAGCTACAAATTTCAGCCAATGAACGACGACCGGAAAAGACTACCATTTGTCCCATCGAAGAACTTCCGGTTGTTTTTAACACCCGATGCCTCCCCACCCCCCTACGATTTGGTAGCCAAAGCGCGAGCTTTTTTCAATGCACGGTGGAAGGTACGAGAGATTTATCCAGTAACGATAGTTATTAGTACATCCATGCCGACATTATTTATGAAGCCGACACTAAGCCTTGGTTATTAAGGAAAATATTTTCGCTATTATCATTTTTTAAAGCTTCAATGTGCATGTGTTTTCTCCAGTAGGATTTAAATATAATTCCCATATTTTTACAAACTTATTTAAGATCCAATATTTTTAGTTTATCATAGTTTAGATTCAAATTTACTCCCTTATCTACAATCCCAGCTATTTCTCCGTAGGCCGATGGCGTCGTCTGCTATTTTATCCACGACGCACGACAAGCGCATGCGCGCATAAATTTGCGAAAAGGTCTATTCTCACGATTTAAAATGTTAGTAGTTTACTTTCAACCGTTACATTAATTTTCATAATTGCCAAGGCTTAGCACTTTACCAACAGTTTTCAGTTTCAGATTAGGAAAAACCATTGCAGGCACTTATTATAATTTCCTTTAAAAGATCAATATCACTTTCGGACATCGTGTTGAGATATTTATTCACGTATCGGCGATCATTTTTAGCCATATCGTAGTATACGATAGGCTCTTAGTTTGACCCGAGCCGTCGTAGTAGTAGTAGTAGTAGTGGCCGGGGTTGTCGCTTCGTTATCGTCAGATTTTAGCTTAAAAGGAACTTTATATTACCACAACCCACCCATAGGGGTTACTGGGCTCGGTTAGAGATTTAATTATAATTAAAATTTTTTCAGGTCAGATCCGGGAATCGAACCCGGGTCTCTGGCGCAATAGGCAGATATTCTACCAACTGAACCATAGAGAGTTGATAGAAACCTCGAGTTTTTTATTATTTATTCTTATCTCTAAAATGTCGGGTTGATGTGGGGTGGGGTACCTCTTAATCTGTGGGGTCGGAAACTTTTGAATTTTTATCTGTGGGGTCGGATACTTATGAATTTGTATGTTTGGGGTTTTTATATTTATTTTCTTTTTATGTATGTGCTAATTAAATAGATAACGATTTTCCCCGTTTGCTACCGCGCTCCTCATGTGTTTCGTTCTCGTTCGGTAGCTATCGTCAACTATGTTATGTTTGACTGGAACGTTTTGGCGGTTAATTCAAATGTGGGTTTAGATAGAGCTAACATAGTGTTAAATGAGCGTTATGCGTTTGATCATTTTAGCATTGCTAAAGGTAATTCGAGGGGATAATCACTAAAATGCGTAATCACTATAACTAAACTATCTCTTTCAAAAGTTTCTGGGCATAAGTCCTTGTTAGAAATTTATAAGATGCGATAAGTGTGCATCGGCATAAGTCTATGTTGTAAACTCATCGAGGGGATTATCACTAAAAACTATCTGTTCTTCGATTCGCCGGAATATTAGAATTACAGTAAATTTATACGGTTATAATTTAATCACTGTTTAGAGTAGGGAATCGAGGGGCTATTCACTTTAATTTTATGCACGGTAAATCATTTAAGCATTGAAAAAGATAGCGCTATTCACTCATTAGGGTAAGTTATAGAGGGGTTATCCACTCATTAGGCTAGGGTATAGAGGGGCTATTCACTCGTACGATATGGCTACTATTACGAGCCCTTGGGCCGTCTTGTTAATATTCAGTTGACGCACTTAGGTGAACCTAACCGAAAATTGTATCCCTCATACAATTTTGTTAAACTGGTCGTCTGCTGTTCGAACTTCCAGGTGTCTCGATTTTGATTGGCTACCGCGATGACGTTAAACGCGTATGTAATAGAAAGGTCCCTCCCATCCCTGAATAACATGATAGAAAGGCTAACGATACACATATATATTCATGTTAATAAATAAATTCATGGCCATAGTGTAACTGTGCAAGATTTGAGAAGATTTTCAATGCAGCATTATCCGCATCGCTCTGTGATTTGAAAAACAACCAAATAGACGAGACAAAAAACAAAATTAATATAAATCCAGGTACGAGAGTACAGGGATATGAATTTGAACTGGAGAATACACCAGATTAACGTGAAATATCGGGGGATTTTTAACAAGCAACCGAGGCTTAGGCGCTTTGCTAGCGATGCCGTGACTCTCGCGAGTCGCAAGCGAGCCGGCGACTATCGCAGCGTGTCAGAGCGAACCTAGCTGTTCGCTCCATTCCAGTAATTCGACGTATACTGCTAGCGAATCCAAACGCTATAAGCCCGTGACATCTCTTTAAATTATTAGAACAAGACGACCCAAGGGTTCGTAATAGTAGCCACATGGTACTGTACAGAAAATTTGAGTGAATAGCCCCTCGATGCGCTGCCATTAACTGTGCTCTAAAAATAACACCAGTATATAGTTCCTTTTGCTTTTAAAATTTCCCTCGATTTCATTGAATGTTGAAATAGGGGAGCGGGATTGAAAGCGTGAAATCCTTATTGTTGACGGCTGGCAAAAATTTTAAAGGGAGTAGGAAAGCTTCCATTTAAATCAAAGCAATACCATAATCCTCTCTCTCGCCTCGAACAAACGTAAAACACAATTCACAATACTTAACCTTACTAGTACAATTAAATGCAATGTTTAATCCTCTCCTATTCAGTCTCCCTTCAAATGACGAACGAAAATTTTTATACGACCAAAGGCATTTACTGTACACTACAACGTCGCCTACAATGCCGCCAACAGGGTAGGCCAAACTATTACCCACAACGTAGATGTTCATCATACGATGTGGCTAAAAATGGCGCTAAGCTTAATGGGCTATTTGGTATGTTAAAAATAATAACATAAATAATTATAGACTAATTATTGAGTAATTATTTGTTTTAATTACTATTTTAGTATCTTTTACGTGTATTTAAAACGTTTTTATTAATTGAGGTCCTTTCCTTTAATTTAATAACTCGTAAAACAGTCTAATCATAACTTATTAAGGATGACTCAAAATTGCCCATAAACTTCTATTTTAGTTCTTACCACCCTTCATGCGTACGACACACGTAGATATATTGAAGAAGTGCAGTGTTGTTTAGTTCACTTACTTTTGGAACAATCACATTTAATGTCCAGTTCATGACTGAGAAATGATCCCGAAATGCTTCAAGTCCTTCAATAATACTCTTACGACTATCTTTTCTTCAAGTTGTTTTTATCAAGCCGGTGACATTCGCTTACTTTTCCCGAAATTACCTCGTGTTCTGAAATAGTTGTTGCTACCTATAGAAACTTGAATCATTTGTGGATTAGTTATTTGGTTATATGAAAACACAGCCAATGCGTGACTCGTGGCATAATTATCGTTGAATATAAAAACTGTTTATGGAAAAACCGTAAACTTTATCTGTAACCAGCACAATAAAGATAGAAGGCTTTCTTAGCTCTCGATAGTACTGTTCGGTGACCGTGACTAGTTGTAGAGACCAATGCATTATTAAGTCATATTTCTCTACCAACGTGTGTCGTTTTACTTTCAACACAATGTAAATGTTCAAATACAATTTCTCCATAAATAAAAGATACTTTTCATAAGTTCGGGGTAAAATAGAGTGTGGACTTAAAGGGACATTGATAGAAATTATGTATTATTATTTTGATTCCTTACAGTGACGTAGGATACATTGTACCCCCCCCCCCTAAAATTTTGTTAGGGCGCCTAAATTTATAATCAAAGGGCCCAAAATTATACTTAACTAAAAAGAGGTGAATAGACCATTTCGGTATTACGCGCAGCGCCGTTCCCCGTCGTAGAGCCCGTCTTTGGTAAGGCATAAAAAGGTGAAGAGTTTATTCAGCTTATCAAAGACAGCTTCGCAAATTTGGGGCGGTGAAGGCCGTTCGCGCCAGCGCAGAGATGAATACCGAAATGGTCAATTGTGAAAATAAAGCGGACCCGGAGAAAACGTTTTAAAGGCAAAGGCAGCAAGAAAGTTGCACGACAAAACTTTTCCGGAAGTTTGCAACTTAAGGGGGAGGACCACTGACCTAAACTTCGAATCTTTTTCAAATGATGGCGCTCAGATCTGCGGGGAATGACACAATTCTATCCCCCGTGTAGTAGGTATTATAGTGGATATTTAGAAGTTTTCCTTCTATAAACCATCCCTGTACCGGAATTCAGTTAACTATTTATTATTATTTAACGCTATACTAACGCCGATAGATGTAACTGTCATGAATACTTTAATGTATTGAACAGTGGGTGAGACGAACCTGCTCTCGCATCTTTGAAAATGGGGAAATTTTTTTTTCCAAGCGCGGTTAAGATTACCAGTGAAAGGGAAAGGGCGTGCGTTACTGATCAGGGATAGATAGCGACCTGAACCAGAGGGGATGTTCACCTCGACACATTTCATGAAGGGGGAAGACCACTGAAGACAACCCAAAATCTTTCTTAGTACGCGCCTACTACTCTAGGGATGAACCGATACCATATCGGTATCGGTTGGAGTATCGGGTTTTGGATCATAGTGAGTAAATATCGGTATCGGTTCATGCTGGAACCGGTATCGGGTTAAGCCTGGTATCGGCCATCTCTAGTAAAAATCGCGAACAACAAGATTTGGTCGTTGCGCATAGAGAGGACTATATCCCACTCTAGTTACGGGCTTTTTTACTAGTTTCGTGCATCTCGTAGATGTTTTGTTCGATAATCTTTTTCTTAGCGCCACCTGTGTGTATTTTGTGGACGACCAAACTGGTACGTCCTAATTTATCACTAAATAGTTCAGGAAATCTGAGATGTTCTTTCAACTCTCTCTTCTGCTTGTACGAGAGATTCAACTACTTCATTCACATTAGTAACCATTTGGGGTGTCTGAGGCAATTTGTCATCTGACACCTCTAACCATTTTAATGTCAGTCCATCAATTGTGCAAGTTAAATTTCCAAAATCGATAATGGTTTTCCAATCCTCCAAGAAATATTGGTCTAATATTACGTCACAAAGAAGGGACGATATGGAACTCTTGGCTAAATCGACTAATTATGTCTTGCTCAAATTTTATTTCAAAGCCTGACTTTTCCGAAGTAGGATCTAATCTAACATCTCCTCTAAATCTTTGTATGGCTCTCCATTGATCTAGACTCATCATGGATACCTCAGCACCATTATCGATTCGTGTAGGCAAAATAGTGTGTTCAAAATTTATTTTTATTAAATGAGGGTTCCTCTTTGGGAATCGTCTTCTTCATCAAATTGTGGCTAAGTGAAGAGGTGGTCTTCCCACAATTCGGTTTTCCTCTTGTGGGACTATTTCGTTGCTGCGATAGGGAAGCGTCCTCTGGGATTCCGGATACGGACCTCTTTGTCTTTCCATTCGAGTGGACGGGCAGTCGCTGGCATAGTGACCTAAGGCACCGCAGTTGAAACAGGTAACTGGCCGGACATCCTAACCGATTTCCGGAGGAATTTGTCTTTCCTGGATCGGATTCTGTTGATGTCTCGTGAACTGCAGAATTTCTCGTCGTTGAGATCTTTGATCTTTGGATTCGTAGACTGTATTTCTTGATTCGAAGATTCGAGTCGGTCGAGGAAAATCGTCTCGGGGTCGATTTTGTCTTCTTGGTTCAAGGTTGAATCGCCTTGTTTGGGGAGTGGGCCTCGGGAAACCAGCTTAGTAATTCTGAGTGTGGTAGCTTTGAGGAACGATTTGGATTTGGGGATCGTTCCGGAAGTGGGATATTAGTGTTCCCTTGTGGGATGTACCGCTCAAAATTTGTGTCCATGTTAGTGTAGTACGGGATGTACCCTTGATTCGTTGCTACCGGGGAATAAACCGGGGTTGGTGGACCTACCTGCTGTAAAACTTGAGGCTGAGGAACTAATTGTGATTGAGGAACTAATTGTGATTGAGGACCTATTTGTGGTTGAGGAACTAAATGGGGTTGTATTACTTGGGGATGAATCTGATATCCCGGTTGTTCTCTAACTATAATGAGTTCCCGGTGTGTCTGAACCTTGGCTTGTGTTTCTGGAGTTTGTTGGGAATTTTCCACGACAGGATTTATTTTATTTTGGGATTCACTTGGTTTTTGTTTATTACGGCCTAGGGTTTGTTCTATCTTTAAACAGGCGTCATGTAAATCTGAGGTTGTGTACATGGGGAAAAACATAAGTTACTCTTTAAAATCGGTTCTTAAATTTCTTTTAATCACAGGGTTGGCAAGTTTTTGCCAGGGGTGGAAAAAACCGCGGTTTTTACCTGGTAAAAACCGGGTGGCAAAAACTAATTTTTCCGCGGTTTTTACCGCGCGGTTTAAACCAGGTTAAAACCGGTGGCAAAAACCATTTTTTCCACGGTTTTTTCCACTTTTTAAGGTTTTTTCCAGTTGCTATGTGAAGTATTTGACTAATTATTCGTTAAATATTCGCGAAAAACCTGGCAAATTTGAATACTAAAAATTTAATAGAGTAATAACCACCTCAAATTTAAAAATTAAAAATACTATTGTTATTTTTCTAACATAACAATAACAAACATCTCGAAAATGCACTTAAAACTCGCTAGTTTACCACTTTGTAACCATGAATTTAGTTTTTGCCGGTTTTTTCCGTTTTTGCCGGTTTTTACCGGTTTTTTCCACGTGTCCCGGCAAAAACTAGTTTTTCCCGGGTTTTTGCCAACCCTGTTTAATCATGAGTAATAAGTCGTCAACCGGTATTGGAGGGTGTAGGTTTTGGTTAGGGAATTTCTGGTATTTCAAGTGCTGAGCTGTCGGATTTATTTTTGTTATTTCTGAACTGTTGTTGCAAATTGCTACCCCACACTTTGTTCCAGGCATTTCAAAGATTAATCTGGATTAACATAAATATACTTTAAGAACAAACAGTCTTATTATCTGCTACAAATAAGGAAGATCTTGTACAAATACTAAGAAACAAGCTTACAATTCGATTAGAATTTGTATGCTTAATTTGAAGAAAATTCACCAATCGTTTTTCCTCCAAAAAAATCAGTTTTTAGTTTTATCACTTAAATTCAATTATAATGACCGAGTTGCAATTAACGAGACCGGGTTCATTCGAAAGAGGTGTTTAATTAATAATTAGAACATATATTCATAATGTCAAAAAAATTCACCGTTCGTGGGGGAAGATACAAGGCTTTTCCCCGAAAAAATCAGTTCTTAATTCCTGTTTAGTTTAGTCTGAAAAATGTTATAGGTATTTTTTGCTTTTTTGTCTGGCAGAATCTCCGATATTTTCCCGACTAACCACGGGCATCACTCTGGCAAATTCACGTCTATTTTATTTGGACTAGCAACGTACATGCAAGCCTTAGGCTTTTGTGGTATCGATATATTTACGTCATGGTTGGCTTTGCCCTTCAAAATATTATCGTTCACAATCGTACAAAAGCTTCACTTGCCAAAATAATAAATGCCAATTATTATTAAAATTATTATCTTACTAATTATTTTCCGGCGTCAAACATTGAAATTCACGATCCCGGTGCAGGCTGAAAGCTTAAAGTTAACAGTTTTCCTCTATCCGCGACCCGCCGCCCGCGTCGCATTAATCGTAAAATTCGTCTGCTAAGGAGGGCTCGTGAGCAGGATCGGAAATAAAAAACATTTCGTATAGGACATGTGTTCAGTGACCCCCTATTTGACTGGGAAATTTATAGGACATGGTCCACTGGAGTGTGCAAAAATAGTGTCGGATCTTCATAGTCAAGGTATCAAAGCATGGGAAAATTTATTGGTCAAAACGTCCAGTGACCCCCTTAGTTTTTAAAAAAATTATTGGACAATGTCCAGTGTCCTGTGCTTATTTCTGGCCCTGCTCGTGAGTCGTGATGACTGATGACGTAAAAATAACAGCCAATGAAAAATCGAAAAAACTTGATGAGAAAACGCGCCAGAGGCCAGAATCCAGAGCAGACAACCTATTATAGCAATTTTTGCTTTTTTCACGAACCTTGGGTGCGAGAGCCTCACAGGCCGACGCCCGACAGTGCGACGTTTAGCCTGGTGCGGGTGGTTTGTTATTACAAAGACTAAATATTAAAGCTAGTGTTTTAAGATGGTTGTTGGTAAATTTCTAGCGTTCATTTCAAGCGGGAATTTTTCACGCTTGGTTAACGTATGCAGTTACTAAATTGGCAGCTTCAATCTGAGTGTTATTATTACTTATTTTATTATGAAATATCGAGTTTATGTGATGAAGAACTGTACCTGGAAACTTTACTAGTGGTATGTTTGACTTTCTAATATAATTTTGACAAGAATTGTAGCCATAAGCGCAATGGATGTTCAAACCCGATTGACATAGATAAGGTCATGGCTCTATCAGGAGTAGAGATGTGAAATTTCCGAAATTTTTGCTAATTTACCGGGTAAATTACCGATTAAAATTTTGGAATAACAAAAATTACCGTAATTTATGGTATTTTATATTTTCAAAGGCTTATTACTGCGGTAATTTGCGTAATTTACCGGTAAATTACCATTTTAAAATTACGGTAAAAAATCTGAATTTTCTTAATAGAAAATTGGTCAGGGAATACCTGGAAAGCCAGAATTAGGAAAATTTAATTTAGTGGATACCTGTAAAAAAGTATACTTATCACTTCAGTGACCTTTTAACTTTGCTGCCCATATTTCTGGAGATGTAAGGCGGTTTTTCGGTCCTACCAAAAGTGGATGAGAGGAAAAGTATGAATTATGAAAATGGCCAAAAGTCGCGAGTCATCAGAGTTTCGCCGTAGTTGACCGTTTTATTGGCGTAGCTTTACTGGGCCTGTTCACTCCCTTAAAATAGGTCTTGTGTTAATTCGCGGTTACGCGGTTACCGTCGTCTGCTATTGTGTATGCTAGAACTTCCTCGATTTGTGTTTGTAGTCAGGACAGAGTAGCTGGTAATGTTTTAAAAGGTATTTGAAGGTATAATATCAAAATTTAGTTATAGCGCAAGCAGCTTGCGCCGTGATGCGCGTGATCGAGTGGGCTATGGTTAAACCAAGGAGCATAAATGTCTGAACTACTTTCAGTCGCGAGTTTGCAAGTCCATCAGTCACTAGTAAACTAAATAGTTATTGGCGAAACTTTGATGTCCGCGTTTTTTAACACAGGCTCTATGGACATTGTCATACTTTCCCTCTCATCCACATTTGGTCCTACCTCTGCTTTAATAAAAGAACGAAAAAAAAAATCTAAATCTCATCAACTAACTATAACGAAAGTCAAGGCTTCCAATATTTGTTTTTTGGTCTGAGAAGGTATTAATTACGCAAGATTTTAATTTTTTACTATCGAAATACAATTACATAAATTTAATTGCATCAGACTATATTGTTTTCATACATTTTTTTATTATTATTTTGATATGGTCAAAAATTTAAACCTTGTAAAGAAGTCCACACACTTTATACCCGCGTTTCAAAATTAAGGTATGCCATTTCGAGAACGTTGACGAAAGAAGAGTTACGTTCGCGATGGAGAAGCGAAGAAGCGTTTGTTTGGCGCCCTCAGCGGGATTCGCCGCAGAGACCGAAATTGAACATCAGTTGATTCTCGGACAAATCGCTTTCTATAAAGATTTCAAATACGAGGATACAGTAAGTAAAGTTTAACATAATTATATTTATAATTTCTGCGAATAATTAAAAACAAAAACTGATAGCGCTAATTAATAACCTAATAAGAAGTTTGATATGTACTTCCCATTAATTTCCGAAATGTGAAATTCTATAAGAAATTATTAAGGTGTCGTTTCATATCATTTTAAGTTACGTTCACACTTACAAAGTAATCGGTTAAGAACTGGTTTGCCCAACTACTTTTGAAGCCAACTTCATTTAAAGTCCCACGTGGTCGCTGTTAGTTCAGTCATTTTGCCACTTGACTGCGCTGGCGACGCAGTTGTACAATGCTAGTGTTTCGTCCTATTGGTTGAAATATGGGGTCGTGAAACTCGAATATTTTCAATTTTTTCATTCATAGGAAAATCAATAAAAGAGGCTTCCTACATGGCCTGACAAGAAAGCTCTTTAATATGGAAATTTTCATTTAAAGGGAGGGTGAAGTGGAAAACCAAGTGATTTTTTATCGTTTCTTCTACTAATTACAAGACCAGTCTGCACAGTGAAACATCCAGGAAATATCTCCGAGTGATTTTAAAATTCAAATTACGTTCCGATTTTAAGAATAATTTGAAGTATCCCCCTCCGACCAATCGCGTAACGCCCTGCCTTTTTGTTAACAAAATTCTCGTGGCACGCTCCATGTCTCGCGCCACGACCCACGATTGTCACATCGCGCGCAACTTTAATCAAATCTTGTGATAAATTTCATTCGACACGGAACGTGCCACGAGAATTTTATTAATAAAAAGGCAGGACGTTACGCGATTGGTCGGAGGGGGATACTTCAAATTATTCTTAAAATCGGAACCTAATTTGAATTTTAAAATCATTCGGAGATATTTCCTGGATGTTTCACTGTGCAGACTGGTCTTATATTTAGAAGAAAAAACGATAAAAAATCACTTGATTTTCCACTTCACCCTCCCTTTAAGCAAAAGTATTTTGCAGTCCAAATTCAGTCTTTATTCATTGACTAAAGTAAAGAAAAACCTCCTATGGTTCTATCAGTTGTTGGAAAGAATCTTTTTTTGACGTTTCACCCATTTAGGGCGGAAGGGTTAAAAATATCTAACCCTCTCCGACTGAAAGGTTTTAAGAAGTTGTGTCGCCATTGTCAAACGACCCTTTTCACCTAACTTATTTCATACAATACGCCCCATATTTTACTGAAAAGCTATGTACCTTTTAAATATATCTAAAATAGGGGTGTTTTTCATTCAACAATAGCGTAAATAAAAGGTCATGCCACGCCGATTCGAACGACCATGTTACCATGGGTCGGCCGATTTTATTGAAATTTTAACCACGCTAACTTGGAACTATTTGATAGTAAAAGCCCAAATTATTGTCTAGAACCAAAACTAGAGGCTTTTGAAAATAAGTCCCGTTTTTAGCCACATCGTACGATGTGGGTCTTAGTTTGACCTGGCCTGTTGTTGGTGGTAGTGGTGATGGCGTCGTGAAAGAGAACCGCAATAGGCAGTGTAAAAATTTTCGTTCGTCATTGAAGGGCGAATGAATGGGAGAGAATTGTGGTGAGGTGATATTTTTCGTTCGTGTATTTTAAAAGGATGGGGATTATAATAGTAAGTTTAAGTAGTGTATTTAATTGTACTAGTAAGGTTAAGCATTGTAAATTGTGTTTTACGTTTGCTCGATATACTTAAAGCGAGAGAGAGAGGATTGTGGTATTGACTTAATTGGAGGTTTAATACTCCCTTTAAAATTCCTGTCACCCGTCGACAATAAGGTTTTCACGCTTTTTATCCCGCTCCCCTATTTCAGAATTCAAGAAAAAAGGGTAATATTTAAAAAGCAAAAGGAAGTATATACCGACCTTATGTTTAGAATGGTTTTAAGGTGGTGTTTATAATTAGAAGTTACGTCTATTTCTCCATAAATCGAGAAGAGTTTTAAAAGAAGGTACTAGCTTGGGGCCCCAGACATTACAATTGTAAAGTAAGTAAATTCATTGAAGTAAGGATAATTCTAATCCCGTAGGCAACGGATTAAGGGTTATAATTTTTTGTTAACGCATCGAGGGGCTATTCACTCTGATCTTCAGTACTTATTTTAATGGGTGTTTTCGGTATATCGTTTTACCACTGTTAAAGGATGCGCATCGTGGGGGTACTCACTCACGTTTTCCGTTCGTGTCACACTATTACTATTATAACAGAAGTAAAAAAATTTAAGTAATAATTTTGCAACAGTTAAAGGTAGCGCATCGAGGGGCTATTCACTCAAGTTTTTTCTCGGAGCCTCCGAGATATCTAGGCCCATGCATGTCGATTTTTACCTTGGGAAATATCCAGTTTCATAGAGGAAATATTTTTACCCTTTGTGTGTACAGGGTGGCGCTTTAATGATCGTTGCCACCGGGGTCTTCCATAAAATATCGATGACATTTTAGGGGCCAATTATAAAACTTTTATGAAAGAGAAAGGTTTCACCTTTAAATTAACGTAATTTTTTAGGAGCTATTCACTTGTTATTTAATCTATTGGTTAGATTGTATGGACAAAAAAAGTAATTTTGAGATTTTAACATCGTTGTTTTTTTAGTAAAACAAAACTTCTTGAAGTTGCTAATTCACAGTTTTCATATACCATTAGAGGATTTTTTATGCCTTCAAAACCTTTCATTTTTTAACCTTAACATTTTTATCCTTTAGTTCTTTGGAATGATTGTTTAATAAAGGTCTTCGGAAATTTTCAAAAACATTTTTTAACTATCCGCGACCTCGGCTTCACCGCTCTACGTCTATACCTTACCCTAATATTGTAGCAGTCGACGGGGTCACGAGGCTGAACTTGTTTATTTTACGGTGCTGAAAGCGCTACCAAGTGGGAAAACACGGCAAACTAAATTAGTCAAAAAAATATTCTCGCTTCGCTACATGCATGGGCCTAGATATCTCGGAGGCTCCGTTTTTCTGTACGCCTGTTAAGTACGGTACGATGTGGCTATTATAACGAGCCCTTGGGTCGTCTTGTTTTTGGTGTATAAACGCGGCGCAAAATGTTTTAAATTTTGCGGAAAGTTAGCGACATTTCCGCGACAGGTTTTCACTAAAGACGTTTTCCGGCGTTTTGTATTTCGCGGATTTATTTAGCGCATGCGCATCTAGCGCTAAGAAGACTTCCGTCAAACCAAAGGGCAAAGGACGAAGTGCACGAAAATAGCGCGAGACTACTTTAAAGCGCCACCACTAGACCGTCTGTGATTGGCTACTATTTCGCGTTTTTAGTTTTTAGCGCCATCTATTGATGGGCTAAAAACTAATGCATTTATACCGAAGATTTACTACCCCCACTTTTACCCCTTTCACCCCCACTTTTTCCCCCTTTCCCCCCTCTTTTCCCCCCATTTCCCCCTTTTTTTAGTGCCTTTCCCCCCTATATTACCCCCTTTTTTCCCCCATTATATCCTATGTTACGGCTGGTTGGGCGTCTTAACCCCGCCTTTTCGCGTTAATTTATTCAAATTTATTCATAATTCATAAATAATGCTCTAAAACGCTAACAGATGGACCTAGGGTAGCTAACCTTCATGTTATTTTATTTCGCAAATTTCCAAATCCCCGACGGGATTCGAACGTGCCAACGTTAACGCTACAGTTTGGAAACCCGGTACGCTAGCACTGAGCCACAGAATGCTTACATAAACCTTTGCTTTCATGAGATATAAGCTGGGATAGAAATCCATCTCGAGTCTAGGCGCGTTTGCGGCGTTCGCTAAGAGAGAGAAATTAAATAATCGCCCACTACCACGTTAATATGACGTTAAGTCGGCCTCAAAGTCACGTCTGAAGCTTAGAGTTCTTTTCCTAAAACCTTATCAGTCTTGAATGTAGAGAGAAACGAATTAGCAGGCAAAGTTCACCATGAGCTAACCAATGATATCGTCTCTTGAAAACTCGTCTGCTACTCTACTTAGTTAAGCGAGCAGTCCACGTTTACAAGTGAGATTAATGATAACTTTATAAATAATGATGTAGTTTAATTAAGTTTAAAATTAACCGATTGAGGAAGTTACAATAGTTCAATATATATTATTCTGTAATTTAATTAAGATTAAAATAAATATATATTCACGAGTGAGATTAATGATAATTATAGATAATGATGTTTCAAGTAAGTTAATTGAGGAATTCACTGTAGATTAATTAATATTATACTTTAATTTAATTAAAATTGAGGAAGTTACAATAGTTCAATATATATTATTCTGTAATTTAATTAAGATTAAAATAAATATTCACGAGTGAGATTAATGATAATTATAGATAATGATGTTTCAAGTAAGTTAATTGAGGAATTCACTGTAGATTAATTAATATTATACTTTAATTTAATTAATATTATACTTTAATTTAATTAATATTATACTTTAATTTAATTAATATTATACTTTAATTTAATTAAAATTGAGGAAGTTACAATAGTTCAATATATATTATTCTGTAATTTAATTAAGATTAAAATAAATATAAATTCACGAGTGAGATTAATGATAATTATAAATAATGATGTTTCAAGTAAGTTAATTGAGGAATTTACTTTAATTTAATTAATATTATACTTTAATTTAATTAATATTATACTTTAATTTAATTAATATTATACTTTAATTTAATTAATATTATACTTTAATTTAATTAATATTATACTTTAATTTAATTAATATTATACTTTAATTTAATTAATATTATACTTTAATTTAATTAATATTATACTTTAATTTAATTAATATTATACTTTAATTTAATTAATATTATACTTTAATTTAATTAATATTATACTTTAATTTAATTAATATTATACTTTAATTTAATTAATATTATACTTTAATTTAATTAATATTATACTTTAATTTAATTAATATTATACTTTAATTTAATTAATATTATACTTTAATTTAATTAATATTATACTTTAATTTAATTAATATTATACTTTAATTTAATTAATATTATCATGATACTATAGTTTATGATAACTTTACAAATAATGATGTAGTTTAGTTAAGTTTAAAACTAACCGATTGAGGAAGTTACTATAGGGTTGGTACTGGTAATTATTAAGCATGGGCGAATACCAGTTTTTGACTGTCGAGACGAATATCGAATAGTGAAAAATTTTCTTATCGAATACCGAGACGAATAGTTGTTTGGGAACCGAATATCGAATAATTAGGCTTAACTTAAAATTGCCCTTATCAAATAGTTATCGAATAGTCAGAAATAGAAGGATTAATTAAAATCAATTTAAATTATATTTAGAATTTAGGTGCGCTATAGAGTAGTAGCACTTCAGGCCCATTTTCCCATAGAAACTTATACATTAAAAAGTGTAACTGCCATTACTTTTTTAAAACATTTTTAGGGTTAATATTTTTGTTTTCTCGAATAGTTGATCGAATATTTAACGAATAGTTAATCGAATATTTAACGAATAGTTAGTCGAATATTTAACGAATAGTAGGCCCGAATAGTAAAATTCACTATTCGATATTCGTTCGAATACCCGAAATGGGGCTTATCGAATATCGAGACGGTTATTCGTCTCGATATTCGATCGAGTTATTCGTGTTACTCGAGTATTCGCCCATGCTTAGTAATTATGGACACTTTTTGCAAATATTTGAATAACTTCCGTGGAGCTAACGTTAGACACCAGAAACTTTCAGGATATGAAATATGATTCTTTATACACAATTCGCTATGTTTTCAGCTTTTTAACTCTCTTAAATTTTGCACAATATCCTATTTCCCAATCCCCTCGGAGGACCCCAATTGTGAACAATCACTGGTAAATGTAAACACCCTGACCCTAAATACTGAAGGAGGTAGTGACTGAACACTGGACCCAAATGTGAACAACAATGATAATCAAATGGGAGGAATAAAAAAGGCCCTAGGAAAGGACAGGGTTGCCACAGTACCTGGAAATCCTGGAAAATCTGGAAAAGTCAGGGAATTTAAAAATGGGCCGAAAAGGTCAGGGAAAAGTCAGGGAATTTGATTTAGTGGGTAAAACTTCTGGGAATAAGTCTTTATTGAAAGAGTAATGAAAGTTTCTCCTCATGCTCTCTCAACAAAGAAAACTCTAGATTAATCCTTAAAAATGTCTAGAATTGTTTTAGTAAAGTAAATGCTCTTTTAGACTGTTATTTATAGTTAAAATGTTTCTTATTTGTATTGGTGCAACAAATACATGGGAAAATTTAATGTTGAGAGTTTATTTAATTATAACCACTTAAAACGTGCAGTAAACATTCACTTTTTCGGCCTAAAAGGTCAGGGAAAATCTGAGAAAAAGGTCAGGGAAAACCTGGAAAAGTCAGGGAATTTGGTTCTGAAAATTCCGTGGCAACCCTGAAGGAGCTACCATTACGTAGGGCCTAAATCCATGCACCTAGATTAAAGTTTACGCAGATGTGATAAGTGATAATAGGATAATATAGTTAAATCAATACCCGAGTCAAAATGTTCAATAATTTGTTGAGAAGTCCTATTTATTTCGATACCTCGCATAACAGCTGTCTCGGTTTCTCGCTTTCCCGCCCAATAAGTAGTCGTAGCTACCGCCCTCTTACCGCTAAATTGATAAACTTACTAATGGCGCGAAATTTGAGTCTTTTTTGGGTCAATGATGTATTTTAAAGTTAATATTATAACTTTTACTTTTATTTTTTAGTAAAATAGCTTAAAAAGGATTCTAATTAACCTTGAAACAATTGAATTTTTACCTGGTTTTTTCCAACTCTAAAATCGAATTCCGAATCGAAACCACAGATATTAATATCAATTTTATAGTGAAAAACGTGATCTATCTAACGATTAAAGGTTTGTTATCGTGGGATTATTTTAACTCTTCCTAGAGCTTATTCCCCGATGGTATTGTATTAAGCAACACCTAAAATTGGCATCAACTTAAGTTGATTAGTCCGAGTTGGTGTGTATATAGGTTCGTATCTTTCATCCACGTATTCCTACAATGTTCATACCATTTTTATCGTAATCCTCAATATTCAATCTACAAATAGAGCCCTTTAAAAGGAATTTAAGCCGCCCAAAAATTAGCTACAAAATGTTAAAGAAAAAATAGAATCGTTCACATTTACCAGTACCGACCCTAGTTTAAAAAATATTATTCTGTAATTTAATTAAGATAAAGTTCTGTAGGTTAAGTTTAAAATGAACCTAATAAGTAAGTTACTGTAGTTTATTACTAGATTGATTTTATTCATAATAGGAATGCTATTTTACAAACAATGAAAAAAAAACCCGAAATGCTAAATTAGCTGGGGTCATCTTATAATGCATATAGTAATACTAATTCTTGCCACTAGAAGGCGGTAAAAACTAAATGACTGGGTCATCTTGTTTTAAATACCGGTGGAAAGATAGAACTTCAATTCCGTGTGTTTCCACGTAAAATCGCTACCTTTCCGAAATATTTTGCGTAAAATATTTTTACGCAAATTCCGCGGAAGGCCTTTTCCGCCGCGTTTTTGCCCAGTGAAACTTTACTATGTTTTTTTTTTCGTTTGTCGCTTGACGTCGAGCGAAAAGTCGTGATTTACGCCGAGTGAAAACCATGCTTAAGCCTGGTTTTCACTGGCCCAAAACGCAGGAAAAACTGCGTGCTGTGCCGTTTTTCAGAGAAAACTTGCCGCAAATTTTCGCGTTTTCTGGGCGGCAAGCACGGAATTGTTTTTCTATTTTTCCGCAAGTTTTTACGGAAAAGAAAGCGGTGGCCAATAGGAATCGACTAATGCGTGACGTCATAGGCTTGGTTTTGGTCAGCCCGCGAGAGGTTTATTTTCGAAGCCATTTTTTTTTAATTGAATGTATAGTTAACGATTTGTTAAAGAAGTTTGGCTTAATCGTTATTTATATGATGAAAATTAACGTTTATACAAAGACAATAAATGCTAAGAAAATCGATAGGTTGCTATTGGTGCATTTTCAACATAACCATAAGAAAATAATATATAGCTCCCTATAAGTATGAAACGTAGTACATTTTCATACTACAGCATTTGCTTCCAATTTTGGCGCGCTTACGCTTTTACGCCCCGTGGGAGAAGTTTCGGTACTAAGATTAAAGGGGGGTCGAAACCATCGCCGCCACCTAAGGTGTCCGCGAAAGGCACGATGGGCCCGGGAAATATCGCCGCGCCCGTAGAGACACGAGATGCTCCTTACCTCGTAATAGTGTAGGAGCTAGCCTCGGTCGTCCAAACCTCGCGCCATCTATTAATTTATTATGATAATTTTGACATGTACTTAATCAGTTATAATTATCATAATAATAACTTCTAGACATTTATCTATTTAATTGCAATATAAAATTTGAAAATTTTCCAAACAAATATTTCATCTTTTTCACGCCAGAAACTCTTAATAGGTGGCATTAGAAACGTTTTACAAATTTCAATGGAAGAAAATGCTGTTTACATGGCTTAAATGGAGAGTTTCATACTTATAGGGAGCTATATATTATTTTCTTATGACATAACTGGTAAGCCTTGGTCTCCATGAGCTCGGAAACTCTTTCATGTTACAAGTTTTAGTGAAAACGTTTTGCCGCCGTTTATTAAGGAATTTTACGCAGAATTTTGCGGGTTTTTTTTTACTGTTCCGTGAAATTTTCGGCAGTGATAACCAGGCTTTAGAGGAAAACCGCAAAATATAATAGAAATAGAACCAAGACGCGAAAAAGACGAATTTCTCTTAATAATGAGAAATGGCTTTTCCTTTTCCACAAAAAGAAAAGCAAACATTTTTGAAACTTCGCACAGTGAAAACCGCGGGTTTATAGCGCGAGCAGCGCTGCGTCCGTGAGCGCGGATCGAGTGGGCTATGGCTAGTGAAAAACAAATTTTATTCCAAGCCAAATGTTTTGTCATAAAACAGATTAGGAATTTAAATTCTGGTTTAGATTGCTGTGCTAGTGTCCGAAATTACGTGCAAACCAAATCTATCGTAAACTCACACTAAATCATGAATATAGACCATGTGTCGTATAGATTCATGACTAAAGCCACATTTATACGAAACCGTTTTGAAGAACAGTAATTGCATTTTCTTATAAAAGATCTCTGCTTTTATTGTTACGTTTCGATATAACATAAGGGCTGAAAACTGTTTCAAAGCGTCACGTTTAAACGTGGCTTATGAATACTATGAGAAGTATATAATACTTCTCTTCGAGAGAAGTGTACCACAACGCGAGGTAAGTGTAACCAGAAGCCGATTAGGCTTTACACATGAAGTACGTAACATGTGCCTTGGGGAGCTTCACGATATTCTCTAAGCTCCTAGGAAAGAACCTCCCCTTACGCGGAGGGAAATAGTTCAGTAACGCGGCTCTTCGGATGCATCGGATCCTTCCGCCTAAAGAACCGATTTACCACGTACCTAAATTCGAGAACTACTATAAAGACTGAGTAGGGTATCTAAAATATTCTTTAGATAAAACTGTTCACAATACCAAAGATTATTTGGGAGTAAGGCGTTAAAATGTTATCAATCTGGGTAGCTTTTGTTTGGACTATTTAAGACGCCGTGCATCTGTTTTTTACGAGGAATGTTTTCTGTTCTCGCGGTTACGGCGAGCTCAGCCGCCGGCGGCTCGGGAATCGGGATACCGCTGTTACCTAGACAAGACCTAGTGTAGTTTTAGAGTCTATTATTATTCGCAGAGCTATTTTTCTGTTGAAATTAGGGAACTAGTATAAATATTGAGTAGAGTGTCTGAAATATTCTTTAGTTAAAACTATTCACAATACGAAAGATTATTTGGGAGTAAGGCACGAAGATCCTATCAATCTGGGTAGCTTTTGCTTGGCCTATTTAAGACGCCGTGCATCTGGTTTTTAACGAGGTATTTTTCTGTTCTCGCCGTTACGGCAAGCCCGGCCGCCGGCAGCTCGAGATGCGCCGCTCGGCCTCAGCCGCTGATATCTAGCCAAGGCTTAGTGTAGTTTTCGTGTCTAATTTTACTCGCAGAGCTATTTTTCTGTTGAAATTTAAAGAATATCTTATCATATTTAGTTGAAGACTAAGTAAATGTCTCAAAACATTTCGAAACTTGAGCTTTAAAACGTTGAATATTTTATAACGACTACGGAACGGTACCGCAAATTCGCCTTCCGGGCCTCCCGGTTATGTCGACGGCGAGGTCGAGTCGAGGTCCCATGCAAGAAAATAGTAATAGCCGTCGCCTATTGGTCTGGCATTAAAGAGGTTATCTATGGTTAGGGGGCTCATGATTGGTTAAAAGCTTTTTTGTTCGTCTGCTTAGTTTTTACTTCGGGAATATCATGAAATCCATGGTGAAAGCTATGGAAAAGTGGGACTTACGTACTTTATGTGTGAAGCATAATCCGCTTTTGGTGTAACGTCACTCTTCCCAACATCGGAACATTTGGAGCAAGGTTACTAAACCGAATCACATACACGATAAATAGTTTCCACATCATTACTCTATTAGCGTTTAAATATTTGGCAAGACGCGCTTGTGGATTTTTGTCCCACGTCAAAACGAGGTTTGTGGGATGACTGCTGGGGATTTAGTGCCAAACAGCTATAGATTTCACCTTACGGTGCGATGCCCATTTGTAATTTGATGAGCGGGAAAGCAAACTAAAAGGGTGAGCCTGGGAAGAATGACGTTACATAACTAAAGCATTAAGAGGATCCTTATTCTATTATCCCCTTCTGATACTATGAGGAATCGGGTTGCCGTCTTATCATCAAATTATTGCAATAGCCCCTTCCAAAAAGCTTTGAAAAAATGTTCTT
Source organism: Phalangium opilio (assembly GCA_019434445.1). Taxonomy (NCBI): domain Eukaryota; kingdom Metazoa; phylum Arthropoda; class Arachnida; order Opiliones; family Phalangiidae; genus Phalangium; species Phalangium opilio. Next base: position 200,350 of record JAEQBA010001460.1, on the reverse strand, counting down.
AGTCTGAGTCAGTTCAGTTCTTCCTACAAACAGGAAGTAGTTTCCCCGCATAGCCTAGTTCACAACCTAGATATGACGTTTTTTAGCTCCAAGTGCGCATGCGCGAAGAACTTAAACAACAAGATGCACAAGGCAGTCAAACTTTTTGGAAGGTGCTATTGCATTTGTATAAAACTAAAATGAAATTGCATAAATCGGGTCGCATACATTCAGTATTTGGGGAATACCAAGCAACTTTCTAAGTCTGTTGAAAATATCTCTTAGGCGCACACTCACAAATACATGAGAGTGACGCATGACATGGCCATGGAAGACGTTATCGAGTTGATGGAGAAGCGCTGGGATTTGTCCCCTCCTCGTATCATGTTGATGATCGTCTCCAACGCGGGGCCCTTACTCGAATGGAAGAACACCAAACAACTCGACAGATTTAAGAAGGGACTCATTAAAGTAAGCCTACTTTGATATTAATTAATTCGAGTGAGCTTGATATACCAGAAAAAAAAAAGATGGCCCAAGGGCTGGTCCTTAATACTAATTTTACACGGCTCACGTGCCCCCCCCTCCCATATAGTTGATCTCCCTAAGGTATTATTAAAACAAATCGTACAACCAAAAAACATTTCTGAAACACAATCGTGTATCCCCTTAATTTCTAAAAACGTCACATTTCAATTAATATGAATGAAACGAAATTGTGCACCCTACTACTTAAAGTGTTAGAGTCACCAAAAATCGCTATTTTTAAAACTAAAAGGTTTTATTCCCATCTGAAAGATCAAATCTTTCTGGTTCAGAATATCTATTTATATAATGCATTATAATTTTCCAAATATTATTAAAACCCTGGCTTTCGGAACCTACTCGCAGAATTTTTTCAAACTATTTTGACAGTTGAATACTCCATATACCCCTGGTGACGTCACGATTCGAGCGCGCGTGAGCACGCGGCACGCTTGACTCCGCAAGTCCTATTTTTTTTATTGATAGGTGGTGCTTTCAAAGTGATCGAATTTGACGCGCGCGCGATGTTTAAAAACTAGGCTTAGCTCTCGTAATGAAATCTGTCTCGCGCTGGTCAACCTCTTATGACGTCACCAGGGGTATATTTATAATTCCGTTCAAATGAGGTATGTGAAATATCAATTTTCTTTTTCATATTACAAAATGAATAAATTTCTATAAGACTTTTTACCTTGGATCTACTGTTATTATAACCCAATTGATGTTTCAAAACGAAAATTAGCCACTTTCAAAAAACGTGGCACTAACACTTTAAAGTATAATTTTTAAAAACTATAAGAATCAAATAATGTATCTAAAACAAAGTCCTGGATCCCCTAAACCAGAAAGCACTATGACCGCAAGCCCTCCCCTCTATTTTACGAAACCGAACCTAACCATCCAGCATAATCTGATGTATCACGCGCACAAAAAGCACGAAAATTATCTTCTTGTTTCCTTCACTCAAAAAGCCCGCGAAATTGGACGCCCCTTTCACTTATACAGTATATATACCAGGCAGGCAGTCAGTCCTCTCTCTACGTCGCGCTTTCATTCGTTTCTCTCCGAGCTTCTCTCTCTCTCTCTCCAAATCTTGTACGCTCTCTCCGTATCGTGTACGCGTCCGGCACAGGGACAGGGACAGCCGCTTGGGCCCTTTTTTAAATTTTACCGGAATTAAAATTACTTGTAAAATTAAAAACAGATCCATCTACGTTCCCCTGCGCTCCTAGCTTTAAATAGTAGCGTGCTGAAATAAAATTTCGTGTGACCTTGATACGCTAGAATTCTAACTATCGCCTTATTCGCGCATTCCGTGCAATATTTTTGCATCAACCATTTTTAATCGATTTTGACTATATCATCAAAATCTTGAAACGAACTTCAACCAACAAAAATCTTCCGCTATATTTATATTAATTATAATTAACGTTTTAAAAGTTGATGTGGTGCTAAGCCAAACTATAATTTTTAATAAACCAGGTATAGATGTAATTTTAGAAGCAGGAATGGAGATCGGTTAGTATTTACTTCAGTCTGACTCATATATAGAGCCCCTCCCTCCAACACGTATCGAAAATTTTAAATAATCATATTGGCTCACTTAAACTACGTTTTGATGACGTTGCTGACAGGGACGGCGAAAATACGTATTCCTTTTTACCTCTGTCGCTATGACCCGCCTCTTCTTTCATATCCCCCCCACCCGTCCCGGGGAAGGGTGTCCGGGACTTTGACGCGCGCCCAGATTACTATGTTCTCCATTCCTGCTTCTAACATTACATCTATCCCTGAATAAACTAAATGAACAGAATGAAAACGCGCGCTGTTAGCTGAAAGCCAGTGGTTGGTGTTGCGATCGCTAATTGGTTAAGTTCTCTGTGGCGGTTTGTTTAAAATTAAAAAATTGACGTTAGACAGCATGCAATAGCTTCTGAAACTTGTGTTATAATTCATAAAATAGTTTTGTTAATGATTCGACGTTATTTTGTCAATATTAATCGATTAAAAAATGGTTATACGTGTCTGACCATTCCACTTTCCCAAATGTGACCATTCTTTTTTAAGGCGGCTAATACGACTAACATGTGGATTGTGACCACTGGTCTTAATGTTGGTATCAACCAAGTGATTGGCGAAGCTCGGGCTGACGAATTGAAAAAACGAGAAGCACTCAAGTGCCATAAACACGGACTACATCACAATAAGCGGAAGATTTCGCATCAGCCATTGACGTTCATCGGAATCACGAGACAGAGTTCTATTTCTTACATTGACTCATTAATAAACGGCGTAAGTCAAAAGCAATATGTATATTACGCTAGTATTACTATTATCATGAATTTATTTATTAACATGAATATATATGTGTATCATTAGCCTTTCTATCATGTTATTCAGGGATGGGAGGGATCTTTTTATTACATACGCGTTTAACGTCATCGCGGTAGCCAATCAAAATCGAGACACCAGGAAGTTCGAACAGCAGACGACCAGTTTAACAAAATTGTATGAGGGATACAATTTTCGGTTAGGTTCACCAAACTGCGTCAACTGAATATTAAAAATGATCGCCGATACGTGAATAAATATCTCAACACGATGTCCGAAAGTGATATTGATCTTTCAAAGGAAATTATAATGTTTTTCCTAATCTGAAACTGAAAACTGTTGGTAAAGTGCTAAGCCTTGGCCATTATGAAAATTAATGTAACGGTTGAAAGTAAACTACTAACATTTTAAATCGTGAGAATTGATGATGCTGGTTTTTCCCTGCTGTTGGAGTTAAATTAATTCGGTAGTTGATCAATTTACAAGCACAATTAGCCTTCCGCGTGACAAGAGCTTTAGCTTTAAAAACAAACCGACAGAAATCCTCTGACGTCACTCAAACCAAGCCCCTCCCATCCCTGAATATGTAGTTTAACTAGTCAATGCAGATATATATTCATGTTAATAAATAAATTCATGCTATTATCTATTAAGAGTTCGAGGTGTTCCGGTGTAAAGCCTGGTTTTCACGGAACCGATAATCGCTACGGCAAGGGATTTTCAAGTAACCGATGTTGGTTTGCGAAAGGAGAAAAAAAATTGCAGTAGCATTTATGCCTTGGAAACTTGTGAAAAACCTTTCGCGACAAATTTAAACTATTGCGATTTTTAGTCCTTTAGTTCTGAAAAAAAAATCAACCAAATTTTCGCGGCGAGAAAGCGAAATTACGATCCAAGTTTCGGTTTTACAAAAAATTCGCTCTACGTGGTATTTTGCGGACAAAACATAAAGCAGATATTCTGTTCACGTGAAACAAAATTACGTCGCGGTTGAAGCCAAGAACAACCAGTGAGCACAAATTTGTGCTCCCTGGAACAACCGAGTAGTACTAGTTAACGTTGCTTTAAAATTGTTTTAAAATCTACTGTTAAAGGGAATGAGAAGCTTCGTTTGAAAAACCTCTGATTTATATAACAAAAGATAGAATTAATTTCTGACAATTCGAAAATATCAAGCTTTTAATTCTTGATTATTTGGTGGCAATATGCATTTGAAAATGCTTCATATGAAATTATTTGAAATCCTCTTTTTCTGAACGGCTAAAACATTTCCCGTAGGCTGACGTCACAGATATATTTTTCACGCGAGATGGTACCACTCTCTCCGCTATCAGACCCAGAGTTTAGACTGGCGAGAAGCTCGAGACGCGTATAGGATTCGCGCGCTTTATTTCCTCACGTCATAGTGATGCCATGAAACGGGCGAACAAGCTCGACAAGACAAAATTATTGATATATCGAAACTGAGTTTTCGTGATTTTCCAATGGATTTTAAAAATAGAAACTTTGGTTCAATTATATTAAAAACTTGATATTTTGAAAGTAGAGACTCGAAAGTGTAACATAATACCACTTTTGTGCTAAAATATGATATGAAATTGTAAGTTCGCATTCCCTTAAATTAAATCAGGTGTCGGAATTGAAACCAGTTCAAATTCGTAACGAAGGCAATCCAGTTCACGAACGTGTTTACGAACTTAATCCCGATCACTCTCACTTCATTATCGTCCGCGATAACACCATTAACAGGACGGGACTCAATCGATTCGTTCATCAATTTCAAAGATTGCTTCTGTACGCCGATTCCAATAATTCCAGTGTTGAAAAACTAAACATTGAATGTAAGTGACACATCGCCGGATGATAGTAACAATTAGTATGGCACGCGTTTCCCATTGGTGTAATGCTAAAATTCGTTGGAATTTTTGACTGAAAACCGAATAAGATGTGAATAATCCAACCGGTGTTGTTAAAGTGTTTTACGAACTTATAAACACTATATATAGTCTTTTAAAGGGATAATTAAAAAGAACAAATTTTTTTTATTTTTAAGGGTGTTAAAATAAGCATTCGATAATAATAATCATTAGGATAACCGGAGCCTCCGAGATGAGGCATATGCTCATTTTAATAAACAAAGACTATATTTTTGCTAAAACCGGCATAGCTACCAATTATCTAGTGTTAGAGCGGAGCCTCCGAGATATCTAGGCCCATGCATGTCGATTTTTACCTTGGGAAATATCCAGTTTCATAGAGGAAATATTTTTACCCTTTGTGTGTACAGGGTGGCGCTTTAATGATCGTTGCCACCGGGGTCTTCCATAAAATATCGATGACATTTTAGGGGCCAATTATAAAACTTTTATGAAAGAGAAAGGTTTCACCTTTAAATTAACGTAATTTTTAGGAGCTATTCACTTGTTATTTAATCTATTGGTTAGATTGTATGGACAAAAAAAGTAATTTTGAGATTTTAACATCGTTGTTTTTTTAGTAAAACAAAACTTCTTGAAGTTGCTAATTCACAGTTTTCATATACCATTAGAGGATTTTTTACCCCTTCAAAACCTTTCATTTTTTTAACCTTAACATTTTTATCCTTTAGTTCTTTGGAATGATTGTTTAATAAAGGTCTTCGGAAATTTTCAAAAACATTTTTTATCTATCCGCGACCTCGGCTTCACCGCTCTACGTCTATACCTTACCCTAATATTGTAGCAGTCGACGGGGTCACGAGGCTGAACTTGTTTATTTTACGGTGCTGAAAGCGCCACCAAGCGGGAAAACACGGCAAACTAAATTAGTCAAAAAAATATTCTCGCTTCGCTACATGCATGGGCCTAGATATCTCGGAGGCTCCGGGATAACTCAGTAAAACCAAAAGTAATATAAGAACCTCCGGGAGGTTTCTTATATTACTTCTGGTAAAACGTTGTCGTTAATTTATAATTAATATTCAAAGTTGCTATTTTAGTTTTCTAAGCCAAACTCCATTTTGCAACACATTTTTTAGATGGAAATTTCTTTAAAAAAAAAAAAGGATTTTTCGCTACCTTGACTTTTAAATTAGTCTGCTACAATTCTCGTTAAACTTAATTTAAGCGTAATTATTGGATTATTTTTAAAAATCGGACTAAATCGTGCTCCAAAGTCTTTTTTGGCAATTTCCAAACGTTTTCTAAAGATAAAAGCAACTTTTGTAACGTTTTTAGAGATTTTACTGGTTATGCCTAGGTTTTCTCAAAATTCAAACTCTGAAAACAAGGGCCAAAGTATAGTGAGTTGCAGTACTGCGAATTATAAACGCCGTAAAAGTTGATTTTACCATTAGAAAAGTGTTGGAAATGGGGAAGAAATACGTTTGAAGCCAACGCATAACGTAGGCGTTGTTGAAGCACAATAGGTGAATATATAAAGTATTTAGTGCTGCTGAACTTGTTGAAAAATAAGAAATCGTCTTCACAGTTGCGCGTGATTTTGTACGTGACGTGAGTCTGGTGATTTATTGTTAAGCCATGGATAAAGAATGCGCGTGAGGAATATTGTTTTCACACCTAAGTTCACGCTATCTTATAGCATGAAAACAAATTTTCTGACGCGCATTTTTCATCCATGATCCAACGATTCTGAGCGCTAGCGTCATTTCTGCAGACTTGAAACGTCACTCAAGACGATTTGTTATATTTTTCAATTAGCTCCTCATGCTTTATATATTTAGCTATTTAGTTTCATAAATCAATTCCAATAGTAACGCTGAATTTAAGGCTAACGAGGGTTGATGCGAACGAAACTCAAAGTGACCGCTACAACTTGTAAACGGGGGTCTTTGGGCAAAATGTCATGGAATATTTTCGACTAAAAAGTGCCCGTGGAACCCTCTTTACTTCGGCCGTACCACAATGTTTGGAACATCCTGTATATGTAACATATGAAAGCATTTTGTTTTAAAATTTGTTGTTAGACGACAGCAAAAAATTCAAGCGCCCTCTATCGTCGGTTTCGGTTCCCATTGTGACGATCTTAATTAATGGCGGATACGAAAGTGCTAGATTGGTTTTGGACAACATTAAGAAGGAAACTGGAGTGTTGGTTATTCGTGGAACTGGAGGATTGGCCGATTTAATTGGTAAGGAATATTAATATCTAGCATGAATTCCGTATTTGTTGACTTGTTTAGAAAAATTTTGTTTCTTTCAGCTTTTACGTATTTCACAATTTATGAAAGGTAAGATAGGTTTTTTTTTTTCAATGGGAGATTATAAGCAATAGTTATTACCATAAGTTTATGATGCCTCTAAGTACACAAATACGGGTTACAACTGGGCATCTTCTGCAGGCTACTGTGACGTCAGAACTCGTATAGCGCTAAGATCCGAAGAGAGAAAATTTTGAAATTTCTGTCGCGGTGCTGCCACCAAGCGGTCGAGACGATTACTAAATTAGTCTCATGAAAAAAATCATCCAATGGAGTAAAGGAGATTTTTACGTTTCGTATAGGCAGGCATTGGGGGGGAGGACGAATTTTACTTAAGCAACCCCAAAATCCCTCTCTCTCGTGAGATAGAGGCGGTTTCACTCCTGAAACATTCTAAAAGGGATGAAAGAAACGCGAGGCTAGATAAAAGAAACGCGAGGCTAGGCAGTACAATTTTGTATTCAAGTTGAGGTGATAAATGATACGGAGAGAGTATAGGGTTTCACTAAAGGGAGCCAGACAAACACTATTGCCATAGGAGTAGCATCCATTTCTCTACTTAGAGGCATTATAAACTTATGTTATTACTGACTTAACCACGTTAGGAACTCAAAACGTGAGTGAGTGAAACTGTTTTGAGACGTCAGCTAAGTTCCATCAGGGATATATTTAATTTTAGAAGTAGGAATGGAGAACGGTTAGTATTTACTTCAGTTCGACTCATAGCCCAGTATAGAGCTCCTCCCTCCAACACGTAACAAAAAGTTTAAATTATCTTATTGGCTCACTTAAACTACGTTTTGATGACGTTGCTGACATGAACGGCGAAAAATACGTAATTCCTTTTTACCTCTGTCGCTATGACCCGCCTCTTTTTTCATACCCCTCCGTCCCGTTGAAGGGGGTCCGAGACTTTGACGCGCGTCCAGATTACTCTGTCCTCCATTCCTACTTCTAAAATTAAATCTATTCCTGGTTCCATAAAGACAATTTCGACAGGAGAACATGCAGATGACAGGGAATAGGCGATTTTAATGTGACGTTTCCCTAAATGCGGGAGGGGAAAATGCCCATGATCTCTGCATTTTCCCCCCCGGCTATCTTTTTTTGTTTTTGTATAGGGGACTTTTTCCAAATGGCCTATTTAAAAATAAGCCAAAAATATTAGGGAATTTAATGAATTTTCACAAAGTCGTGAAAATGGATTTTATTTGTAATTTTATTGCAACGTTGAATGATCCGGCGTTGCACGTTCCAATAAATATGTTTGATACATAATTTCCCGACGAGTGACTTGCTTATTAACAATATTATTCTTAAAAATTACACTCTTAACATTGGGAAGTTTTGCTCAGGGAAAATAACAGGACAGGGTTGCCACAGTACCTGAAAATCCTGGAAAAGTCAGGGAATTTAAAAATGGGCCGAAAAGTCAGGGAATTTGATTTTAGTGGGTAAAATTTCTGGGGATAAGTCTTTATTGAAAGAGTAATGAAAGTTTCTCATCATCCTCTCTTAACACAGAAAACTCTAAAGCAATCCTTAAAAATGTCTAGAATTGTTTTTATAAAGTAAATGCCTTTAAAAAAATCTCTCAGACTGTTATTTATAGTTAAAATGTTTCTAAATCATTCTGGTGCAACAAATATATTGAAAAACTTTATGTAGAGAGTTTATTTAATTATAAGCACTTAAAACGTGCTGTAAACATTTACACCTACGGGTTAAAAAGGTCAGGGAAAACCTGGAAAAGTCGGGGAATTTGGTTCTGAAATTCCGTGGTTGGGTCAACTTTTCTGAAAAGGTTCAGGAGGGAATTCGAATCTTAAAATGACTCCAAACTCAGTGGCAACATGTTCAATGGAAAGGAGTAAAAGCCTAACATTCTATCTAGCTTATTGGTGCTTGCGCTGTATGCTTTTTGTACCATGATACTACGCAGATACGGCAATGTATAAACCCAAACTTTTCAGTCCCAATACTTAAGGCCCTTTCAGACATTTCAACTTTGTGAATCATTTAGATGAGTCGACTTGAGTTGAGTAAACTAGTTGGGTCGTGTGAACAGAATTTGGAAAAGCTGAAGCACCAAATTTAAAATTGATCACTAACCAATTTTTTGTTGACTCAACGTTTTGACCCATCTAGATGAGTCAAAAGTTGTATCGTCTGAAAAGGCCTTTAGAGTTACTTTAGTGGTTTTATACCGTTGAAATGGTCTATAGCGGAAGTTGAAACTGTGAGACATCTTTTGATTCTCCTTGAATTGCTTAAATTGGTTGAAGTTAAACCATCTCGTGTCCTAGAATGGCTAACGCAGGGGTATATTTTTACTACGTGGAGTAAATAGGGTTTGAGTAAAATATTTACCAAAATCAAGGTGTTTCAAAAGGGTGGTAGGACCGAAGTACAGTGCGTTCCATGTGTTATGTATGTATGTTGTTGATCAGATTCAATAATTGAAAACTTGATGAAGGCAAATTTAGTCTTTAGATTGATATTTTAATCTTGAGTTTCCATGTTAATACTTCTTCGTGACGTGTGTTCCCGCGTCCCTAGCTTATTCTCTCATAACCCGTTTTCTTTTCCTTTTCCTGCTCTTTTCTCATTGTTGTATGTATTTCTCCGAATTACAAGGATGGAAATCCTTAGTTTAAGAAAATGAATTTCAGAGTAAATATTGACAATATGGAGGATTTTGGGTCGAAAATGTTGTATCAAATTTTTCCCTAAAGGCCACCGTTAACAAGCTATGAATAGAGTGTATTACGGATGACCCCTTAAAGGGAGGGTGAAGTAGAAAATCAAGTGATTTTTTATCGATTCTTCTACTAATTATAAGACCAGTCTGTATAGTGAAACATTCAGGAAATACTTCAGAATGACTTTAAAAATTCAAATTAGGTTCAGATTCTAAGGGTAATTTGAAATAAGCCCCTCCGACCAATCGCGCAACGCCCTGCCTTTTTATTAACAAAATTCTCGTGGCACGTTCCGTGTCGAATGAAATTTCACGAGATTTGATAAAGTTTGCGCGCGACGTGATAATCGTGGCGCGAGACATGGAGCGTGCCACGAGGATTTTGTTAATAAGAAGGCAGGTCGTTACGCGATTGGTCGGAGGTCCTTATTGAAAATTGAACCTAATTTGAATTTTAAAATCATTCGGAGGTATTTCCTGGATGTTTCACTACGCAGACTGGTCTAATAATTAGTAGAAGAATCGATAAAAAATCACTTGATTTTTCTACTTCACCCTCCCTTTAAGTAAGAAACTGAAAGAAAATGCAAATTTAATTAGGGGTTTAACAATATAATCACAACTTGAAATACCTACAGACCCTTAAAGAAAAAATGTCCTCGATAATTTTCTACTCAAACCTATAACATTTTCTGTACTTCATTCATACCACCATTTTTGGATCATCCTGTGTTATTGGCAAAATATGTTGCAGAGGAACTCGAAAGTGGGACACGGAGTACGTGGAGAATTATTTAAAACCGGAATTATCCATCAAAATAGCCGAACGCTTCCCATCTCTCAGGGACAATCAACTGACGAGGAATCTATTCCGGGAACGAATTGTCGACTGCGTCAGGTTGTCCGAAAAGGTACGAATGAAATTAATTATAGCGTTGCTTGGGTAGTACTATAATAAGCCTTTCATATTTATAGAATGGACAATCATTTATGACCATTCTCAATACCCACAGTTCATCGTGTGATTTGGAGTTTCTGGGTGAACATATCCTTAGGGCTCTCTTCAAATGTAAGAACACCTCGTTTTCTAATTTACTTGTACCAAAAATAGGCTAGCTTTTACATGGTGAATGGTAGCGACGATTAGTTGCATTGTTAATAAAAAGTATTCTTTTGGATATTGTTAGCGTGTTGCCAAGCAACAGTTAAAGGGAGGGTGAAGTAGAAAATCAAGTGATTTTATATCGATTCTTCTACTAATTATAAGACCAGTCTGCATAGTCAAGCATTCGAAACGCTTATGAATGATTTTAAAATTCAAATTAGGTTCAGATTTTAAGGATAATTTTAAATAAGGACCTCCGACCAATCTCGTAACGCCTTGCCTTTTTATTAACAAAATTCTCATGGCACGTTCCATGTCTCGCGCCACGATTATCACGTTGCGCGCGAGTTTTATCAAATCTCGTGATAAATTTCATTCGACACGGAACGTGCTGAGATTGAAATGGTTTCGAATATTCCCTACTTCAAAGAATAAAAGTCATTAACTTCCGGTTCATCCTAACGTTCCTGTAATGTTTCCTCAATCTGCGTTAACTAAAACATTAGTTCTCAATTCTCTCAATATATAGCGCTAGGCGCTTATTTCTAGATTGTCACTTGTTTAGGACGGGTAACTTTTAAGATATAGTCTCTTGTTTGTATCAAGAAGCGATATCTAGTTTATTAGGGAATAGGTATAAATTCGCCACATTTCCAGCTTTATCTCCAGTGCAAACGTAGTTCTGGAGTTAAACCCCGCCTCTAAATTACAACCAGCATCTCGTTGGTTCTTAAAAACTCACGTCAGCGCGACGCGAATGACGAAAATTACAGTCATATATTCCGACTTAGGAGAGGCGAAATAGCCCGGCCTTCTTTTACGTCGCCCCTTGTATTGTTAAAGGGGGACTGGGACTACGGGACGCTAATACTTAGGCAACTCGTGCCTTCTCCCTAGTAAACTAGATATCACTTCTTGGTTTTATTTTGTAGCTCAACAAAGGAAATACGACTGGGAGATTCAAATGCAACGGGATCTAGTCTTGTGCTTAGATTGGAACAATCCCACTGTCGCTACCTATGAAGTGTTCAAGAAGGATCCAGGAACAAACTTAAAGGTAAACCGTTTACTCTATGTATTTAATTCTTATTTTAATAGGGAACATAATGAAACCATTTTTAATCGATTTATGTTGATAAAATGAAATCAAAATCATTAACAAAACTTACCCTACGTCTTTCCTTAATTTTAAATAAAGTTCCAAAAGTTGAGGCATGCTAAGCAAATGTTAATTTTTAACCAAGAAATAGTATATTTTTGCAGGGATAGATGTAATTTTTGAAGCAGGAATGGAGAACGGTTAGTATTTACTTCAGTCAGACTCATAGCCCAGTAAAGAGCCTCTCCCTTCAACACGTAACGAAAATTTTAAATTATCTTATTGGCTCTCTTAAACTACGTTTTGATGACGTTGCTGACGGTTACGGTGAAACATACGTTATTCCTTTTTACCTCTGTCGCTATGACCCGCCCCTTCTTTTATACCCCCCCCCCCCGTCTCGGGGAAAGGGGTCCGGGATTTTGACCTGCGCCGAGATTATTCTGTTCTCTATTCCTGCTCTTAAAATTACATCTAAAACCGGCATAGGGAACTACAGCCAATTACCTACCGCCATCATTAGCATAACTTACCCATCATCTTTCGTTAATTTTAAATAAAGTTCCAAATGCTGAGGCATGTGCTCATTTTAATAAAAAAAAAGAGTATATTTTTGCTAAAACCGGCCTTATCTACTGTAGAATAAAAGCGTGAAAGTATCAGCGAATAATTTATGACAGTTCCCTACGGTGATTTATTTATCAATCAAAAAGATGAAGCAACACTCCACTTTTGAAACTTCGCTATAATTTTTATTAAATTAAAGAATCGAATTTTCGTAGATAGAGAAAATTTTGTTTGAGCGAGCTCTGCTACAACTCGACAGAGAGGAATTCGTCGATTTGTTTCTTCGAGAAGGTTTTCAACTTCACAAATATTTGACGCCCAAATGCCTAAAGAGACTCTTCTTAAAATCATACGAACAAGAATTCTTTCAATCTGTCTGTTGGGAAGGAGTCCTGGGACACAACTCCGTAAGTCATCTAACCCTTACAAAGTAACAAAAAGTATAAAATGTACTCGAAGTCTATTTGTTTCTCAGTAAAACCAAAAGTTCTTAGAACTATGACAAAATCTACTTTCATTCTAAAATAGCTTGCCTGGTATATTGAACGCAATTTCTTGAGCAGAAGACTAAAAAATTTCATTGGACTTAAACTTGAAGGAGAGAGGATTGGAGTGGAAACCCCCATACCTATAGCGGTGCCTTTGTACCCCCACCTACGGCACCGTAGTCCTCCCATCATCCCCAGCGGTTAGGTAGGGTCGTGCCGGATGAAATTGTAAAGAACGCTCCCTCTATCTCAAAAATAGAAGCTAGTTCTCATTCAAATAAAATGGCGCTACGCGGCAGCACTTAGCAATCGCCTACGGAAGGGTAGGAGCGTGCGCGAGGTACACTGGGAGAGATACGGTGCCGCAGGTCGCGCATCATCATTTCCAATCCATCTGACCTCCCTTATCCCTGACTTAAAAACGAGGAATACTGCGTTGCCATTGGCTTTGTGTCGTCTGCTAAATCGAAGCTCTTATTCCTAACTTACTTCTCTCAGCCTGTGAGAATTAAACCTATCCCTTTCGGGTAAGTAGATCGATTTAGTTGACGCCACTAAACCAATGGCGGCACAGTAGTCCTCGTTTTTAAGACTACTTAAATGCTAATTATTTTCTAATAAGAGATAATTATTTTTTTAAATATTTTTCCTACTATATTTAAGAATAGGCGTCCTTTCAAGGTATAATGTTATCTGAACTTTTCCTTTTATAAATTATTATTTAAGTACGTTTTGCATAAATTTTCCCAAACATATTAATTGTACACGTTTTGTGTATTTTCTAGGTCGCGTCTTTTAACGTTCTTAGATATTAACTAAAACTAGTCGGGAAACCAAAGTTAACCTCTCCGAGTCGAGACGCAATTAAGAGAATTTTCTTAAATAATTAAATAAATATAATTGAGATTAAATATTTTAATCGTCATTAATTTACCTTAATTCTAGTTAAATCGTTTTAAGAAACTTTATTCCTAAAATAATTTTAAACATAGCTATTGCTGACGTTTGAATTTAAGCATAGGCCTCTTTAACTATTTTTGGAAATTTGGAGTATATAAAAGGCGATTGATTGGCAATAAATATTAAGAAAACCCCCAATTGCGTGAAACTTTGGTGGAAGCTCTGCCATTGGAAGGCTAGACGTTTCTTGTAGCCCTAGTCAATCGCCGCGTACTTCTTAATCATAACGATTGGAGTAGAAGCCAAAATTTGCTTTTGGCGAACACGTTTGCTCCGATTTGCGAACGCGGTAACAGAGACGTCCAGTTTAATACCTCTCCGTGAGGTCATCGTCACTCGGAGAGGTAATAATAAATGATTATTTGCACGATATTTAATTTTATTACATTTATTTTCTTATCTAATTTGCTTATTTTGGCTCCGCGTTTGGGGGGAGCGAATTTTTGGAACATATAAATGAGATGAGATGTTTCTATGACGTTTTGCCCTAAAGACCACCATTTAGAAGTTATGATTTTAGTGTTTACGGATGACCCTGTGGTTAAATTAGCAATGCCATTTCAGTCATAACTCTTAAACGGTAACCCTAAGGGAAAAATGTCAGAACATTTTCTACTTAAAACTGTCCATAGAACCCACCGTACCTCGGTACTACCGCACATATCGGACCACCCTGTATTTTGGTTTTGAAGTTGCTGATTTTCCCGTTTTCGCGAAATAGGCCTAACCCCTATTCACAAAGTATAACATGATAGTGAATTAAACTTTTAAGAAATATAGTGTTACGGAAATGAATGGGAAGCGCATATAATAATTATTCTTATAATGTTACTTTCGCGTACAATTCTTATTAGGTTACGAAACCGAGCAAAGATTTTTTGGAGACGGACATCAACTATTTGATCGAATTGCTCTCGGACATTCCCGATTTTATCAATCTTGAGGAAATGGGGTGCAATGCTGCTGGAATTTATTTGCGCAATTCAACTGCGGCTGAGAGGAAGTCCGTGGCCACACTGACCATTTATAGCGTTTTAACTGACCGTCCTCGTTTAGCCAAACTGCTCTGGAAACATTCTGATCAACCAGGTGAGTCTGAATTTCATTTTACATTATAATCGATTGATTGAATCACGAACAATCGACCAATCAATTGGTCTTCATTAATTTGGAGTATTAGCGCTATCAATCATTAAATTATAGATGAGATGTCCTATGTTTTGGAAAAATATGTGAAATTAACACGTGTTTCAATCTTTGTATCGCAGTTCACTTGGCCTTGGTCGTTTCGTTTATGTACGAACGTCTGGTTTACTATATCAGCGACTCGACAGTTTGCAAGAAAATGGAAGAACGTAGCAAGTTAGTTGAATACCGTTTTCTGGGCTATTAGATCTTTCAATTTGTGGGACTAAAATGGGATGCCCAATGCTAGTCCCTTACCATTCGAGCGCCGACGTATGTGCTTGCGATGGGTTTAAATGTGATTTGTCAAAATATTACATATAAATTATCTCTCGAATATTTGATACCACGATAAATTTGAGAATCTTTTCGTAAAAGCTTAGAAATTGACAAAATTGTAAAATGTTATTTCTTGACTAAAGTATAATGACCCATATACGTCCATTATGTATTAGTTCATTATTCCGGGATAGAACTTCGGGGTTGTACGCTAATCCGGTATTCACTTCTGGGTCATTATACTTTAGTCCGATGACATTTTACGATTTTGTCCCGCCCCCCATTGTACCTTGTTCCAGTTTTTAAATACGGCGTTATACACTGTTTCAGTTTTTAAATACGGCGTTATACACTGTTTCAGTTTTTAAATACGGCGTTATACACTGTTTCAGTTTTTAAGTACGGCGTTATACACTGTTCCAGTTTTTAAATACGGCGTTATACACTGTTCCAGTTTTTAAATACGGCGTTATACACTGTTCCAGTTTTTAAATACGGCGTTATACACTGTTCCAGTTTTTAAATACGGCGTTATACACTGTTCCAGTTTTTAAATACGGCGTTATACACTGTTACAGTTTTTAAACACGGCGTTATACACTGTTCCAGTTTTAAAACACGGCATTATACACTATTCCCATTATATTTTATTACAGTTCGGTAGTATACCTTGTTCCCATTATACTTGATTCCATTTTTACTTTCTTATAACAAAAACTTTAACGTGTAAAAGTATGCCAAGCTTCGTTTTGGAACTACTACACCGTAAAAAGTTCCTGAGGTAACGTGTACATACAGCCAAGTTTTTTTTATTGATATACAGTTTTATGTATTTTGTTTGTATAAAACATCGTTAAAAATGAATAAATTATAAGCTTGCATACTTACCCGCGATAGCATAGTGACGATGTGTTTTAAATAAATAAACTGTAAAAAGGTATATTATCTCAGAATGTTTTAGGGTGCAGTGGTTCCAAAGTGAAGCTTGGCATATACTTAGTTCTCACCGTTAATGATTTTGTTAGGTCAATATTAGAATATTTCGTTGAAAGTTTCAAATAATCGCCAGTTTTTAAAATATCAAATTTGAACTGTCGGTATTGGGTTCTAGAATATTCGCACGCATCTAGCGTTCTTGTCATAGGTCAGGGAAATTAACATGATGCAACGAGATGTTTGAATTTTATCAAAGTCAAGAAATTAAATTTTAGATTTTTAGTTGAGAGGGTTTTTGGGTTTAGGAAAAGAGTGCTTTGTAAATATAGTATGAATGTTACTATATCTATAATTTAGAAAAATTATTTTCAAATTAAAATTCGACTCGTTTAAGACAATTAGAAGGAAAGACATCCGGCCCATCTGGAACATATTTTATTACTTTTCCGGACACCATTTTAAAAGATGATGGCAAATCAAATCCCAAAAGCCCGTCTATAGGATATAGGAAACCATTGCGCTAGTCATTGTGAAATTGGTTGAAATAGGGTTTTTTATATTTCTGGCCGCCATTTTTCTAGATGGCGGTGGGTTGGATATATATTTTAAAGGGCCCTTTTCAGATGATACAACTTTTTGACTTATTTAGATTAGTCAACATGAGCTGAGTAAAGTAGTTAGGTCGTGTAAACTGAAGTTCGACAAGTTGAGTCACCAACCAGACCTTTTGACATGAAACGTTTTAACCAATCAAATGGCATTTCTGGCCTAGTTTGAGTTTCACGTTTACAGGTGGCGTTGAAAAATTACATTAGAAGAGCCTTTGATTCGTGATTTTGCGTTGTCCTCTTTTCAAATTGAAACGCACCAATGAAAGGAAGGTACAGAACAACGGTTACTTCATTTAGTAACTAAGCGACAAGTCAACTCAAAATGAGTATCAAAGACAAAAACTCACGAGCGCTCGTAATTTTTGTTTTAAATTGGTGACGCAATCGTTGCTGAAATGTTATTGCTTGCCGAAAATTTGTTTTTAATCATGTGAAAAGAAGAAAGTATATACATTTTTTAATAGAATAGTTTGATGAATTGTATTAACTTTTTGATTGAGTCAAAAGTTTTTACCGTCTGAAAAGGCCTTTAGTGCATTCCAAAATTTTCTTGATTATATCAGGAGTTCATAATAACCCACCATCGGGGGGGGGGGTACGAAACTGGTTAAGAACTCCTGCTTATATTCATTTGACTTACATTGATTATAGAAGTTAATGTACTTAACAAAGATACTCTTGACCTCTCGGCTATTCTAATAAGATTAGACGAATTGACAGAAACTAGAGAAAACGTTTTTGGGACTTTTTTTTTGAACCCTAGGATATAAAATTCCTGTTTAAAATGTAGCGTTAGTTACACGTTACACGTTACCATATTCTTCTCTTCAGAGAATTCGCGGCAATGGCAACGGCGGTTCTGGACGCTGGTTACAAAGAGTCCAGTTGTCGAGCCAGAGAAGTGCTATCAGAGAAAATAGTGGACTGGGGATACAAAGCGGCGATCGATGTGGCAGCTTCCGCCAATAACAGGGCATTCATGTCGCATTATTGTTGCCAGAAATGGTTGACTTCCGTTTTCTTGGGCCAATTGCGTTTAAGAGATCTTTCATGGGGACCCGTTACCTTCCCTCAGTGGTTAAAAGTGAGTTTGATATTTTGGTATGGTCTACTTTTCTTAGACTAACAAGAATGGGACCCATCGTTCCCGTCAGGACATTCTTTGTTACTTTTCTGGCCTCTTTTTAGCCACATCGTTTGATGAACTTCTAACGATGGGGGTTTTAGTTTTACTCGGTGTGAAGAAGATGTAGATGTAGAAGAAGTATCGTTCGTCTTTTTAAAGGGAGAATGAAAAGAGTGATTGATGGTTTTCAAAGGGAGAGGATTATGATTTGTCTATAACAGTGCACTGGGAATGTACTCTGCACACATAAATTAACACACTTAGAATGAAAAGGGATAAATTGTGTTAAGGTGATATTTTTCATTCATTGGTGATTCATTGGAGAAAGGATTATGATTTAAACGTTGAATATAGCGCGTCGAGGGCTACTCACTAAAAACTCATTGCCGATTTTAAAGGGGATTTTGAATAAGGGTTATTTAGTGGTTCCGGGTAATCATTTTAGCACTGTTAAAAGCAGCGCGTCGAGGGGCTATTCACTAATTAAGATTTTCTTTCATTGGTGATTTTAATTGATGCTTTTAAATGTGATAGGGGTTTATTGGTGATTTAAAATGGATGGGGATTAAGGGTAACTAATCCCTATTCCAAAGATAGAATGTTCTCGATATATGGAGCCTTACAAACGATGGGGCTCTAATCTGGCCGGGGCCATCTTGTTTGCAAGATGGTAGAGGGCATGTTCAAGCCCAAAATCTTGCCATTAAGTTAGTCTATAGGCCTGACATTATATTAGCCGGTATACTAAATAATAATGAAACTTAATATCAATTTTGTTGCGTAAGGTTCTGACTACATTTCTGGTTGCATTAAAGGAGCTGTTCGGACCGTGTGACAAACGACGATCTTCCTCGTACAGCTTAGCATAGCGGGTGGGTAAAAAAGTAGAAGGGATTGGGCTGCCCCTTTAATGGTAGCTAATCTTACAAATCTTTCTTATTGAATACCAACCCAACTTCTTAGCTTCCTTAGTAAAGCAATTTTGATTTTGGGCTGGGCGTTGATTATCAGTGAGTGGGTCAGTCCGGATTTGGCTCTTTATCATATTCTTCCCAATAATTGTTATCTTGTATTCTAAGGAAGAGGTAGCTCGCTTAGATAAGACTTCGTACTGCATCTAATGTACAAGAATGATTTTTTTGATTGGTTGTAACCTTTTGTGTTTTGTAGGTGATTTTATGCGCTACGTTAATATTCCCGATCTACATTTGGGCATTTTTTGTCAAAGGAGAGCAGTATGACTTAAATGATCATGGTAATTTTAAGTATTTAATTTGGGATGCGGCGATTTCGCTGTTGAAGTGAGAATGAAATGGCCGCTAATGAAAGTTTTGTTAATGATTTTTCTGTTGTTTTATTAATTAGTGTAATTCGATTAAAATGGTTATGTGGCCATTTCATTTGTTTCCCATTTAAGGATGTTTGTTATTGCTCGGGGCTTAATTCTACATGAAAATTTATTTAGATGAAGAAACGGACGAAATTGATCATGATGATTTGTTGTCAAGTTACCATGACGCCCTAACCGAGTAAGTCACATTGTATTTGTCGCAAATTTGGAAAAATTTGTAATAATTCTCAATCGCGAAAATTACTTCCGCATCTTTTAAAGTTATCAAGGGTAACACAATAATAATAAGTATGATAATGATATGCACTTTCCGTTGATATTCGTAATGATGAATGGTCTTAAGAAATGAAGGTGTTTTTCAATTTCATCTTATAGATAGGGATTGTTGCTGGAAATCGAACTTTACGGTCAACTATATAGAATGTACAATCCATATACAGGGTGTTTCAAAAAGGGTGTTAGGGCCTAAATACAGTGGGTTTTCTGAGCGATTTAGTTTTGACCTCAGGGCCACCTTAAAACCAGTTATGATTGACCCATTAAAATTGCTAGGTTCAAAATGGTGCGCATTTAAAATCTAGCAATTTAATTTCATTAGCATTTCCTTCATAAATTTAAGCGGTCATCCACAAAACACTCCAATCATAACTTGAGGGCAAAATCGTCCACTGTGCTTCGGTCATACCACATTTTTTGAACACCCTGTACTACTCCTTTGAGGGTGTTTATACCTGTTGGCTTTCTCCCTCGCCCTCGAGGTTCAATTCAAAATTTTTAAACACGTTGGCTTTTCAGAAAGTGGTATTATGTTACACTTTCAAGTCTACTTTCAAAATATCAAGTTTTTAATATAAATGAACCAAAGTTTATATTTTTAAAATCCATTGAAAAATCACGAAAACTCAGTTTCGATATATCAATAATTTTGTCTTGTCGAGCTTGTTCGCCCGTTTGATGACATCAGTATGACGTCAGGGAGAAAAAGCGCGGGAATCCTATTCGCGCGAGGTATACGCGTCTCGACTCTCGAGCTTTTCGCCAGTCTAAACTCTGGGTCTGATAGCAGAGAGAGAGTGGCACCATCTCACGTGAAAAATATATGTGACGTCAGCCTACGGGAAACGTTTTAGCCTGTCATAAAAAGAGGATTTCAAATAATTTCATATGAAGCATTTTCAAATGCATATTGCCAAATAATAATTAGAAATCGGAGAATTAAAAGCATAAAATTTTGAGCTCACAGAAATTAATTCTATCTTTTGTTATATAAATCAGAGGTTTTTCAAACGAAGCTTCTCATTCCCTTTGATTAGTGTCTGAGCACCTTATAGCAATAATTTACTAAACAACCATAAGCGCAGTTATTATGTGTGCACCCACGCTTGCTCAACACCTTGTTAATCATTCAGAGTCTTATGAGAAACGCTCTCTTTGCATTTCCGTAACTCGTAACAGACATATAGTAAACAAATAACCCTTTTTTATGATTTTTTGATTTCTTAATAATTTCAGTCAAGACAAAATGTACCTCCGTGACCTCGATTCGGACTCGAAAGTGAACTTCATGACCAATGACCCCGATCTCGAAATTAGGGCGCTTCCAGGTGAACATTCCAAAACGAAATTGCACGCAAAACCCCAAGAATTGTTCATTCACAAGGATTTACCTTTATGGAAAATGCTCTTTCTAGTTTGGAGTGCGCCCATTACGAAATTCTGGATGTTTCAGGTTAGATATAATTAGGAGTGTGCGAATACCACTTTTTGGGTATCGAACCGGTTATCGAATACTAAAAAATTTTGCTTATCAAATACCGAATCGAATACCGAATAGTTAGGCCTTGGTAAATTTCTTACTAACCGATTAATCGCGTATAGTTAAGCCTAGTATTCGCGAATAGTTAACCCTTACTCTCGAATACTAGGCTTAACTATTCGCGATTAATCGGGTGGTAACCCTAATACTCACGAATAGTTAATACACAGAAAGGAGAAAAACATTTTGAAGCTCCTAAATTTCAAAATACCGCTCCTCATTGGTGGCCATGTGTTTCTTAAAATTTTGCTAGGCACTTGCTGGTAGTTTTTGATGGAGGACAAATAAAATCGGGATATTTTTTAAAACAAGGTGGGTCTCTCTAGTGCCAAGGACCTAAATTTATGGTGGTCGAACTTTAACCGAATAGTCAGTTCGGTATTCGATGTTCATCAGATGATGTGGCTAAAAATGGGCTGATCGAATAATTCGGTTCGGTATTCGATCGAATTATTCGATTGAACCGCACACCTCTAGATATAATCCTAAATTTTTATCCGAGTAAAATTTTCGAAAATTCTTTTTCTTGTTTAGTTACATCCTTTATTTACCCCTAATTACATGAATTAAACTATAAAATCTCTTTTCATTTATCCCAAGTCTATCTTTCAAATAATTGAGGAAGCCAAGTGGCTATGTAATTCCCAAGAAAACCTATATTTTTGAACTTGGTTATACTTTCATGAACTCAATATCAATGGCGAAACCCTCATATGAGCGGTCTTCATAATCGTACTGGTTTCAAGAAAAATCAGTTTACCCATTACGGCAGTTCCCTAAATAGCAGTGCAATCGTGACGTGTAAACGATGGGCGTTTAAGATGGTGTATGTTTAGTTATTTGACATTAAATAGTTCTAGGTCAGGTGAGGTTAATTTAGTCTGGTTAAATTTGGTTATTTGTACCACAATATTCTTAGGTTAAGTTAGTGGGATTATTTGAATCACCTTAAATTTGGTTATTTGTACAGTACCAGGGATAGATTTAATTTTAGAAGTAGGAATGGAGAACGGTTAGTATTTACTTCAGTCCGACTCATAGCCCAGTATAGAGCCCCTCCCTCCAACACGTAACGAAAAGTTTAAATTATCTTATTGGCTCACTTAAACCACGTTTTGATGACGTTGCTGACGGGGACGGCGTAAAATACTTAATTCCTTTTTACCTCTGTCGCTATGACCCGCCTCTTCTTTCATACCGCTCCGTCCCGTGGAAGGGGCTCCGGGACTTTGACGCACACCCACATTACTCTGTTCTCCATTCTTACTTCAAAAATTAAATCCTTCCTTGTTTGTACCAAAAGAGTGTTAGGTTAGGTGAGGTTAGGTTTTGTTATTTAAACCCCAATAGTATTAGGTCATTTTTGTAATGGTTATATAGGCTTAGATATTTATCACTAAATTGGATAGAGAAAATTAATCCTCCTCTCGCAGTGCAAGCACTGAGAGAAACTGAACTGATACCTTATCTCTCTGTAGTTTCTTGGCTCACGAAAAGCCTGCCGGCAATGTGGAACGGCAAAAACCACATTAGCGAAAACTATGTATTTGCCTGAAACAAGACGAAATTTCGTAACACACTGAAGAACTTAGTAATACTTCGTTTTATTTGGGCAATACATGAAAAACTGTAGGGAACTCCTTTCTCTAGAACTAAATGTTCTATACCCCTTTTTTTATAATTTCCACTCGGTTTGTCTCAAATTACACATCCATTAATTTATGACTGAGTTGTAACACCCTGTATAGTCTAACGCTAAAATATCCGACTTCAGTATCCGATATACATATTTAAGTAAATTGTAGTCCTATATTATCCACATTTCTTGTCCTGTAAAATTCCCTGAAACATATACAAAAAGAAGGAACGTAATTTTTTTGCTTGACTCTTCTTTTTCAGATATCGTACATCGTGTTTCTATGCTTGTTCAGTTTGGCAGTGCTGTACCCATCGTGTGGAAATTGGTACTTGGACATTAGCGTCTGCTCCTGGATCGTATTGATCATTCTCGAAAATGCGAGAAGAATTTTAATATTGCATAAGGTAAGTAAAAGAAGCCAAAATGCAAACAAGCCCTTTTAAGTAACTCATTAGTAATAAGTATGCACTGTACGTTAAAAATGAATGCGTTGTTTATATTTATTCAGGGATAGATTTAATTTTTGGAGTAGGAATGGAGAACAGAGTAATCTGGGCACGCGTCAAAGTCCCGGACCCACTTCCACGGGACGGAGGGGTATGAAAGACGAGGCGGGCCATAGCGACAGAGGTAAAAAGGAATTACGTATTTTTCGCCGTACCCGTCGGCAACGTCATCAAAACGTAGTTTAAGTGAGCCAATAAGATAATTTAAACTTTTCGTTACGTGTTGGAGGGAGGGGCCCTATACGGGGCTATGAGTCGAACTGAAGTAAATACCAACCGTTCTCCATTCCTACTTCTAAAATTAAATCTATCCCTGGTGTTATCATCCTCAAATTGAATAAACGATTTATGTAACCATAATGAAATGAAATTTTATCCACATTAATTTGCACATATTGAAAGGTCCCAGGGTCTACAGGGTTTTGAAAATAACCCTGATTTTAGGCGTTCCCAATGACCGTATTCCTACCCCTAAACATTTTGCTGAGTAACTCTTTTCAAAATTAATAAAATTTCAGTACCAATGTAATTTATAGCATAGATTTCAATAATGATAAGGAAATTTCTCAATATTTAATGGATTTCTAGCAAAAACGTGTCATTACCATAATTAAGCGTAATTGTGCTTTAAGAGTTGTCCATCTTGTTTCGTTTTAGGTAAAAATTTCTGTCTAAACATGATAGGGAACAACACATTGATTTCTTAACAAATTTATCATTACAGAAATTAATACTAAATGCATATCATACTTATTGTTATTATATTGTATTTAGTGACTTAATGTGTGGTTTTTTTGGTTTTTTGTTTTAAATAGAAATTCGCTCGTAGTGTTCCTCTGTTGTCCAAAATCTTCGAGTTGATTTTGATTTCATCTTTCGTCGTGTTCTACTTTTCGGCTCGTGTGGTTTACGTCAACCAACTACTGAATAATTACGATTGCAAAGTGATCCTCTGCATCGTTTTGCTTTACTTTTACTTTCGCTTTATCGTTATTTACCTCCCAATATCTCCCACCTTAGGACCTCTGCTTTACAGGATCAAACTCATGGTAAGTCATGTTCCGTAAGAATTGCTCAAGCGACAGTGGCGACGTATGATTGTCTGTCGAAAAAATTGTTCTAGTGATGTTTCACTCTTTTTATATAGGCCTATCGCAAGTTTCGAGAAGATTTACTCGCGTTGAAATGTATTAGTCGCTAACTGTCTATTGGCTACTCGATTTCGAATCGCTTTACTGAAAAGTAATTAAAATCACGACTCTTAAGTAATTAAAGTGCCTATACTCGGTTTCAAGTCTGTGAGAGACAATTGGGGGGGGGCTTATCAAATGTTCTCTGAATGTGTAGTGACGCGCCACTTAAATCCGGTATGTTATCGATTGGACGTGTTATCAAAACAGCATTGTCCAAAACGGCTTTTTCATAAACGCGTTTGCCATTATAGCCATTTCTCGTTTCAGCGCATTTTGATTACAGCGTTTATATCTTGAGCGTTGTTTCGTATTGTTGAAGGTATAAGTATTAGAGCTCGGCATTATCTATCCATTATCCACGTTATTTTATCCATAATCCAGAATTATCAACAGAAGTTGTATATTAAATAGAATTATGTCCACAACATTTATCTATAAATAATCGATTATTCACTAATTTACGGATAACGGATGGATAATGCCGAGCTCTAATTAGTATTGATTTCAGCTTTAGGTTTGAATTTTAATGGTTATCAAACAAAGAGTTTCGTGGTCTAGTTTTTTAATGCGTTTTAATGTTTGGTTGGGATGGGTTTTTTGAACTCCTATAAATTACCTTCCACCTTATCCAAAATATCCTCCTATTAATTAGCTGCCACCTTTTCCAAAATATCCTATTAGCCGCCACCTTTTCCAAAATATCCTATTAGCCGCCACCTTTTCCAAAATATTCTCCTAGAAATTAGCTGCCACCTTTTCCAAAATATTCTGATATGATTAGCTGCCACCTTTTCCAAAATATTCTCCTATTAGCTGCCACCTTTTCCAAAATATTCTTCTATTAATTAGCTGCCACCTGCCACCTTTTCCAAAATATTCTCCCATTAATTAGCTGCAACCTTTTCCAAAATATTCTCCCATTAATTAGCTGCAACCTTTTCCAAAATATTCTCCTATTAATTAGCTGCCACCTTTTCCAAAATATTCTCCTATTAATTACCTACCACCTTTTCCAAAATATTTTCCTATTAATTAGCTGCCACCTTTTCCAAAATATTCTCCTATTAATTACCTACCACCTTTTCCAAAATATTCTCCTATTAATTACCTACCACCTTTTCCAAAATATTCTCCTATTAATTACCAACCACCTTTTCCAAAATATTTTCCTATTAATTAGCTGACACCTTTTCCAAAATATCCTCCTAATAATTAGCTGCCACCTTTTCCAAAATATTCTCCTATTAATTAGCTGCCACCTTTTCCAAAATATTCTCCTATTAATTAGTTGCCACCTTTTCCATAATATTTTCCTATTAATTAGCTGCCACCTTTTCCAAAATATTTTCCTATTAATTAGCTGCCACCTTTTCCAAAATATTTTCCTATTAATTAGCTGCC
Organism: Phalangium opilio; assembly: GCA_019434445.1. NCBI lineage: Eukaryota > Metazoa > Arthropoda > Arachnida > Opiliones > Phalangiidae > Phalangium > Phalangium opilio. The sequence goes on along the minus strand of JAEQBA010001460.1, from coordinate 174,354 downwards.
ACTTTTTCCAAAATATTTTCCTATTAATTAGCTGCCACCTTTTCCAAAATATATTCCGCGAACCAGTCCCTAACCTGAGGATCACAAACGGTTATGAAACGCTGTAGTACTAAACCGCTGGTTGGGAAAATAGCGCTATATTGAGAAACGCGGAAAGAACAACCGCTGTTTTGGGAAATAGCGCTGTATTGAGAAACGCGGAAACAGCAACCGCGGTTTTGCTTCCACGCGGTTTTGCAAACCGTTGTTTTGGGCACCGCTTTATTCCAAAACGCTGTTTTGAAAACCGCTCAACTACCCGTGAACCCTTAAATCCCCAGCTGCAAAAACCAGTCGGACCGACAGCAAATCTGATCAATCGGCCCATAGAGTTATCGGACTGTCGGTCCACAATACTTCATGTCCGAGCCATTGAGAAGTCGATGAGCACTCGAATAAGAATCAAGCGGGCTTCAAGCAGACTCAAAACTAACTTGTCAACCGACAGGCTGAATATTGGATTAGCGTCACTAAACCGACTCAAAACTAACTAGTCAAACAGCAGCCAGAAAAATGATGCTGCATGGAATACCATATATTTTGTCGGTTTAGTTAGCTCGACTAGTTAGTTTTGGGTTGGTTTTGTGACTCTAATACAATATTCCGAGTGTCGCTCGACAAGTTAGTTTTTAGTCGGCTTGAAGGCCACTTTATTCTTATCCGAGTGCGCCTTGACTACTCAATGGCTCGGACATGAAGTATTGTGGACCGACAGTCCGATAACTCTACCGGGCCGATTGATCCGATTTGTTGACGGCCCGACTAGGTTTTGCTACTGGGGCTAGCAACTTACGCGTACAGGTAGAAAAATCAGTTCATGAGTCGCTTGGACCACTTTTAAAAGCTCCACCATTTTGAAACACGGCGTGCGCGAGCGATCCAATAAGAGGTTATTTGAATTGATAAAATTTGTTTAAAGCTAGCGCAGCGCGGGAAAGGATTTTTTTTAAGTTGCTCAGTTGTAAAAATAATGTTTAAATGGAATCATTATTCCAAATTGTCCTCAATGTGCTCTATATAAATATTTGATCCTATTTTTTTAAAAACACCACCCTGTGTACGAGCAGAATTTTGAAGCCCTAAATACCATAAATGATTTTGTTTCAGATTTTAGAGGATTTCATTAATTTTATGAGGATGGCTGTTCTCGTCATTGCTTCCGGAGGAATAGGTAAAATTAGAGCGCACGCGCAGTGGTACAAAAGTCAGGATCTGAATAATTTTCTTGGTTTTAATTTGCGCAGTTATTCACGTGACTCTGTATCCCGATTTTCCGCTATCTTTGGAACTGTTTCGGCGAATATTTCACCGCGCTTGGTTTTCCATGTTTCTGACACCAGTTGACGATTTGGAACCGGAAGGTAAACCGACATAATGATAATTATCAATTCAGATGGTTGTCTGGTGATTTTATTAATTTACTATAACAAAACTTGGTTTACGGCGACAATTCAAATCTTTTAGCAAGCAACGAATGTCGGAAAAGAAACTGGTCGGACCTTTGTTTAGCCGGGACGTGTAAGTATATCATAATGAGGTATTACAGATTTGAAAAAAAAATCATCCTTTTAAAGCACAATAATTATTCCAGTTGCTGATTACGAATGTCCCGATACTGGAATCTGGGCTTACATGTTTACTATCCAGTACTTTTTATTGCTGAAGTTGATTCTTCTAACGCTTCTAATGGCTTTATTCAGGTAAGAGTTGTTCTCGTATGGAGTAGTCAATTAAAGGCTCTGGGGCGCTATCGGATTGCTCTGAATAGTTTTCATATTACATTTGTAAATATAGATTATCGAGCACTCGGATTTCCGTTATATTCCAATTTTGACGGAAGCAAAAACTAGCATTAAAACCGCTCCTGATATATATTTCATGAGCAATCCGTTGTTTTTTATGACGTAATTTAACAAATCGCGATCTCAAAGCATTTAATTACAATAGGCTGTAACAGTAAGCTCCAAACGTATAAAACCGCTCGATTCTTAATATTTGAATATTTTTAATTGTACGACCAAACGTTTGGGCATAAATAAGATTGTTATAGCCTATGTTAGACAGTCACTAGACTAGATTCCTAGTAGAACAATTATTTTTTGTCCATGATGAAGTTTTCTCCCGTCTTAATATAATCATATGTTCATAAATTATGTTCCATAAGTTTGTCACTGGTTACTGAGAGCTTGTCCTGAAGTGGCGCAGTTGATACGTCATATAATCTCGTAAAGCGACGCGTGATCAGGCGCTGTTAAAGTCTTAGTACAGACTAAATAGGAAGATGGACTGCAAAAGCGAGTGTAGTCAATTCTCTCGTCGTTATAGTAGTCTAGCACTAGGAAGTATAGGAAGTGTCATACTTAATGGAACATATCTTTTAAACTTAAAGTGTTCTCCGAAAAGGTTTCTCTTGTATGTAGGACACACGTAAAAACATTTAAGGCCCCATAGTTTTCCCCGTCTGCATAAATTAATGACGCGAAAACACCACTCTTAAAGCCACGAATCTTCCCAAGTATTAACCATGGCCTAAAACTATTAGTAAGCATATCTTCCATGCTTGCCAGTAACCGGGTTATACACTGTTTATTTATAATGTATTTTTTAGTTCAACAGCTAGCAAATTGATCACGGAATCAGACTCAATTTGGAAATATCAGCGATACCGATTGATAATGGATTTTGATTCTCGCTTGCGTTTGCCCGCTCCTCTCAGCATCTTTAGTTTCGTTTTCATCGCCATTGAATTGCTCTACCGACTCGTATGTTATTGCCTTCGTTGTCGCGGACAAGTAAGTACTCACAATGCCTACAAAAATGTACACATTTCTCCATCGTGCAGTCGCTATTGCGCATCTTAAACCAACCTTTCTACTGTTTTTTACTCGTGCGGGGAGAATCCCCCCTCGCACGAGTATTGCGCCGACTTTTCAAGGTCCCTCTCTCTAGCTTTGGCAATGTATGGCGACATGAATACCGTGTGTTCGGGCCTTTTCATACCCATCATTCCGAATTCGATTTTTTTAAAGTAAACACTTATTTTGTGACTCCACCAGAACGAACTCTAATTGAAGCCACAAAAAGGGTTAAATAGACTCCACCTCCTCCGAAGCGCGCGATGGTGCGGTGTTTTAGGGAGGGTTCAAGGAGATAACTTTCCTTCTTAAGACTTAAACTGTCTGCTGCGAGTTCTACTGTTAAGTTAATATTTATCAGCCTCGCTCAGAACTGGAGGTATGGCGTCTAGTAAAGAAATTTTTACCTCATGCTCGCTTTTTTAGCCTATTGTTTCACTTTTTTATTATCTTTCATATCCTGCACGAGTGTCCTTTCTGCTGGGAAACTGATTCAAATATCTCCTTCCCGTGTTTCGGTTCTAATTGTAATGTACTTTTGGCCTTGGATAATATTTTCACAAAACATTTGAGATCTTTTCAACTGTCCCAAATGATATTTCATGTTCTTGTCATTTTGAGCATTTTTATGCCTTCCTTGAAAGTCTCAACCTTTTACCCGTTTTTCAAACACTTGTGCCAGCGCAATATCACGTTTATATTTACAAGTTTTCCAATGTAAAAAAGTATTGAATGAAAGATACTTGTATCATTATAGCGTGTGAAACAAGTTCCAATCCGTGAATCGGAGAAAGATTACAGTTTTTGGAAAATGGTGGCGGAGGAACATAGCAAATATTTGACCCAAAAGGAACAGGAAGCCAAGAAAGTAGAAAAAGAAATGGAGAAGTATGTATGATTTTTAAATATTTTTTGTTTTGCGGTCCTTAGAGCTGAAAAACGACTGTTCAGTCCCTTCACGGATGGGCGCCTTTACCCCTTTTCTTCCCCAGTTTTTGGTGTGACCTGATGCATTTGGGTGATGAATTAAGTTTTCCTCGAATTTTCCACTTACATTCTCTTCCAGTTCATGTTATTGTTCGTAGGTGGTGTGACAAATTTTATTTCAGATGAAATTATTTTACCCCCCAACTGAGAATCAAACGCGGTAATCCGGGGCAACCTTATAATAAATTTAATAGTGAATAATTCTAGACACTAGAAGTAGCGCAAAACGATAATATGGCCGGGGTCCATCTTGTTTACTTTAATATTCGTGCTTAGTTACTAACATATTTAAAAGCTTGTTCGACCAATCAGCGCTCTACTTTAATATTACCAGTCATCTTTTGTTAATTTTTCGCCCCAGTAAATAGCTCATTTGATTTTTGAGCCATTCGGAATAATGTCTTAGAAATTATATTTTTGTTTCTTAGAGATTGATTTCATAGTGCAATAACACCTGGTTGCTAAATGAGATTCAGGTTGTTCGCCTACTTCCCTTAGTATTCAAACGCCAGTTTTTACTTCCGCTGGGCAGTAAATATCTGCTTTTGTTGGCTTTGAGGCAATGTTCATCAAACGAGACCCGCCTAGTCTCTCCTTATTGTATTCTCACTTTCCTATATTGCCATTTACCTTTAGTGATAATATCTAATCCGCTATTAAGTGGTTTTCGGTGCTTATTAGCATTTTAAGGATGACCTCCTATTTCCTTTAATGTTTTGAAGGTCAAACGGTTGAATAGTCATTCTGGCTTATTTCGTAAATTAGTGGTTTTTTGGCGCTAATTAGTTGAATTTGTTAGAGAGGTCATTCGTAAATAATCCTAGGTAATTCCTAAAGTTACCTCGCAGTTTCTATCCCCTTTAACGTTGTTACAGGTCAAAGGTCAAGTATTTTCTCAATGTATTTATAGGCTGATGAGTATGGCGGAGGATTACGAGTATTTGAAAACAACTTTACGACAACTAAAAGTTCGAAACCGTAATCTCGAGAGGGTCGTCACTAACGTCGTCTCCCAATTGGAACTAATTAAAAACGTTGTTTCTAGTAAAGAAGGTCAGTTTAGCATAACATAAATAAAGAAACAACAATAAATAAGCACTCAAAAAATACCTAATGTCAATATAATAATTTCCGGGTAAAGCGATTTTCACCAACCCAATTTGGTAATTTTAATATTTACCGCAATTCGGTAATGAAAACCAGCTTTGTGAGGAGCAATGGGCTCGTGTATGGTGAGGAGTGAGAGGCAATAGGTATAAACACCAGCAAAGGAATAATACTTGGATGTGGGTTAGAGTTGCTCATCTAGTTCCGTTTTGAAGGCAACAATCCTTATCAACAAAATTATAGGGAACGAACATAAATTTATAATAAATTAATTTAACAATACGCCAATATGTAGGAAATGCATATCACTCTTGTTTTGATTATGTTACTTATGGTATCGGTTGAGAAATAATGTCTATATATCGGTGTTCTTGTTTATTTAAGACGGGACATCAAATATGGTGGTCCCGCACCGTCTCGCCAGACAATCTCCTTACCCAATGACTGTTGTTCAACGATTTCCGGTTCCGGATAAATTCGTTCCTTGGGAAGTAACTTGGATCGAGTACGACGCCGTCATTTACAGCAGAACCCTGACAGATTTCCCCGACCATTACTGTGGTTCCGTTGACGAAGACATTCTTGGAACGTGAGTCTCACTATTACTTTACTATTCTCGCTCGAAAGTCGAAATCACTTGCCACAAAAACGTAGCTATTCCGTTTGTGGATTTATTTGCTCCTTCGTTTGAGAAAGAATTAGTATCATTGTAGCTTACATTCGGGCCTTTGTGGTCTTGTATTATTCTTGGATAATACTATACCTCCACCTCTGCGGCTCTGCCATGGTGAATCGAGAATGAGCACAAACACTGTTCAATCTGACGGTAAATTAAGCCTACTTTTATTTGAAGAATAAGTTAATAATAATAAGAGTTGCATTGAACCCAATTTCTCAAGGACTCCCCATATGAATACGCAAAAGTTCTATTGTAGTTACCGGTTCTTAGTAATTTCTATGCATATTTCGGTCGAAGTCAGATTTGAGTTATTATTGTAACGTTTTATAATATTTGCTTTATATTGGCGCGTAGCATCTATTCGGGTTCAAACTCTTCCACGAGTATTCCTGTTTACCATTGGAATTCAATTTCCAACTCTGCTTCCGGAATCATCGATCGCCAATCTTGGATCACGGACGAATACGGACAATCCATACTTTACAAGTTGGACGGACCCGTTCCTAGGTAGTAACATCAATAAATTCTCAACTTGGGATTGGCCTCTTCCTATAGCTGCAATATAAAATATTCAATATAGTTTCGAAATTACGCCATGATATCAATTTTAAGCTTAGTTTTTGAAATTGGCCGTTTTTCTTTTTGCGCTCTTTAGAGCTGGAAAACCATTGTTTCGTTCCCTTACGGCTGGGCGCTTTTCCCCCTTTCTTCCCCAGTTTTTGGTGTGACCTGATGCATTTGGGTGTTAAATAAAGGTTCCCGCGAATTTTCCACTCAAATTCTTTTCCAGTTCACGTTATTGTTCAAAGGTGACGTGACAAATTTTATTTCAAATGAAATTATTTTATTCCCCGACCGAGAGTCAAACCCGGTTAAGTTTAATAATAAACCTTATAATAAATTTAATAGTGGATAATTCTAGACACTAGAAGCTAGTGATGCCGCGAATATTGATTTTGCCGAATACCGAATACCGAATATTCGGCCATGCTCTCGGCCGAAGCACCGAATATTCGGGCCTGAGATATGTGCAACTCGCGCGAAACCGTTTATGAGCTGTAACCCGTTCCGCGAAATACGTACATCCCCCGCACGGACCGCAATGGGACAGGTCTCATCATGGAAGAAGAAGGGTATGGAATGGTGAGGTGAATCAGGGAGAGAAAGGGAGATGCCGCCTAATGCTAACAGAACTCGTATCTAGCAGGAAGGGGTCGAAAACGGGGGTATGAAATACTATGTTCTCTCTCTCTCTCCCTGGGTCATTCGGTGGATCATTGAGCATGCGCGAAGTGACATCACGAATAGTTGCTACATGAGATAAAAAATTTGGATTTTGCGCAGTAGAGCTCGCGGTGGCCCGAGCGATACTACCCCCGTTGGCTGGGAAATTTACTTCCCCCACCCAAAAGAGAGACACCTCGCGCTATTCACGCGGCATCTCCCTTTCTCTCCCTGGGTGAATAGGCAGACGGTTACGCGAAATGTAGGGTCACGTGGGAAAACTCTCCTCTCCTCTCGGCACTAGCTGTAACCCGATTACTGCTCTGCGCAATATTGGCGCGCAAGCAGAGAGAGGGATACACTGTTTAGATTTAGATCCGCTCTCTACCGCCTCTGCTACAGCGCGCCTGCGCGGAAGCTTTCAACGTTGGTGATAAACTCGGGAAGGAGGGAATGAAAAGGGGGAAGTTACGACTTTTCAACGCGCTCTCTTTAACACTATAGGACCCGTCTATAGCGTCTTTAGGTTTTTGGTTCATTTGCGAGTAGATCGTGTCACTATATGCTTTACAAAATGTCATCGGCAAATAAAAAATCGCCTGTTTGGAAATATTATGATTTTAAATATTAAAGTAAAAATTGTTATTGAAATAAATAATTTTTGAGTAATTTTTCCGTTTTTTTCCTTCATGATTGGAGATTCGGTATTCGGCCGAATATTACGAAATATTCGGCCGAATACCGAATACGAAGAAAATGGCCGAATACCGAATAGTAACCGAATATTCGTGGCATCACTACTAGAAGCTGCGCAAAACGATAATATGGCCGGGGTCCATCTTGTTTTCTAAGGCAGTAATGCTATTTGAACGGTTTTTTAACGTTATGACACAACTCACGTCCTACAGGCGTCTTATAGTTTCGACGAGTCGGTTTCTAGCCACACTTTTTTCAAGAGATACCAGTTCATTTAGTGCGGATTCCAAAGATCTCTAGTTTAACGAAATTCTCATTTTATTTGATCAGGAACCCAATGGGTCGCACTGGACTTCGCGGTAAAGGGGCCTTGCCTCGATTTGGTCCAAATCATTTCATTTATGTCGTCATTACCAGGTAGGGGGTTTTTATATTATATAGCTCTAGTAAGTGCATTTTTTTAGATCAAAATCTCTGGTAGATGGTTGAAAACGAGTGTCAATATGGTGGAACGTGGACTTGAGGTTGTGGTGGATCGGACAGTAAATCGAAACACGTTCTACATTCCAGGAGTAAGTTTAGACACGCATCTTATGAAGCCTATGGGAGGTACAAAAATTGTGGAATTTCATAGTCGATACATAAGCCGGGTATGCACGACTCGCACGAGCAACGGTATCGTTAGGATTCTATTATACCAAGGTCGTTCGAAATTTTAACTCGCTGTTTTAAACTATACGCGTGAGGGTGAGACGTAAAAATTAGGATCTGTATTGTTTTCTGGTATATCATGGTCACTCTAAATTTCTCGGGACTGGGGGAGGGGGTGGGTCATTTTCCTGACCAAATTTTAATTCATTGCTGCTACTCTTTACAATTGCAAAATCCATTGTTCATATTCGACCTAGCTCCTCTACGATACAAATTACCATGAATTTATTCATGAACTGAATAGATTCATGAAATTACTTTATGCGATTCCAAACCGTTCCGAATTATTCTTGACGTCACTAGGAAGCTCTAAAGGAAATCCCAAACCATTTGGAGTTGGCTTATAAAATAGGCCTACTGTTCTTTGAATATTTTTATTAGGGGTGTGCGAATACCACTTTTTGGGTATCGAACCGGTTACCGAATACCAAAAAAATATTTTTTGTCAAATACTGAATCGAATACCGAATTGTTAGGCGTTAATAATTTTTTTACTAACCCATTAATCGCGGATATTTAAGCCTAATACTCGCGAATACTAGGCTTAACTAATATTCGTGAATAGTTAATACAAAGCAAGAAGAAAAAAATTAGAAGCTCCAATGTTTCAAAATACCTCTCCTCATTGGTGGCCAAGTATTTCTTAAAATTTTCCTAGACACTTGCTGGTAGTTTTTATGAGAGACAAATAAAATTGGGATGATATATTTTAAAATAAGGTGGGTCTCTCTAGTGCCAAGGACCTAAATTTATGGTTTTCGTACTTTAACCGAATAGTCAGTTCGGTATTCGATATTCGTATCGAATAGTGAAAATGGGCTTACCGAATACCGGATCGAATTATTCGGTTCGGTATTCGATCGAATTATTCGATTCAAACACTTAACCGCACACCTCTAATTTTTATATTGTACCTATTTTAGTCTTTTGTGACGTCGGATCGTTATGAAACCTTTCGGACTTTATTTCGAACCGCCACATCCAGCCCCAGAAAGTGGACCAACGATGAAGATATCAAAAAGGTAAAATAGTACATTCCTAGTCTTTTCCTTTTTGCGATATGACGAGCGGGTCCGCGAACTTAGCCGAAAATGAGGAATTTTGACTTAAAGCATTTCCTTAGTTCTTTCAGGATTGCGCCTTGCCGTGTAGTACTGTTGAAGACACTGAACCATTCTTGTGCACCGTCGTTCTCAAAGGGTTAGCTTCAAATAAAGACAATAGCATTATCATTGATTTTTCTTGTATTTTGAAAAAAATTGTCACAGAAATGTAACATTAATTTATGAAACAAGAGCTAAATTTTGTTGTTTTGGCAAAAGGTATATGGATGACCCATGGAATACGGACAATGCTTGGAAAGAGGTGGAACTGTGGCACGTACATTATCCAGGAAATGAAAATGTGGCCGAACAACTGAAGGTATTGTAAGCTCGTAGTGTGTCAATTCTTAGAAATCATCTTGCCTTTAACTTGACAAATTTCATTAGCATAAAAGTCGAAAGTGATTTTATTATCTTTAAAACGAGGCAATTGGCCTGAAAACATTAATAACAATTCATCAAATATTTTCGTTAATTTTTAAACGATTTTCAAAGTTTCCAAGAATTAGTGTTCCTAAATGATTCGAAGTGAATTCCGCGAATTTTACACTAGATGTACTTTAAAGAATCTTAGGAAAAACCTAAATTCATTCACCAAGTCTCAGCAAACCCAAGAGAAATCGCGATAAAGGTTCCAGAGTTTGCGTACTCATAGATGAGCGAATTCGCTTAAGCCTTAGCAAAAGTACTAAGATTATTACTCTTTTCGCGTTCTTGTCTTTAATTTTAGTTTATAATTAAAGGATACTCAAGAATGAAATATTTTTTTTAATCGAAAGATGGCGTTAAATAGTGAAAACATATAAATCGGAACCATGTTTCTAACTACAGTATTTAAGAAAATACAAGTAATTAAGTGTCTGTAATGTACACTACGTGTTAGTCTACGCGAAGCACTGTGGACTACCCCTGTTGGACAACTATTACCACTTGACGGATTCTTCCAATAGGGTTGGTCCCAGTGTTTCACGGAGAAGCGTGACTAGATACGGACACTTACTTTCTTGTATCTTCTTCAATATTGTAGATAGAAACATCGTTATTTTATACGCTCTTTCGACTAAAAATTAGAAAATATTTATAGCTCGTATCTCTTTTAACGATCATTTCTCGAACTCTGAATCGGCTGTGGTTTCGTACAAACAAATGGTACTAGATGCCACCATAGTCAAGGGGTAGACAAACGGTCCCGCTAAGCTTATAGCGATTTTCTTTGTGGTGATCCAAGCGCTCCCGTAGCGATCCGAAAAAAATATCTTTCATAGGAAAAAACGAGCTGCTCCGAGACGGAGGTGCATCTTACATAGACCCTGTCGCTCCATCCCGATTTGCTCCCGGATTGATCCCAACCGCTCCGACTCTAGCGACGGAGCGACCAAAAAGGAGCGCCTGATGACGTCACAAAACTGCTCTGAAAAAACTTTTGTCTTTCATTTTGAGCAACTACATTCGGTCCTCCGAGCTAGAGTGATGACGTAACACGAAGATATGGAGCGATCACGGAGCGCTCACAGGCGACCACAAAGGAAAACGCTATTAGCAAAGGCTCCACCCTCCTCCTCCTCTGATTGGTTCCTGCCTTTGGCAGGTAAAATCGGTTCTTAGAACGTTAGACAGAATTTTAGGGGCGTCACAGGAAGCGAAATTTTCATTTAGAGCTGCTGATCTAAGGTTTTTTTATTATTTTTTTTTGTTGGTAGAGATCATTGAGTTGGCGTGTGGTGACGGAAGATGTTTTCATCAAATTGCCAGCTGGTCAAGGCCAACTTCTGACTCTCATTGTTAATAAACTAAAGCCTTCGGTTTTTTAATATAAACTAAATAAATAAAAAGGTGATGGAAATTAGGTCGTAGCCATTTCTTTAACGTGAAACAATAACCATAATCTTCTGTCCATGTGCTTGGATGGATAGAAACTTAGAAAAAAACAAGACGACCCAAGGGCTCGTTATAGTAGCCACATCGTACGAGTGAATAGCCCCTCTATACCCTACCCTTATGTTATACACATAACACAACACCTATTCAAATTACCCGCTCAAACAATACTCAATTCACTAACCGATAGAGGTCGCCACCTCCTTAGTCAATATTCTAGAAAATCAATATTAACGCTAGATAGCAAGGAGGAAAAGCTCCCTCTAATCACTTGTTAGCCTGATCTCAAGCTGTAACCATCGTATTATCATTTTAACCCTTTTATGAATAAATCAACCTGTTTTTGTTAAGAAATAATAGTTGTTAATTATAGATTAAGCTAAGTCTAATCGACAATAATTAAGTACACAACAAATGGCGACGGAGATGGGATGATTTCGCTAGATACAAACTCAACTAGTGGAAACAGCATTTCGACCCATCCTTAACACTCAGGACACGTTGGACACCTACGCACAAAGGATCTACAAAGGCTTAAGTCGAAAACAACAAGTCAACCAATCACCATGGATATGGGACGTTTAGTTTCTTTTAACAGTGAAGCGGAAACGTGGTCACAATACTCTATACGCCTTAATGCGTATTTTCACGTGAATGATATAACAGATGATAAGAAAAAGGCTTCTCTCCTATTTACGGTGTTGGGACCGGAGGAACTGGCACTTCTTACGTCTCTAGTCATACCCGCGGAAATCACCGATGTCGATTTTACGGTATTAATGGACAAATTAACGACCTATTTCAACCCTACTCCTTCGAAATACGTTGAACGTTTTAAATTCACAAATCGAATACGCCAAAATGGAGAATCAGTCGCAACTTATGTCTCTGAACTCCGAAAATTGGCCCGATTCTGTGATTTGCAAGGATCTCAGTTGAACGAAAGACTATTGGAACAAATAATTCGTGGAATCGCAAATGACGCGATGCAACAGAGACTGTTCGCGGAATGTGAAGCAGACAAAAACATTACCCTCGACAAGGCGATTACATCAATCCAAGCTATTGAAAACGCGGCAAAGAACGTTTACGTTGCGAAAACACAGCTTGGAAATAACAATGAATCACACCAGAAGGTGAATGCTCTTTCCACAATGCCAAATAAGTTCTACAATCAACCTAAGACCCAACAGCATACAAGAAATGAGACACACTCTCACTATCACCACCAACCTCCGCAGTTGGCAAAACCGAACACTTTTGCACCGACAGGCAAATTTAATCAAGGGAAATTTATTCCCAATCCGCATCAATGTATTAGATGCACTAAACCGGGACACAAAGCCGCTGATTGTCCACACATTCGCGATATATGCAGAAAATGTCAGAAAAGGGGACATATCGCACCCGCTTGTTTACGAGATCATGGACGACAATCTACAGAAACAGGTCACACAAATAACAGGACTTTTGCCAGTCATCATATCACTGACGTTACTCAAGAAGACGTACCCCTGGAACAGAACGAGAACAACACAGAGTATGATTTTCCTGTTTACAACCTTCAGGGAAGCATAAATCATGAATCACAAGACAACGATGACAACACACCCCCGGCGGAGGTCATTCACTGTAAAGTGAACAACACCATCCTTCCTTTCGACTTGGACAATGGTTCAGGACATTCTATAATTACGGAAGATTGGTTCAACTGTCTCACACCCAAGCCCGCATTAGAACCTTTCCAAGGCAATTCACTCCGAGCATACACGGGTCATGATATACCAATTTTGGGTCAATCCAAAGTGACTGTCACGTATCAAGGCAAAACAGCGCTTTTAGCGGTCTTGATAGTCGACACACCAGGACCAAATCTCTGCGGTAGGAAATGGCTATACTCAAGTTTAAACATTCTACCATCTATCTACTCTAACGCCACAGTCAACACACTAACTGATACGGCATCTGCTAACCCTCCATCATTGGAAAGCATTTTGGAGGAAAATAAAGAACTTTTTACACCGGGATTAGGCAAACTTAAAGGGGTCAAGGTCCACCTCTATTTGAAGAATAACGCTGTCCCAAAATATTGCAAGGCAAGGACTGTTCCTTACGCAGTAAAAGATCAAGTAGAAGAAGAACTACAACGCATGGTAGACGTGGGCATTTTGGAACCAACGTCCTATTCGGACTATGCCTCGCCCATTGTACCAGTACAGAAGCCTGGCACTGACGTTAAGAAATCTATCAGAATTTGCGGCGATTTTAAAACTACGGTCAATCCAAACCTTGACACGGAAATTTATCCACTTCCGAGAGCGGAGGATATTTTCTCCAAATTGGCCGGGTGCAAGTATTTTTCTCGCATAGATCTAAAGGAAGCCTATAATCAATTGGAGTTAGATGAAGAATCGCAAAAGTTCACTGTCATTAACACAACCAAGGGATTGTTTCGTTACAAGAGGTTACCTCAGGGTATATCCTCTTCTTCCGCCATTTTTCAACGCCATATCGAGATGATACTCTATGACCACAAAAACGTCTCACCATTCCAAGACGATATCCTAATAGGAGGGCGAACGGAAGCAGAACATCTACAATGTCTCAATGCAGTCCTACGCACGCTACTGAAGCACGGTCTAAAGTTGAGATTAGCTAAATGCAAATTTTCACAAGCAAGAGTAGAATTTCTGGGTCATTTGCTAGACGCTAATGGGCTACACCCGCAAGAAAGCAAAATGATAGCCATCAAGGAGGCACCAGCTCCAGCTAATGTAGAGCAACTTCGCTCTTTCTTAGGACTGTTAAATTATTATGCGAAGTTTCTCCCTATCAATTCCACTAAACTCGCACCGTTATACGAATTGCTACACAAGGACGCAAAATGGACTTGGAAGGACGCTCAACAAACAGCTTTCACGGACGCCAAAACTACACTTCAAACATCCAACGTTCTCGTTCATTACGATGTCAACAAGGAAGTACATTTGGCCACCGACGCATCTCCAGTCGGGTTGGGAGCAGTAATTTCCCACATAGTTAATGGTATTGAGCAACCTATCTCTTTTGCATCACGCAGTCTAACAGCTGCTGAACGCAACTACTCCCAATTGGATAAAGAAGCTTTGGGACTCATCTTCGGCATCACAAAATTCCGGGATTACCTGTATGGAAAAAAATTTATCCTGCACACAGACCATCAACCATTGGTCACACTCTTGGCACCACACAAGCCGATACCACCAATGGCAGCCGCCAGAATTCAGAGGTGGGCTCTTCTGCTGTCAGCTTACACATATGAAATCAAATTCCGTAAAGGAAGCAATAACAGTAATGCTGATGCTTTGAGTCGACTTCCTCTACCTCACGCTAATACAACCACACCAGTACCCATGGAGTATGTATTGGTCATCAACGCTTTGAACGATGGTCCGGTTACTGTCCCACAAATGGATAAACACACCACACAGGATCCAATTCTATCCAGAGTTTTCCACCACATGCGGAATGGATGGCCTACCAGAAAAGTTGCACCAGAATTGGAACCATACCATCGAGCTCGAAATGAGCTTTCAAACTTTGACAACATTCTTTTTCGAGGAAACAAAGTTATTGTCCCACAAGCATGTCAACGAGCTATTTTGGAAGAACTACATAGCTCTCACCAGGGTATAAACGGCATGAAAGCCACTACCAGATCAAAAGTTTGGTGGCCAAGAATCAACGCAGATATCGAAGCATTGGCCCAAACGTGCGCTATCTGTCAAGAAGCGGCACCAATGCCCAAATCGCAATATCATGCATGGCCAACCGCAACTGAGCCCTGGACCAGAGTCCACGTAGACTTTGCCGGCCCAATAGAAAACAAATATATCTTGGTAATAGTGGACGCGTTTTCTAAATGGATCGAATTAGAAGTAACGTCAAGCACATCTACAGAAGCTGTCATACGGGTTTTACGTCAGAACATCGCTCGATACGGTATAATGACTACCTTAGTCACGGACAATGGTACCTGTTTTACGAGCGGCAGTTTCCAAGAATTCGTCACACTAAACGGTATAAATCACCTACGAACAGCTCCACATCACCCAGCTAGCAACGGCCAAGCAGAAAGAACCGTACGCACGGTAAAAACCACGCTCAAGAAGATCTCGGGAGGCACAAACGAAGCCATTGACAATCAATAAAGGCCTCCACACTTTCTCCACGGGACATTTAGAAACCAGATTAGCAAGGATCTTGCTAAATTACAGAAGAACACCCAATCACACTGGCAAATCACCGGCTGAATTAATGCTAGGACGCACACTAAGAACAAGGTTAGACGTTTTCAACCCAAAACAAGGAGCAGTCAGCTTCTCCAAGCCCGACAAACGTCTTTGCAAACCACCAAATCTCACGGACTACCAAGTATCAGACTTAGTCTACGCTAGAAATTTTGGCACAGGAGAAAAATGGCTAGAGGGCGCAATCACTGCACTACTTGGCAACACCATGTACCAGGTCCAAACTAAACTTGGTATCCTTCGACGTCACGGAAATCAACTCAGACCACGAAAACCGTTCGTCACACCGACGGCATTGAACCCTCCCACAACGACCACTTTGCCTCTGTTGCCTACCGTACCTGAACCGACAGCAGTATCACTCAATGATTCGGAACAGAACGTATCCACACCGACGAATGACTTATTGATCTCAGAAGACCCAACCTTCGTTCCTACAAATCAAGTTCCTACAGAATCCAACGTCATTCTCACAAACATTGTTCCTACACCGACACTACCTCCCTCAATTACTCCAAGTATTCCAGCTTCAAGCACAGCACCTACAGATGAACACGTAACAAGCAAGCACTCCTTACAACCAACCAGAAAACAACCTGACCGGGAAAAGAAACTACCTGCTCGCTATCGTAACTAAAAAAAAAAAAAAAAAAAAAAAGGAGGTATTGTTATACACATAACACAACACCTAAGTAGTGCCCACCCTTTCAAATTACCCGCTCAAACAATACTCAATTCACTAACCGATAGAGGTCGCCACCTCCTTAGTCAATATTCTAGAAAATCAATATTAACGCTAGATAGCAAGGAGGAAAAGCTCCCTCTAATCACTTGTTAGCCTGATCTCAAGCTGTAACCATCGTATTATCATTTTAACCCTTTTATGAATAAATCAACCTGTTTTTGTTAAGAAATAATAGTTGTTAATTATAGATTAAGCTAAGTCTAATCGACAATAATTAAGTACACAACACCTTATGAGTTGATAATCCCTCTATACCTTACCCTAATGAGTGAATAGCGCTATCTTTTACAATGCTTAAATGATTTACCGTGCATAAAATAAGAGTTAATAGCCCCTCGATGCCCTACTCTAAACAATGATAAAATTATAACCGTATAAATTTACTTATGCTGTAATTCTAATATTCCGGCGAATCGAAGAACAGATAGTTTTAGTGATAATCCCCTCGATGAGTTTACATCATAGACTTATGCCGATGCACACTTATCGCATCTTATAAATTTCTATAGTCTGTCAAACCTCGGAGGAACCAACTTAACTGGAGGGGAAAATATGCCGGAATCTCGTGCGTCGCGCTCGGCAGTATAAGTTACCCATGATGCTTTAGTTTACGTGGGCCTAAGATTGCAGCGCCTTCTATTGCGAGCCTCGGGACTCCGGGTCAGGAGTTATTTATTTTCACGGTTCAGGGTCAGTCTCGACTCTCGAGGTTCCGTCAGCCGAGCTCAGCTTGTCGGGCCTTGGTCGATGATAATGGAAATTCATCATTTACATGATCATAATTACACGAAGAATTCGAAAGTGCCTACTAAGGAAAGAAAAGGTGACTACATTTGTTTCATAAATTTTGAAGAATATGAATAATATATTCATATTGTTAAAAAGATTAACACTGTTATAATTTAAGATGTGACCAAAGGAGTTGTAAAAAGAAAAGCTGAACCTAGTCAGTCTAGTCAAGTAATACATTCTTCGTTCTTTCTTGAAAACGGGAATCTTATATTAAAGAAAATCACTCAGGAAATGAAAAGTGCTATTTCAGAAAATGTTAGCGAGGAGTTTAAAGTAAGTATTCGAATCATTTATTTATTTATTTATTTGAGAGTTTGGTACAATAAGCCAGTAACGACTTGTGACGACCATAAAACAAGGCTCATGAAGTTGAAATATTTATGAATTAATTGGGCCAATATTCAATATATATATTTTAAAGGGATGTGTAATAGACATCGCAGAGTTTCCAGAGAGAGTTACGTTCAGTGAAGATATTTACATGTTTCTTGATATATTCAGTGAAAAGAACGTTAGTGATAGACCAACTTTCATCCATTCCATTCACAAACTGATGAGCAACGATAAGTTTACTGATGCAATGGAAATAGTATTTAAAGATATTAAGGTATGTTACGATTTGACCAAAAATAGGACAAGGACTCTAAATCATGTCAAATGGTCTTTAAACAGGGATTTTTGTCAATGTCTGAAATGGAAAGGTATCAGTTCGTGCAATGCTTTAATAGAAGGTTCCTAAATGAAGCTTTGGTTAGGAAAGTCGAAATAGAATGCTCGTTATTACCAAAAAAATCAAATCTAGTCCGGCCATATCCTCTTATGTCCATAAAAGATTCTCTTGAGAAGGAAGAAAATGTGGTTCACCATATTGGTGGTTACATTGCTCACGAGCTGATTCTACAATACGGGAACGATGCACGTTTGTTTGTAAGAAATTCCATTACTACACCTGCTAATGCAAGTGAAGAAACTGAAAATTACTCAAAATGGACACAGCTGTTAAGCAATGGCCGCTTAATTAAGTTAAAACCCAAAGCATTTAACTTTATATTTAAGCTGAATGTTCTTTCAAAAGTGAATTTTCAGAAAGGAAATGCTACCATGAAATATAGATTAGCGAAAGCTTTTAAAGATTTAGAAAGTAATGATTTTCTAGAGAAAACATGGTTAGAGCTTTGGGGGGATGGTAAAGTTTCGCAAGCTGCGAAGAAAAAGGCATACCAAATATTTTTAAATTGTCTGGGGAAGGGATATGTGGGAAAAATTAAAACAAATGTACAAATTGATAAAAAAGCTTCTCTTAAGTCAAGTAGTTTGCGAAAGCAAATGAAAAATCAAAAGGCTTGTGATAAATGCAAGGATGTGCCAAATGAAAACAAAGTTAAAGTTCCTCGAGTTAAGAAAACTAAGAAAGGTTTTCTAGCTCCTTAAAATGTGATATCATTAATTACTGATAGTATTAAATCTGAATCTCATGATTTGAAGGTACAAATGTTCCGAAAAGAGTTTATGATATGTTTAAAAAAGTTTCAGAAATGATTTCTAGCTCCTTTAAAAAGTTAAAATGTGATATTATCAGACTGTGAATGTTAAAACTTATTCTAATGAATTATAGAAACATTAATTTCGTGTCACATTTAAGGGCACAAAAGTGTAAATATGAACAAAAATAGTTTCAGTAAAACAAAAGTTCAATGTTGAATTTTATTATCTCATTCTTTACTATTTTCAATCAAGAGCCTTCGGAGTATTTTGACCTTTTTTGATTTTACTGAGATGTTTCCATTTCTAACATTTGGAAAACTCTTTCTCAGGCATTTAATGTTTGGGATATTTTGTTGATAACTAAGGACATTTGGATTATCATTGGCTCCTGATGCTGCTCTTTGTTTTCCGAAGTATCTTTCCAGTGGATCTTGGTTGAATCTTTCAGTCAAAACAAAGTCCGCTCCTTGTTTTAGCAAGGTCTGAGTTGCTTCAATTATTGAATTAACTACACAAACAATTAGACTTTTAAACTTCTTCCATTTACAAACTTGGGGTTCAAGGAGGGAAATTAAATTACCTGTAATCGTTATACCATCTCGAGTGTCACGGCTTAGAAGCATTTTTGATTTATCAAAGCCTTTGGGCACAACTAGGTTTTCAACTTCAACTTGCCATTCCTCAAAGTATCCCAAAAAGGTTTCTTTGAGCCACTACCAAAAATAATCAATTATATATATTTCAATAAATTAATAATAAAAAAAGGAATTGACCCTTTTTTAGTGATAGGCTTAAATATTTACCTTAAAACGCCAATCGTATAAGCTTGTATATGGATTTTTGAAATGGTTGCGGTTATGTTTCCCATCGGTGAGATTTGTAACATTTACAGCATCAAAAAAGTTGTTTACCAGCTCAATAAAAGTGATAGTCTCGGAGGCCTCGTCTCCCACCAGCATTTTCATAGCACTTGCCATTGTTTTACTTAAAACCTGCGCTGCGTAGTTCACTTTCATTCTTGAAAAAGATGTGAGGTATATATGGTCATATTTTATTTTCGATGCTAATTTTAAACCAGATTCCAGTTCACAGTCTTTTTTGAAGACTTCTTCAACGTGAGACCATAGCATGTGTTTCCCATTTTTCTTGAGAAACCGTGTATTTTTACAATTACCACTGGCTTCTAATCCATTGCGAATTGTTTTAATCAAATGTGGCACATCTGATATAAAATAAATATACTCTCCTTTAGAAAAGAGATTCTTAGTTTTATATCCAACTTGGAAACGGTTTCCATCATCAGCACAACACATTTTAATAAGTTTCTGGTTAATTCCAGCCTTGTCACACACGATTGTCAGAACGTTAAAACCTCCGAGTTGCAAATTTTCCACAGCCTCCCACAAAAGACTGTAAAGTTCATCGGCTTTCATATTGTCGCATGGGAAATAAGCGTATGGATACTTAAAACTTGTAGTTAAACCCCGAATCATAAATTGCATCACGTGAGTAGCGAGCTCTGGAGTTTCCACTGTGTTATTTCCCACGTTATTCATTAGGGTCTTTATTTTATTTTGGCTATCATTTGAGTTAGTAAGTCCAACTATTTCCCCGGTGCTAACTCGATATATTAAATCTTTTTTTAAGGCCATTTCATCTATCATGATTGAGATATATTTTTGGTGTTGTTTTAACGTGTCAAATTTTATATCTTCCTTCATTTCGATAATTGTTTCTGGGTGAAAACCACTCTCTGCTCTCAAATTTGCGGAATAACTGTAGAGCGTTCTTTTGGTTGGCAGTGTGAAAACTTGACGCAGAGCTTCGTATGTTGTTGTAGATTTGCTCTTCAAATATAAACACCAGTGTATTATTGCTGGATGCCACTTTTGAGGTCGTCTGGTTTTAGAATCGATATATTTCAACTGTTGTTGTAGGAAAAATCTTTGAAACTTGCTTGGCGTTTCAAAAGGATTCTCATCTATAACCTTTTTCAAATCTTCACTTTCTTCAGGAGTTACCTGAACTCCATCTTTCTGAATTAGGTTCTGAATTCTCTGTTTTAAAGACTTGTTACTTCGTAAAAGGGCTTTATTTTTCTGTTTTCTGGCAGCTATTGCTCGTCTTATTTCTTCAAGGTTCAAGTAGCGAATATTAGTACTTTTCGGGCAATGGACATTTTTAGATTTTCGACGTATTCGTTTTAGGAGGCAATTTCGAAGTAGAAAACATTTTGGACACCAACTGTGAGATTTACTTTTCAAAAACTCACACTTATTAGAGCGTAGGCTGTTGGATTTTGAGCAA
Source organism: Phalangium opilio (assembly GCA_019434445.1). Lineage (NCBI taxonomy): Eukaryota > Metazoa > Arthropoda > Arachnida > Opiliones > Phalangiidae > Phalangium > Phalangium opilio. The sequence goes on along the minus strand of JAEQBA010001460.1, from coordinate 153,457 downwards.
TAGTATGCTGTTTTAAGTTTATGACGAAAATAAGGTTCAAAACTACTTCCAGAAACACCCAAGCACACATTCCAATTCTTATCAAAATTACTTAGTAAGTCTAAAAGCTCTTCAAATGATTTCACGCCAAGGTTTTCACTTGCATAAACTTCATGTCTTCTATCAATTTTCTTCTCAAATACGGTTATATCAAAAGCTATTGTTTTATCAATTTCAATCCTAATTGCTGTAGTAATTGTGCTTTGTTTTGATAAAATAAGTTTATCTGTTTCCAAGGATATTGACCATTCAAAGGTTGTCTTATTTTTTTCGTGGTGTGTTCGGATCTTTTGACTTAGTTCTTCAAAAGTAAAATTTTCAATTCTCTTAATGGTTTCTTGACATTTTTCAACAGAATTGCTATCAGCGTTAATATTGTTAGAAGATGACGGCAAGGAAGGTATTTCTTTAGTTGTGATCTCCTCTTTACCATTCACTCTCTATTTAATCAAATATAATTTAAAATTGGTTTGCTTATTTAATGTTAATACTTTACCATAGTTATATTGTTAGAAGATGAAGGCACGAAAGGTATTTCTTTAGTTGCGATCTCCTCTTTACCATTCACTCTCTATTTAATCAAATACTATTTGAAATTGGTTTGCTTATTTATTTTTAATACTTTACCATAGTTGTATTTAAGCACGACCCTTGAATAAAGTCGGAATTCGCTTCTATTGGTGGAGTTTGCTCAATATCCATTTCCGTGTCCAAAAAACTAAAAGTTGTCAAGTTGCTAGGAACTAAATGTGTTTGCACGTTTTTCAATATCTCCTAGAAATTTTGAAACTAAATAAACTTTGCAAGATGAAATAATACATATAAATAAGCATTTACCCTTGTTTTTGAGTAATTAGTGTCATTAGTTTTGTTAACTTGAAATTCTTGTAACGGCTCACGAACATTCAATCTTACCGTGTGTTCACAAAGACCTGAACTTGGATATGGATTTTGTAGTGATGGACCTTGACTGTCAGCAAAATGTAGATTACATACACGATGATGTGGTTTTACATTATCCACCGTTATATCATCACGGTTAATAGCCTCAATCCATTTAAGACATTTATCATAATTTAGGGGATTCCTACCAGGCTTTGGTATGGGATAAAATTTACGATCTTTGTGATACCTTGAATCACTTTTACATTTTTGGAAACAGCAATACTTCATTATTAATTAGTAGTTTAAATAAGTGGTAATACTTATTTTTAAATTAATTCTACCACATAATAAGCACACAAGTGACACGACTAATCCCGACGGTTGAAACTTGAAAGTTGAACCTCTTCCAAAAATTTAAAATTTAGCAGACGCCAGTAAATTATAAAAAAAACCTCTCTGGTGGAACTTATTTACAATTTTGTCCACGAGGTGCTACCTAAAGAGTAGGCCCACTTTACGCGAGATGCATGCTGGGTGTTTTATACTGCCAACCGTGGGTGTAAGACCTCTCTGTAAAAGGTATACGCTTTTCCCCTCCAGTTAAGTTGGTTCCTCCGAGATGGTGGCGACACCGATTTGGACAAATTTCTCAGGGCTCTTCTTTCGTTTGACCTCGGAGGAACCAACTTAACTGGAGGGGAAAAGCGTATACCTTTTACAGAGAGGTCTTACACCCACGGTTGGCAGTATAAAACACCCAGCATGCATCTCGCGTAAAGTGGGCCTACTCTTTAGGTAGCACCTCGTGGACAAAATTGTAAATAAGTTCCACCAGAGAGGTTTTTTTTATAATTTACTGGCGTCTGCTAAATTTTAAATTTTTGGAAGAGGTTCAACTTTCAAGTTTCAACCGTCGGGATTAGTCGTGTCACTTGTGTGCTTATTATGTGGTAGAATTAATTTAAAAATAAGTATTACCACTTATTTAAACTACTAATTAATAATGAAGTATTGCTGTTTCCAAAAATGTAAAAGTGATTCAAGGTATCACAAAGATCGTAAATTTTATCCCATACCAAAGCCTGGTAGGAATCCCCTAAATTATGATAAATGTCTTAAATGGATTGAGGCTATTAACCGTGATGATATAACGGTGGATAATGTAAAACCACATCATCGTGTATGTAATCTACATTTTGCTGACAGTCAAGGTCCATCACTACAAAATCCATATCCAAGTTCAGGTCTTTGTGAACACACGGTAAGATTGAATGTTCGTGAGCCGTTACAAGAATTTCAAGTTAACAAAACTAATGACACTAATTACTCAAAAACAAGGGTAAATGCTTATTTATATGTATTATTTCATCTTGCAAAGTTTATTTAGTTTCAAAATTTCTAGGAGATATTGAAAAACGTGCAAACACATTTAGTTCCTAGCAACTTGACAACTTTTAGTTTTTTGGACACGGAAATGGATATTGAGCAAACTCCACCAATAGAAGCGAATTCCGACTTTATTCAAGGGTCGTGCTTAAATACAACTATGGTAAAGTATTAAAAATAAATAAGCAAACCAATTTCAAATAGTATTTGATTAAATAGAGAGTGAATGGTAAAGAGGAGATCGCAACTAAAGAAATACCTTTCGTGCCTTCATCTTCTAACAATATAACTATGGTAAAGTATTAACATTAAATAAGCAAACCAATTTTAAATTATATTTGATTAAATAGAGAGTGAATGGTAAAGAGGAGATCACAACTAAAGAAATACCTTCCTTGCCGTCATCTTCTAACAATATTAACGCTGATAGCAATTCTGTTGAAAAATGTCAAGAAACCATTAAGAGAATTGAAAATTTTACTTTTGAAGAACTAAGTCAAAAGATCCGAACACACCACGAAAAAAATAAGACAACCTTTGAATGGTCAATATCCTTGGAAACAGATAAACTTATTTTATCAAAACAAAGCACAATTACTACAGCAATTAGGATTGAAATTGATAAAACAATAGCTTTTGATATAACCGTATTTGAGAAGAAAATTGATAGAAGACATGAAGTTTATGCAAGTGAAAACCTTGGCGTGAAATCATTTGAAGAGCTTTTAGACTTACTAAGTAATTTTGATAAGAATTGGAATGTGTGCTTGGGTGTTTCTGGAAGTAGTTTTGAACCTTATTTTCGTCATAAACTTAAAACAGCATACTATTGCTCAAAATCCAACAGCCTACGCTCTAATAAGTGTGAGTTTTTGAAAAGTAAATCTCACAGTTGGTGTCCAAAATGTTTTCTACTTCGAAATTGCCTCCTAAAACGAATACGTCGAAAATCTAAAAATGTCCATTGCCCGAAAAGTACTAATATTCGCTACTTGAACCTTGAAGAAATAAGACGAGCAATAGCTGCCAGAAAACAGAAAAATAAAGCCCTTTTACGAAGTAACAAGTCTTTAAAACAGAGAATTCAGAACCTAATTCAGAAAGATGGAGTTCAGGTAACTCCTGAAGAAAGTGAAGATTTGAAAAAGGTTATAGATGAGAATCCTTTTGAAACGCCAAGCAAGTTTCAAAGATTTTTCCTACAACAACAGTTGAAATATATCGATTCTAAAACCAGACGACCTCAAAAGTGGCATCCAGCAATAATACACTGGTGTTTATATTTGAAGAGCAAATCTACAACAACATACGAAGCTCTGCGTCAAGTTTTCACACTGCCAACCAAAAGAACGCTCTACAGTTATTCCGCAAATTTGAGAGCAGAGAGTGGTTTTCACCCAGAAACAATTATCGAAATGAAGGAAGATATAAAATTTGACACGTTAAAACAACACCAAAAATATATCTCAATCATGATAGATGAAATGGCCTTAAAAAAAGATTTAATATATCGAGTTAGCACCGGGGAAATAGTTGGACTTACTAACTCAAATGATAGCCAAAATAAAATAAAGACCCTAATGAATAACGTGGGAAATAACACAGTGGAAACTCCAGAGCTCGCTACTCACGTGATGCAATTTATGATTCGGGGTTTAACTACAAGTTTTAAGTATCCATACGCTTATTTCCCATGCGACAATATGAAAGCCGATGAACTTTACAGTCTTTTGTGGGAGGCTGTGGAAAATTTGCAACTCGGAGGTTTTAACGTTCTGACAATCGTGTGTGACAAGGCTGGAATTAACCAGAAACTTATTAAAATGTGTTGTGCTGATGATGGAAACCGTTTCCAAGTTGGATATAAAACTAAGAATCTCTTTTCTAAAGGAGAGTATATTTATTTTATATCAGATGTGCCACATTTGATTAAAACAATTCGCAATGGATTAGAAGCCAGTGGTAATTGTAAAAATACACGGTTTCTCAAGAAAAATGGGAAACACATGCTATGGTCTCACGTTGAAGAAGTCTTCAAAAAAGACTGTGAACTGGAATCTGGTTTAAAATTAGCATCGAAAATAAAATATGACCATATATACCTCACATCTTTTTCAAGAATGAAAGTGAACTACGCAGCGCAGGTTTTAAGTAAAACAATGGCAAGTGCTATGAAAATGCTGGTGGGAGACGAGGCCTCCGAGACTATCACTTTTATTGAGCTGGTAAACAACTTTTTTGATGCTGTAAATGTTACAAATCTCACCGATGGGAAACATAACCGCAACCATTTCAAAAATCCATATACAAGCTTATACGATTGGCGTTTTAAGGTAAATATTTAAGCCTATCACTAAAAAAGGGTCAATTCCTTTTTTTATTATTAATTTATTGAAATATATATAATTGATTATTTTTGGTAGTGGCTCAAAGAAACCTTTTTGGGATACTTTGAGGAATGGCAAGTTGAAGTTGAAAACCTAGTTGTGCCCAAAGGCTTTGATAAATCAAAAATGCTTCTAAGCCGTGACACTCGAGATGGTATAACGATTACAGGTAATTTAATTTCCCTCCTTGAACCCCAAGTTTGTAAATGGAAGAAGTTTAAAAGTCTAATTGTTTGTGTAGTTAATTCAATAATTGAAGCAACTCAGACCTTGCTAAAACAAGGAGCGGACTTTGTTTTGACTGAAAGATTCAACCAAGATCCACTGGAAAGATACTTCGGAAAACAAAGAGCAGCATCAGGAGCCAATGATAATCCAAATGTCCTTAGTTATCAACAAAATATCCCAAACATTAAATGCCTGAGAAAGAGTTTTCCAAATGTTAGAAATGGAAACATCTCAGTAAAATCAAAAAAGGTCAAAATACTCCGAAGGCTCTTGATTGAAAATAGTAAAGAATGAGATAATAAAATTCAACATTGAACTTTTGTTTTACTGAAACTATTTTTGTTCATATTTACACTTTTGTGCCCTTAAATGTGACACGAAATTAATGTTTCTATAATTCATTAGAATAAGTTTTAACATTCACAGTCTGATAATATCACATTTTAACTTTTTAAAGGAGCTAGAAATCATTTCTGAAACTTTTTTAAACATATCATAAACTCTTTTCGGAACATTTGTACCTTCAAATCATGAGATTCAGATTTAATACTATCAGTAATTAATGATATCACATTTTAAGGAGCTAGAAAACCTTTCTTAGTTTTCTTAACTCGAGGAACTTTAACTTTGTTTTCATTTGGCACATCCTTGCATTTATCACAAGCCTTTTGATTTTTCATTTGCTTTCGCAAACTACTTGACTTAAGAGAAGCTTTTTTATCAATTTGTACATTTGTTTTAATTTTTCCCACATATCCCTTCCCCAGACAATTTAAAAATATTTGGTATGCCTTTTTCTTCGCAGCTTGCGAAACTTTACCATCCCCCCAAAGCTCTAACCATGTTTTCTCTAGAAAATCATTACTTTCTAAATCTTTAAAAGCTTTCGCTAATCTATATTTCATGGTAGCATTTCCTTTCTGAAAATTCACTTTTGAAAGAACATTCAGCTTAAATATAAAGTTAAATGCTTTGGGTTTTAACTTAATTAAGCGGCCATTGCTTAACAGCTGTGTCCATTTTGAGTAATTTTCAGTTTCTTCACTTGCATTAGCAGGTGTAGTAATGGAATTTCTTACAAACAAACGTGCATCGTTCCCGTATTGTAGAATCAGCTCGTGAGCAATGTAACCACCAATATGGTGAACCACATTTTCTTCCTTCTCAAGAGAATCTTTTATGGACATAAGAGGATATGGCCGGACTAGATTTGATTTTTTTGGTAATAACGAGCATTCTATTTCGACTTTCCTAACCAAAGCTTCATTTAGGAACCTTCTATTAAAGCATTGCACGAACTGATACCTTTCCATTTCAGACATTGACAAAAATCCCTGTTTAAAGACCATTTGACATGATTTAGAGTCCTTGTCCTATTTTTGGTCAAATCGTAACATACCTTAATATCTTTAAATACTATTTCCATTGCATCAGTAAACTTATCGTTGCTCATCAGTTTGTGAATGGAATGGATGAAAGTTGGTCTATCACTAACGTTCTTTTCACTGAATATATCAAGAAACATGTAAATATCTTCACTGAACGTAACTCTCTCTGGAAACTCTGCGATGTCTATTACACATCCCTTTAAAATATATATATTGAATATTGGCCCAATTAATTCATAAATATTTCAACTTCATGAGCCTTGTTTTATGGTCGTCACAAGTCGTTACTGGCTTATTGTACCAAACTCTCAAATAAATAAATAAATAAATGATTCGAATACTTACTTTAAACTCCTCGCTAACATTTTCTGAAATAGCACTTTTCATTTCCTGAGTGATTTTCTTTAATATAAGATTCCCGTTTTCAAGAAAGAACGAAGAATGTATTACTTGACTAGACTGACTAGGTTCAGCTTTTCTTTTTACAACTCCTTTGGTCACATCTTAAATTATAACAGTGTTAATCTTTTTAACAATATGAATATATTATTCATATTCTTCAAAATTTATGAAACAAATGTAGTCACCTTTTCTTTCCTTAGTAGGCACTTTCGAATTCTTCGTGTAATTATGATCATGTAAATGATGAATTTCCATTATCATCGACCAAGGCCCGACAAGCTGAGCTCGGCTGACGGAACCTCGAGAGTCGAGACTGACCCTGAACCGTGAAAATAAATAACTCCTGACCCGGAGTCCCGAGGCTCGCAATAGAAGGCGCTGCAATCTTAGGCCCACGTAAACTAAAGCATCATGGGTAACTTATACTGCCGAGCGCGACGCACGAGATTCCGGCATATTTTCCCCTCCAGTTAAGTTGGTTCCTCCGAGCCACCATCGACCCTATAGTAATTTATCAACTTGTTTTGTTTTGTCAATAGTCGTCTGTAATATAGTCTGCCATAAACAGCTAGGCTTAATCGCAATAGAACCAATACATTTTGCAATATATATTTAATATGTTTATGTTTCATGGTTTTTTACGATCATCGAGTATTAAAGAATATAAAACAAAATTAGCGACAAGACACCAGTTTTATCTTTGTTGAACTAGCATTGCAATATATTTTAATGACATAAGTTAAAGTACTTGTCCATAAGTAGTTCAGCATCAAAGCGGCTTCAGTCCACGTCTTCATTAGAGTCATCGCTGTCTTCTTGCATATTAGTTTTAAGAGGTTCAATTGTGGTTTCGATGATGGGATCCTTTTCCCAATACTCATGCTTTATACTCTCGACGTGCTCTATTGCCTTACGCCAATTCTCTGGTGTTACACATTCAATGATCCTCAATGTTGCATCTTTGACCGGCGAGAGTTTGAAACCAGAATTCTGCTTCGCAACGTCGTTCTTCACTTGTGCCCATATTAGTTCAATCAGAAGTGAGATGAGACCAGAAGTACTGAGCTAACCAAATTCTTCACTCGGCGAAAGTGAATATTCTTGATAACACAAGAACGGTTGGCCCTCTAGTAGCGGTTTCTGAATTTTCCCTCCAAAACGTGAGACGCTCGCGGTGGTAGACGGCCAAACTAGATTCAAGGAGCCGCGTCCGTGTTCGGTCGCTTTAGGGGGTAGGAAATGTTTTTTGGAACTCGACCAATTTTTTTCTCTCTAGTTTTAGCGCGTGGGAAGCGGCATAAATTCCTCAAATTTGTTCACTAGTGCCAGGATCTACTACCAATGCTAGAGCCCATCACTTCTAGTCTCATCTCACTTCTGGTTCAATCGGGTTAAACTGGCAATGGTACGGTGGAATCCTCACTACCGTGTGACCTCTACTTTTAGCAACCTCGTCAATTTCGTACTTCAGGGTTCTGGACTTGTGACGCTTTATTATTTCATAAAGTTCACGTCGAGAATATAATGCATGAGTATTGGGAAAAAGATTCCATCATCGAAACCACAATTGAACCTCTTAAAATTAATATGCAAGAAGACAGCGATGACTCTAATGAAGACGTGGACTGAAGACGCTTTGATGCTGAACTACTTATGGACAAGTACTTTAACTTATGTCATTAAAATATATTGCAATGCTAGTTCAACAAAGATAAAACTGGTGTCTTGTCGCTAATTTTGTTTTATATTCTTTAATACTCGATGATCGTAAAAAACCATGAAACATAAACATATTAAATATATATTGCAAAATGTATTGGTTCTATTGCGATTAAGCCTATCTGTTTATGGCAGACTATATTACAGACGACTATTGACAAAACAAAGCAAGTTGTTAGAGTACTGTAGGGTCGATGGTGGCGACACCGATTTGGACAAATTTCTCATGGCTCTTCTTTCGTTTGACAGACTATAACAAGGACGTTTGAAAGAGAAAGTTTAGTTATAGTGATTATCCCCTCGAATTACCTTTAGCAATGCTAAAATGATCAAACGCATAACGCTCATTTAACACTATGTTAACTCTATCTAAGCCCATATTTGAATTAACCGCCAAAAAGTTCCAGTCAAACATAACATAGATGGCGATAGCTACCGAACGAGAACGAAACACATGAGGAGCGCGGTAGGAAACGGGGAAAATCGGTATCTATTTAATTAGCACATAAATAAAAAGAAAATAAATATAAAATAAATATGAAAACCCCAAACATACAAATTCAGAAGTATCCGACCCCACAGATAAAAATTGAAATGTATCCGACCCCACAGATTAAGAGGTACCTCAGTAACCCCACCCAACCTCAACCCCGACACTTTAGAGATAAACTAAAATATAAAAACTCATATTTATTAACAAGACTCTATGGCTCAGTGGTAGAGTGTCTTACTACTGTGTCAGCGACCCGGGTTCGATTCCCGGGTCTGAACTGAAAAAATTTTAATAATATAAAATCTCTAACCGACCTCAGTTATCCCTATTGGTGGGTTGAGTTATAGAGTTCCTTTTAAGCTAAAATCTAACGATAACGAAAGCGACAACCCCGGCCACTACTACTACTCCTACGGCTCGGGTCAAACTAAGAGCCTAATCGTATACTACGATGTGGCTAAAAACAGTGTCGCGATGATGATCTTTCATCAAATATTCGTTTAAATAGTTTCTGTTTATGTGTCTTCTGAATTATTATATCTGAGAGATGGCAATAAGTCACAACACGGCTTTTTAGCGTCGTAAGTGTAATAGAATCCAGGTTTCCTCTTTTCGCTTCCATTTTTTCATGATTTTAATAATTTGCCACCATTGATCAATGTCATAAAATAATTCACTAACATGTTGGGCCACTCGTATGACGTAAATTTTATAATCAGTAAGAAGCAAACCTAGGTCTTCTTTTGAGTGTCTTTCGGATTTTCTTAGCAGACGGCATAGCCCACTCGAATACCACCATGATCTAATCTTCCGTCTATACCACATCGACACCAATTTGTTCTTAATGGCTTCTAACAACACCACCATACACTTGTTTTCCGTCAAAGTGGTGTTGTTAGAAGCCAATAAGTACAGATTGGTGTATGTGTGGTATAGACGGAAAACTCTTCGCTGCTTCTTTGGCCTACTGTATACCGTAAACTACACTTTGATTAGGTCTCTTATTTCTAATGGCTATTAAAATTTGGCACTTCAACTGAACTTTTTTTAGCCTATTTAGCAGGCTCTGTCCAAATTTCTTTGAATTTTTCTTCGTTTCTAATGGTCCCCGCAACGTTTCGTTGGTATGGCATTACACGAGTATGTGGCCTCAGTGATGGAGGCCATCAAAGAAGAAAATGACTTCCTTTCTCAGGTTTTGAAGAGCGACAAAGTTAAAGTGGAAGTTACTTTTTTTGTAATATGAAACGGTATAGGACACTTTCCTTTGAAATCTCGATCGAGATCATAATTGCCCAAGCAACAGGGGTCGGATTCAGGATACTGATCCTGCTCGTTAAGTGGACAAATTAATATTACTTAATTAACGTATGTCTCCTAAAATGTTTAGTTCGCACTTACCAAGATCTTATTTTCCAATGTCTCCAAGCATCGATTTAATTCTAAGGGATTTACAAGATGTTTCAGATAAGTCTGGTAACAGAAATTAAGGGAGATGTTCTTTTGGAAATAAATTTTGAGTCAAAAATGTAACTTCTATCTCCGTTTTGGCGTCCGGGCCACTGTTTTCGAGTTGTTTTGGAGTGTTTTAGGGATGTCTCTCAGTTTCTTAGTTAAATTATAAAAAAACGTCTTGGTTTGGACCAAGGCCGAAAAAACAAACGATATGTCTGAGGTTTATCAGTTGACTGAAGTTTCAGATATTGCAATTTCTTTTTAAATTACTTTTATTCCTTTAATCCTTAATCAATATTTAATTCAATCAACTTATTTTTACTGTTAATCGATCTATTCCCTCTAAATTAATTTCAAAAATTACATATCTACGCTTTTTCAAGAATAATTCCATTTTCCGAAAACATTTTATCATGAAATTAATTATTTTGAAGGGAGTACGTGTTGGGTGACGAATATTGAATATTTGAAATATTATACGAAGTGTCTAAAAAGAGCAAGCGATCTTTGATATAACTCGAAAGGAAAATGTAAATATTTGATAGTGGATGCATATATTGGGGACGCGAATTTATACATTTAACTTCGAATATCGAAATGTTACATTTTTTTGTCGCGACTATGAAGGAAAGGTTGCACTGCAGTTTCCCTCTCCGAACTTCAAAGCTTCTTGGCCATAACTCAATCTAGATTTGGAACGTCATCACCCCTTACTACATTGTTGGCGTTACTTGTATTGTACACCGGTTACGTATTACGCGGAATGATTTTATCAGGCGTAGAGACCATTTCCGAAAACACACAGGGGCGAGGAGACCATTGGGGTATTCTTCCTTGCACCAAGGGCCATCGTCAGACGGTGCCAAAGTTCACTACAGGCGGGAGGAAAGTCAACTCGCACTGCCTCTAGCGGTGCTTCTAGGCGAGAGGGAGAAGACCCCAATGGCGGCATCGCCCCAGTGTTTTAGTTTCTCCTTATGTAATTTGTGTACGATCGGTCCATGGCAGTTCTGGTAAGGTATGATGTGTTCAACCATTTTATTTCCTCAGGAAATAACAAGTCATCGGAACTGAGAAGTATTTCTTTTTATGTAAACTTTACCCTTTCCTTTGGTTATATTTACACCGATATCATATTTTTCCAGTGCATAAAAGGAGAGCTACCTACTAAAAGAAACAAGACAGGACCGAGGTTGTTGCTTTGTCTTAAGTAGACAACATAAGTTTATAAATTAGTTTGAGCAAAATAAATTCTTTATCATAATTTCTTGACATCAGTCTTCCCAGCAACTTACAACAGATTTAAACTTTTTTGGTGCAAACTTGAAAATTTGTCAAGGCAACAAGAATTAAAACTGTGCTTCCAACTTAGTAATCATCGACACGAAATCCCTTCAAAATAATTAATTTCATGATAAAATGTTTTCGGAAAATGGAATTATTCTTGAAAAAGCGTAGATATGTAATTTTTGAAATTAATTTAGAGGGAATAGATCGATTAACAGTAAAAATAAGTTGATTGAATTAAATATTGATTAAGGATTAAAGGAATAAAAGTAATTTAAAAAGAAATTGCAATATCTGAAACTTCAGTCAACTGATAAACCTCAGACATATCGTTTGTTTTTTCGGCCTTGGTCCAAACCAAGACGTTTTTTTATAATATCTGTCCCTTCAGTCTTAATGTAATTAAAATTTGAATAATTTCATGTTTTTTGTACCGACATACATTTGGGGTTGATCTATTTCTAATAGCTTAAAGAAGTACTTAAGTATAGTTAATTATATGAACTCATATCCAATAACATAGTTTTCGAAAAGCATATAATGTTGTACTTTATATATGAAGTTAGTTCAAAAATGACAGTATTTGAAATGTAGAATAAATTTTTTTATTTGTTGTGTACACTCTAAACATATATCAATGAGAATTTTTGAGGAAATGCATCATGAGTAGAAGAGCTTGAAGACGATGTCTATATAAGCATATTGTGTTGTACTTTATTTATGAAAAGTTTAAAAACGACGGTATTTGAAATATGGAAGAAAAATATTTGTTTCGTACACTGTATACATATACAGTGTTGTCGAGATCAGACCAACAGCTTCCTTTATGTACAACCCCCAATACTGCCAACGGGTGATGTCGTGCTAAATTATACAGGGTGTAAATAAATGTTTAGAATTCATGTTTTATTGTATTTAAGTGACAACGAGTGGCAAGATACACAAAGAATACAGGAGAATATGCGTGAATGCAACAAAATATTTTAAAGCACAGTCCTACGATTAGTCTTAGAACCTGGGCCTCAAATTGCAACCTCTAAACTGTTTAGTAAACAACTCAACGTAAATATTCGAAGTGTCTACCATTGTGGTTGAGGCACTCTTCCAGATGACTGTCCGTGTCTTGCATTACATTTGCAACCACTAAACTCATGACGCATGGCAAGACTAATGGTATTGCCGTCTTAGGTACTTCTCGTCCGTTAAGGCTTGATGTAGGGGGATATGATTATGCCTGTAGTAATGCCCTTGTAAACTGGCACGAACAGTAGAATGGCTTAGTGCAACTTCTTGTTCCACCGCTCTACTACAAGCATGAGATTGGCTTCAAAACTTTCTACGATGTCAAAGTCTGTATCCTCATTACAGACTATACAGTCTCTTCTACGTTCACGATCTTGCACTATCGAAATGACGAAAGTCCTCGCACCCAAATGTCGGTGTGGAGACCGTTCGGCATAAAGCACTACCTTTAGTTGAACCAGAGAGAATTTTACACATGTGTAAAATTCTCTATGGTTGAATGTTACCGCGACCTTCACCCAAAATAAACTTGCTGCCCAATTTTTCCTGGTTAGAATAAGTTGGCATTTTGCTAGGAAACGAGACCAACTACTGTAATTCTACTACTTAGCGACACTGAAAGCCCCTTTATATCTAAAAAGACCGGAAGTTCCTCAAAGTTGAGTTTTCAAAGATTGTCAGCTTGAGCAGCAGGTCATAGTATGTATAGTGGTGAAGGTCGCTTTAACATTCGACACGTGACACCACGGTATGTTTGGTCCTCCAATGTCCTGACCCTATAGGTCCAAACAATTACCATCCAGTTTTTCGGCTCAGCGTTGCGGTATTGCCGGTCCCATTTGAAATACAATTTCTGTAGTGTTACAATTTTAACAATACGCCTGTTAAAAAGGCACAAATACCGAAAAAAGAAACCATTGTAATAAAGGTCGGCCCCCTAACCTTAAACTATGAACAAAATAAAGAAAACATAAAGGTTTCTTTGGGAATGACTTTGAAGCAGAAGGTCCGAGTTGTCTGAGGAACCGAGAAAAAAGGCCGTAGTGAAAACTAATCGTCGTTACGTAGCAGTTAGGACCGAATTTAATTAGTTAGTCTCGTCTTTTAGCAAAATGCCAGTGTATTCAAACCAGGGAAAATTGAACATGATGTTTACGAGGATTACCCAAAACGGCAAAACCTTTGCGTGAACTAATTGAAGCCGATCCATTATTTTTAGAAAGGTACTGTTCTCTGACGAGGCTATTTAAGGATGGTACCTTAAACCTTCATAACGTGCATTTTTGGGAGGGCATTCTTGGAAACCAAATTATCGGACCCTTTTTCTTGATAAGAAAATCTCTGAAGGCATTTACTTGGACTTCCTGCGTCATGAGTTCGTTGCTTGTAAAGTAATTGAAAGACATGGACAGATGAAGAGTGCCTGCACCACAATGGTAATCACATTGAACATTTACGTTGACGTTGATGTGTACCAAACGGATTCGATTAGAGGTTGTAATTTGAGGCCCAAATTCCAAGACTTATCGTAAGACTGTGCTTTAAAATTTTCTGTTGCTCCCCCCACTTGACTGGTATGCTAGGTGGTATTTCAGTAGAAGAAAATTTATTGAATTAGGGATAGCGAGAGATGGCTAGTGATATGGCTTAGTTATGGGCTAGACGCCCTTGTTTTATTGGCAACATTATTACATTGAATGTTGCCAGATTAAATTGTTGCTGGTGATTTGGCGAACTATGCTAATGATATATTAAAATTTAAATGGAAAAGTTTCATTTTGACACATTCCTTACCCTAAAATTTTGTGTTTGGAGCCTATTAATGCATTATAGTGATAATGTAATTAATTTTAGTGTTAAATAGGAAAACATTTAGGCTGAAAGAACAACTGGCGTAGTTTAATCTTATTTTGTTATTTCAGTTAAGGGTTATCTATAGTTACCCAAAAAAAACCTGTTGTTTTCGATTAATTTTAATTAAATATGATCATTAAGTTGAAATTAACGGCTTATCTTCTTTTACTAGTGTTATTTCAGTTTATTATACGAGTTTGAACAAGAAATTCTGCAAACTTTAGAGGAGTGACTGTTTGACTCTTGCAGAACAATCACTACTTTGCCCCAAAACTTTTAAATATCACGCCTTTTCAATGGCTCTCTTTTCAAAATGGGGAAAAAAGCTTTTAAATGACAATTTAATTAATCGTAAGAATTAAACAGGAAAATGGAGGCTGGGTGAAAGATTTGTTAGTTTAATTATAAGGTATCCATGAATTTACCCAAAACACGAATCTTTCACATTCTGGGAGCACTGCCGTGCTCCCAGCCAAGTCGAGCACTGACATCCTTTTCTCGAAGCAACTCGTGGCACTTTTAAGCCCACTGTAACTTCGTGATGGGTATAGGTGAAAGTCTGAAATTTTGCTTGCCGCGAGGACTGTCAATCCTAGCTATTGTTTCCAAATTTCAAGTTCCTACCCTATATGCTTTTCGAAATATCGCAGGTGAAATTACCTTATTTTGTCACTCACTCACTCACCGATCATCAAAATTCTAAGGTACTTCTAGAGGAGATAGAAACTTAAAATTCAGGATTTAGTTTTCATTTATTTTATAAAGCACAGAAAAATTAAAACATCCCGAATTTTTATAAAATTGTTCTTTAGTTCTTTATTTTAAAACTAGATGGCGCTGCCGTCTTTTCAACAGAAATAGTGTGTGTTCTTGATGAAAGGACGTAATGGTCCAAAGTTAACCGAAAGTTAAATATATATTAAAGCTAATAGGAGTAGTAGTTTAATAGAAATGTGTCGTAACTGATGCTACATTCTTTTATTAGGATATCGCGTACAATCTTTATTGCATATTCTCTGCGGGTCGAAAGGGGTAATTCAGCGTAAATATGGACAAACGTTAGCGATTATATTGGCAAACGAAGTACCACGAGAGGGTCTTGTTTTAATATAACTACCGAAGTATAACGAGAGGGTCTACAAAAAGAAGTGAGATCCTAAGAAAAACATTAACATGTACAAAAATGGGCCAAGCCTCGCTTCGTGCCCTCTCCGCCGTAAAAGTTCTGAAATCCCATGTAGAGCCAAGTCTGCCTTTTGGTCTCATTCAATCGCCAATTGAACAATTATGTTATAAATTAAGTACTTTTCCTAATTAATAACCAATATTCTTTGACTCTATCATTATTATACATCTTTGTTCGTATCAAAAATATCGTGACTTGGCAATCGCAAGTAAGTAATATTAAAAGGAAGTCGAAGGGATATTCACTAAATCGTTTATGGTCGAGGGGATATGTACAAGTTTATAAGATGAGTCATGCACAACCCTATGTACAAATTATATGGTGAGTTATGCATAACCCTATTTACAAGTTTATAAGGCGAGTTATGCATAACCTTATGTACACCTGCGCTTGCCAAGTCACGATATTTTTGATACGAACAAAGATGTATAATAATGATAGAGTCAAAGAATATTGGTTATTAATTAGGAAAAGTACTTAATTTATAACATAATTGTTCAATTGGCGATTGAATGAGACCAAAAGGCAGACTTGGCTCTACATGGGATTTCAGAACTTTTACGGCGGAGAGGGCACGAAGCGAGGCTTGGCCCATTTTTGTACATGTTAATGTTTTTCTTAGGTTAATTATACTTGATTGAGTTTAATTTAACGGCTTATCTTGTTTATCTTGTGTGGATTTATTTTATAATAAAAGTTTCAATAAAATATTAACTTAAATTGCAATTACCCTAAAATTTTAATGTATGCGCTTTTGATGTATTTTAATGATCATTTAGATTAATTTGAAAGTGAAATAGGAAACTACTGTGGCTGTACGAAAAACTTGTGATGTTTTAATCTTAATTTGAGCGTGGTTCGTGAGAGTGGATTAAGCTTAAAATTTATTTGAATTTTTTACCCTATTTGCAATGTTTAGTGCAGTTTAATATTTTTGCCATATATTCATCATTATGGTACCCTAAACTTTTGGGTAGTTTAAACAGTTTATTTAAAAGTTATTTGAGCTTTTATCCAAAAATGTATATTTTGGTTTAATTTCACGTTAATTATATTTAATTGAGTTAAAATTAACGTAGGATTGTGTTTTGGCAGTGTACATTTAGGCTATAAAATGAGTTTAAATGTATACTTCACCTTAATTGCAATTTTTAGTGGAGTTTTCGATTCTTATTTTACCCTAAACTTTTGAATTTCGCGCCTATTAAGGTGCTTTCGAGATAATTTAAATTAGCTTAAGTGTGAAAGAGAAAACATGGGGCTTTACCAACGGCTTGGTTAGATACAATCTTAATCAAGGACATCATTTAAGAGTTATCTGAGTTTTCATCCAAAAAAAATGTACATTCGGGGTTTAATTTCACGTTAATTACACTTAATTACGTTGAAATTAACTTGTCGTCAGTGCTCATTAAGCTTATAAAATGACTTTTAATAAATAATTCACCTTAACTCTAATGTTTAGAGGAGTTTTTTATTATTTCCAACACATTGCGTTAAATTTTTATCATATCCTGTGCTAGGTTTGTGGTAAAGATTATCTATACAATATGTTAATGAATGATGTTATTCTATAGTTTAGCTTGAATACCAGTAATTAAATCAAATACCTATACAATTCATAGCAATTTAAACCAATAAACAAACGGCAACGTGGACTGTGGAAATAGCAAACAACGTAACCCTCCGTTTCTAACGTGGTTACGTTGAGAGAATCTGTGATGTAAACATGAAAATTATTTGACTAATTAAATTATATAACGACACTGTCCTCCTGGATTAACCAGCACCACTGTTACTTATGAATTAAACAATCCACTGTTGGTAACAAATAGTTTATAAAATGATAACGTAACATCACAGTATAACTGATTCAATAGGACCAAAATTGTTTTAACGAATAATCTGGTCCTCTACATTGGTTTAGTTTTAAGGAATTATATCACACACCTTCACAATTAGTAGCATTTTAGTGAGATTAACAAATAATGAAACCGCGTATACCTGTCCTCAAATGAGAATGTTGAGTGAACTGCGCTAACCAGTAACCTATACACCACTCTTTTAACTGCCGTAGGAAAACACATTGAACATTTTGTGATCTTTCCTGTAATATTTTGAAGTTGAATTCTTCACAGGGTGAAAACACTACCGTTGATTTCTAAACCATTAACAAATAATGAAACCCAGTATACCTCATACGTAACTCTCCGTTTCCAACGTGGTTACGTTGAGAGAATCTGTGCTGATGTAAACATGGAAATTCCTCTACATTGGTTTAGTTTAAGGAAATATATCACACACCTTCACAATTAGTAGCATTTTGGTGAGATTAACAAATAATGAAACCCTGTATACCTCAGTCCTCATATATTTGGTGTAGCAGGAAACGAAGCAGACTGCGTATTTTTGAATACAGAGCTGGAAATGAGCTTTTTTTATCTTGAAAGGGGAAAGACTATATAAATACTATATTACATAGACAAACTAAAATACAACTTAAGCCTTGGCCGTAAAGAACGTTCAAAAACTTACTTTAAATGATATAAAAACCTCTGTAACTGTAATTATTTACCTGAATTACTTTTCTAGACGAAAATTCGACCTGATAACGACCTATTTCTTATTAAGGGTGCTACAGTTAATTAGAAAATACATATAAAGGTGCTCAAGCTCGGATGAAATAGTAAAGTAATCTGTCAGCGTCTACTGCTAGATAGTCTGACTCAAAAGTAATTTTGACGTACTTTCAGAATTAACTAAAATTAACATACTTAGAGTTAATTGATTTAAATTAAACTAGCCGATAGCACACCTTGAATACATAATTGTTAAATAAGAGTATTCCGAAAAGTAACTTCGCTCTAGTTTTTCAGTTAGAGGTGGCTAAATATCACGAAAAACCCCATGTTAATCTCCATAGGAAAATGATGGTAAAAGCATGTGAATTTTGCTTTAACGTTACAAAAGAGTATCAAGTCATATCTACAAGGGCCTACCGGCCCTGTAGAATNCAAGAGTATTCGAAAAGTAACTTCGCTGTAGTTTTTCAGTTCGCGGTGGGGGTAAATCCGAAAAACCCATGTTAATCTCCATAGGAAATGTAGTAAAAGCATGTGAATTTTGCTTTAACGTTACAAAAGGGTGTCAAGTCATATCTACAAGGGCCTACCGGCCCTGTAGAATACGCTACCAAAACGTGAGAGGTCTACGCACCAAACTAGAAGACCTCCATCTAGCACTAGTCAACTGTGACTCGGACATCATCTGTTTAACAGAAACCTATCTTAATGAAACCCATTTTAACGCTGATTTTATACCAGAAAATATGGTGGCATTTAGATCCGACCGACGACAAAACTCCGGACATAGTATCCGCGGTGGAGGTTCAATGATCATCGCAAAGCGACTCCTTAAAGCCATACGGAGATCTGACCTAGAGCTCACCAGCGAGTGCGTTTGGATTGAGATAATCACGACCAAAGGCCGAAACATATTACTTGGTAATCACTATTTCCCTCCAAACTGTAAGGTCGAAGAGTACGGACATTACTTCCAAAAAAAAAGTGAACGACTTCAACTATATGACGGCACACACCTAATCCTTGGTGACTTTAACCTACCGCGAGCTGATTGGGAACGTCTAACTTCCCATGATTGTAATAGTATGGTGAAACCAAAAGCTGAAATTATCTTTGACCTCACATGCGCACTAAATCTGAAACTGAAAAATACACTTAAGAACCAATCCGGCAATACTCTGGATTTAGTACTTACCAACATCGACGACATATCTGTTACCATGGACAATATGCATCTGCTACCCGTTGACGTCTATCACCCACCTCTTCTAATATCGCTTAGCTGGGAAGACATAAGACAAAACCTTTCAGATGACCGAAAACGGCGTAATTATAGCAAAGGTGATTACAAACAACTATATAACTCTCTCAGGACCAGAGACTGGACAGACTTACTCCAAACAAAAGTACCAGACAAGGCAATAGACATTCTGCAGAAAACTGTTCAGGAAGTAATAAATCAAAATGTACCAAAAGCGGGCAAAATAATTCATTGATACCCATTATGGTTCTCGAAAGAGTTACGCCAATGTCTAGGGAGAAAACTATATTTCCACAAAAAATATAAGCGCACAAAAAAACCGGAAGATCTCGAGTTCTACAGAAATAACAGAAGGGAATCTCAAAGACTTCTAAAATAGACCGCTTACATTTCACCTCGTTAGTTGTGGCCGACCTGAAAGAAAAACCAGACAAACTATGGACATACGTTAATAATAGATTAAAACCGAAAGAAAAGGAGGCCCTTATTCTCTCAAAAAACGACGGGACATATGCAACGTCGAATAAAGTACTAGCGGAAATATTCTGTACACATTTCAAAGCCATTGGTAGTAACCCTAAAGGAACAACGACAATACATAAACCCTTACCTGAGGAAACGAATGCCACAAACCACGGAACCTTTAGCCAACTTCAAATCACCACTCAGGACGTCATAGAAGGCATCAGGAAGCTGAAAAATAAAAAATCAACCGGATTAGACGAAATACCTGCATTTATAATCAAGGGCTGTCAGGATGTGTTTGCTCCACTGTTACTACATATTTTCAATCTCTCACTATTAAACGGAACATATCCAGCAGCATGGAAAACCTCAGTCGTAATACCGATACATAAAAAAGGTCCTAAAGATGACATAAACAATTATCGTCCGATTTCACTGGTACCGGTTTTTTCGAAACTCTTTGAGAGTATAATCCATAAATACATAAGCGCCTGGTTTTCACCCATTCTTGCCAACGAACAACACGGTTTTTGTAAATCCAGATCAACCGCTACCAATTTAACATCACTACTAACGTACGTAGCTCCACTAATCGAACACCAGCAACAAGTGGACTGCATATTTATGGATCTGTCTAAGGCCTTTGATTGTATGAACCATAAGATTCTTCTTTCCAAGTTGACCAGTCACGGAATAGGCGGCCCGCTACTTTGTTGGATGGAAAGCTATCTAACCAATAGATGGAACATCATAAAGATAAACAACGTTCTTACAGCGAGTAGTTACAAATCATTAAGAGGCGTTCCACAGGGGTCCTCTCTGGGCCCATTGCTATTCTCAATTTTCATTAACGACCTATATGACAAACGATCCAAAGAAGCACAAATAAAAGCCTACGCGGACGACAATAAAACCTATAAAAACGTTGGAAAGCTATCAGATTGCATCGAACTTCAAAAGGAACTGAATAGAATTAACCAATGGGGTCTGCTTAATGAAATGAATCTTAATGCCCTGAAAACAATAGTGGCGTCTTTTACTAGAAAGGTCAACCCTATTACTTTCGAGTACAGAATAGATAACACCATAATAAATAGGTCAAATCTAACTAAAGACCTAGGCACATGGCTAGATAAGAAACTGTATTTCCGGGAACACATAGACATAACGATTTCTGAGGGACTTAGAAAATTATATGGTATTCTAAGAATTTCAAGGGAACTTAGAAGTGCAAAGGTATTCACTCAACTATATACGGCAATCGTAAGACCAAAACTAGAATACTGCGCTCTCGTATGGGGAGGCACTGCTAATTATAATATAACAAAACTCGAACGCATACAAAGAAAGTTTGTTAAACAATTTAAAATATATTTTGCAGCACAGGGTCAGCTTGATTACATAGAAACTCTAAGGAAATTAAATATACTTACCATTGAAAATAGAATTAAATATATAGAAATTATATTTTTATATAGAATAGTTCACAACCGCGTTGACTGTATGGAACTGTTCGAAAATATACACTTTAGAATACCAAACTTAAAAACAAGATGCAAAGAAATCTTTTACATAAAAACTAATTCAAATCTGAACCCTGTAACCAGAGCCCAAAGACATTATAACAAAATTGCCGACCGTCTAGATTTATTTGAAAATAACCAACAGAAATTCAAAAGAGAATTAAAAATTGCATTAATGACTTAATAATAATAAAAAGTGACGAAAACTTTTACTAAATAACGAAAATTTATAGAATTGGATATTTTACCTTTTTGTTTTGTTTTTGTTGAATGACTGACATAGGAAAATTATAAAAACTAATATAACTACTCTGTATAATTGTAAAAAGTGCGCAAGCATGTTATTATGCAGATATTAAACATTAATTGAATTGAATTGAATTGAATAATATTAACTGTAATGTTTAAGTTCCTAAATAGAAATTTAATCTTGCCTAGGATTAAAAAGACATAATAATTATAAATTGCAAAAAAATTGCAAGCAACACAGCGCTAAAGCCAGTCTGACGCGCTTGCGAAGTCTATCTGTCTCTCCTCTCCCGTCTGCCTGTCTCTTCCCAGTCGAGCGCGTCGGGGAGGGGGTTGGGGGTATCCAGATCCTTCTTCCTCTCTCTTCTCTTGACTATAACTTAACTCGGTTTAGGTGCTAAGCGAGCGTGGCTCGATTGGTTGGAGGCTTGGAGCAGGCGTCTTCAGTGACGTCATGTATGGATCTGGAGGTCGCGGGATTGGTTCCCGGTGTGGCAGAAAAATAATTTCATTTGAAATAAATTACGTTACGCTACCTATGAGGCGTAATGTGAACTTCGGGTGAATTTTCAATTCGAAATCGCGGTAATTTCGAAATATTTATGACGAAACTCATCAGGTAACAGCAAAAAACCAGCCAGCCAGCCAGCGTGGGTCAGAACAATCGTTTTAGCTCTAAAGAGCGCAAAACGAACAAGATGGCCCCGGCCATAAAATGTTTTGCCTAGGCTACCTAAAGTTATTGTAAGGTGACCCTGGCCTAAGCGTGAAAACAAATATCCTCACGCTCCTCCTTTATCCCTGGTGAAAACATTACTGAATTTTTAAATAAATTCTACCCTCTCGTGGAACCCTTCATTGCCATCATTAAATTTACTATTTAAATTAAATAAAATTACTTAAATAATAAATACATTAGCAATATATAATTATTTAACTTTAAATCATTACGATCAATTAATTTAAACTATAATGCTAAAAATAGATAGACGGCTGGCTATATAGCCAGATTTGAAAATTTGATCTTGCTGAGGTTGCATTGTTTACAGACTAGGAGGATTCATAGCATTTACGCGAGGAGGCCCAGCTTTAAACTCACAGATTGAGTCAGGCCTCCTTGTGTAAAATGTAAATAGTATGAATCCTACTAGTCTGTAAACTATGTTTTCTCCCTAATTATTTTAATGTTCATTTTTTTGAGGAGCTTAAGTTGTAGATTTTTTATTTGATTTATTCATAGTAACGTTATTTTAACCTTCAATACCCTTTTATTTATAGTTGAGTAACTAAGTTTTTAGAATGATAACTTAATTTCAATGTGATGTCAGTTTGTAAATCTAGCTAATTGAATTCCCCCTTTCCCACAGAGAAGGTCTGAAATTTAAATCACTTGGCAGAGACTAGAGGTCGTTAACGTTTAGTTACAGACTCTCAATGGGTATTTTAAAAACTAGGATTCATTAAAATTGAAATTCCAAATTATAATTAAATACTTTTTGTTTGATACGATCTGGGGTTGGCAACCAGTCTGGGTGAGTATCGGGCTAAACTTTACTTTCCCGTACAAAAATTTACGGCTGCATTTTTGCTGTTAATTAGATTTTTTAGAATCTGCAATATATTGCAAATAAACTGGAATATTCTGGAAAAATACTGGAATAAACCTGAAAAATGTTCAATTTCAGACAAAATTAAGGTGATTCCAGAGAGCAATGCAGAACATTTTAGACGTTTTGCAGAAAAAATATCTTCCGTTGGAAAACTCAGTACAACAGTATACAAAATTTAGCAACTCTAGAGTCATAAAATAGTTACCTTACAGCTAGAAAACAGAGGGGAAATAGTAACTCCCGTAAGAAATCAGGATGTTTGTAGGCTCATTACAAGTACTGTACCTTCCAAATATATTGTATGCATGTTACAGTCAGAAATTGCTAAGTTTGTAGGATAATTGCAGGCGTGTTTCGGATACTTTCTACGATAATTGCAGACGCGTTTCGGATACTTTTCAGGATCATCACAGGCGCGTTTCAGATACTTTTCAGGATCATTACAGGCGCGTTTCAGATACTTTGTAGGAAAATTGCAGGAGCGTTTCATATAATTTTCAGGACCATTACAGGCGCGTTTCATATACTTTTCAGGATCATTGCCGGCGCGTTTCATATACTTTGTAGGAAAATTGCAGGCGCGTTTTAGATACTTTTTTGGATCATTGCAGGCGCGTTTCAGATACTTTGTAGGATAATTGCAGCCGCGTTTCAGATGATTTGCAGGATCATTGCAGGCGCATGTCAGATAATTTTTAGGATAGTTGCAGGCGCATGTCAGATAATTTTTAGGATAGTTTCAGGCGCATGTCAGATACTTTGCAGGATAAATGCAGGTGCTTTTCATATACTTCGTAGGAAAATTGCAGGCGCGTTTCAGATACTTTTCAGGATCATTACTGGCGCGTTTCAGATACTTTTAAGGACCATTACAGGCGCGTTTCAGATACGTTTAAGGACCATTACAGGCGCGTTTCAGATACTTTTAAGGACCATTACAGACGCGTTTCAGATACGATAATTACAGGTGCTTTTCAGATACTTTTTAGGATAATGGCAGGTGCTTTTCAGATAATTTTTAGGATAATTGTAGGCGCGTTTCAGATACTTTTTAGGATAATTGCAGGCGCTTTTCATATACTTTGTAGGATAATTACAGGCGCGTTTCAGATACTTTGTAGGATAATTGCAGGTGGTTGTCAGATACTTTTCAGGATAATTGCAGGCGCATTTCAGATACTTTGCAGGGTTATTGCAGCCGCGTTTCAGATACTTTGTAGGATAATTGCAGCCGCGTTTCAAATACTTTGCAGGATCATTGCAGCCGTGTTTCAGATAATTTTTAGGATAGTTGCAGGCGCATGTCAGATAATTTTTAGGATAGTTGCAGGCGCATGTCAGATACTTTGCAGGATAAATGCAGGCGCTTTTCATATACTTTGTAGGAAAATAGCAGGCGCGTTTCAGATACTTTTCAGGATCATTACTGGCGCGTTTCAGATACTTTTCAGGATCATTACTGGCGCGTTTCAGACACTTTTCAGGATAATTTCAGGAGCGTTTCATATACTTTGTAGGAAAATTGCAGGCGCGTTTCAGATACTTTTTAAGGATAATGGCAGGTGCTTTTCAGATAATTTTTAGGTTCATTGCAGCCGCACTTCAGATACTTCGTAGGATAATTACAGGCGCGTTTCAGATACTTTGTAGGATAATTGCAGGTACTTTTCAAAAATTTTTAGGATAATTGCAGGAGCATTTCAGATACTTCGTAGGATAGTTTCAGGCGCATGTCAGATACTTTGCAGGATAAATGCAGGCGCTTTTCATATACTTCGTAGGAAAATTGCAGGCGCGTTTCAGATACTTTTCAGGATCATTACTGGCGCGTTTCAGATACTTTTAAGGACCATTACAGGCGCGTTTCAGATACGTTTAAGGACCATTACAGGCGCGTTTCAGATACTTTTAAGGACCATTACAGACGCGTTTCAGATACGATAATTACAGGTGCTTTTCAGATACTTTTTAGGATAATGGCAGGAGCTTTTCAGATAATTTTTAGGATAATTGTAGGCGCGTTTCAGATACTTTTTAGGATAATTACTGGCTCTTTTCATATACTTTGTAGGATAATTGCAGGCGCTTTTCATATACTTTGTAGGATAATTGCAGGTGCTTGTCAGATACTTTTCAGGATAATTGCAGGCGCATTTCAGATACTTTGCAGGGTTATTGCAGCCGCGTTTCAGATACTTTGCAGGATCATTGCAGCCGTGTTTCAGATAATTTTTAGGATAGTTGCAGGCGCATGTCAGATAATTTTTAGGATAGTTGCAGGCGCATGTCAGATAATTTTTAGGATAGTTGCAGGCGCATGTCAAATACTTTGCAGGATAAATGCAGGCGCTTTTCATATACTTTGTAGGAAAATAGCAGGCGCGTTTCAGATACTTTTCAGGATCACTACGGGCGCGTTTCAGATACTTTTCAGGATCATTACAGGCGCGTTTCAGATACTTTGTAGGATAATTGCAGGTGCTTGTCAGATACTTTTCAGGATAATTGCAGGCGCATTTCAGATACTTTGCAGGGTTATTGCAGTCGCGTTTCAGATACTTTGTAGGATAATTGCAGCCGCGTTTCAGATACTTTGCAGGATCATTGCAGCCGTGTTTCAGATAATTTTTAGGATAGTTGCAGGCGCATGTCAGATAATTTTTAGGATAGTTGCAGGCGCATGTCAGATACTTTGCAGGATAAATGCAGGCGCTTTTCATATACTTTGTAGGAAAATAGCAGGCGCGTTTCAGATACTTTTCAGGATCACTACGGGTGCGTTTCAGATACTTTTCAGGATCATTACTGGCGCGTTTCAGACACTTTTCAGGATAATTTCAGGAGCGTTTCATATACTTTGTAGGAAAATTGCAGGCGCGTTTCAGATACTTTTTAAGGATAATGGCAGGTGCTTTTCAGATAATTTTTAGGTTCATTGCAGCCGCACTTCAGATACTTCGTAGGATAATTACAGGCGCGTTTCAGATACTTTGTAGGATAATTGCAGGTACTTCTCAGAAATTTTTAGGATAATTGCAGGAGCATTTCAGATACTTCGTAGGATAGTTTCAGGCGCATGTCAGATACTTTGCAGGATAAATGCAGGCGCTTTTCATATACTTCGTAGGAAAATTGCAGGCGCGTTTCAGATACTTTTCAGGATCATTACTGGCGCGTTTCAGATACTTTTAAGGACCATTACAGGCGCGTTTCAGATACGTTTAAGGACCATTACAGGCGCGTTTCAGATACTTTTAAGGACCATTACAGACGCGTTTCAGATACGATAATTACAGGTGCTTTTCAGATACTTTTTAGGATAATGGCAGGAGCTTTTCAGATAATTTTTAGGATAATTGTAGGCGCGTTTCAGATACTTTTTAGGATAATTACTGGCTCTTTTCATATACTTTGTAGGATAATTGCAGGCGCTTTTCATATACTTTGTAGGATAATTGCAGGTGCTTGTCAGATACTTTTCAGGATAATTGCAGGCGCATTTCAGATACTTTGCAGGGTTATTGCAGCCGCGTTTCAGATACTTTGCAGGATCATTGCAGCCGTGTTTCAGATAATTTTTAGGATAGTTGCAGGCGCATGTCAGATAATTTTTAGGATAGTTGCAGGCGCATGTCAGATAATTTTTAGGATAGTTGCAGGCGCATGTCAAATACTTTGCAGGATAAATGCAGGCGCTTTTCATATACTTTGTAGGAAAATAGCAGGCGCGTTTCAGATACTTTTCAGGATCATTACGGGCGCGTTTCAGATACTTTTCAGGATCATTACAGGCGCGTTTCAGATACTTTGTAGGATAATTGCAGGTGCTTGTCAGATACTTTTCAGGATAATTGCAGGCGCATTTCAGATACTTTGCAGGGTTATTGCAGCCGCGTTTCAGATACTTTGTAGGATAATTGCAGCCGCGTTTCAAATACTTTGCAGGATCATTGCAGCCGTGTTTCAGATAATTTTTAGGATAGTTGCAGGCGCATGTCAGATAATTTTTAGGATAGTTGCAGGCGCATGTCAGATACTTTGCAGGATAAATGCAGGCGCTTTTCATATACTTTGTAGGAAAATAGCAGGCGCGTTTCAGATACTTTTCAGGATCACTACGGGCGCGTTTCAGATACTTTTCAGGATCACTACGGGCGCATTTCAGACACTTTTCAGGATATTTCAGGAGCGTTTCATATACTTTGTAGGAAAATTGCAGGTGCGTTTCAGATACTTTTTAGGTTAATTGCAGGTACTTTTCAGAAATTTTTAGGATAATTGCAGGAGCATTTCAGATACTTCGTAGGAGACTTGTTGGCGCTTTTCATATATTTTTTAGGATAGTTTCAGGCGCGTTTCAGATACTTTTTAGGATCATTGCAGGCGTATTTCGGATACTTTGTAGGATAATTGCAGGCGCGTTTCAGATACTTTTTAGATTAATTGAAGGCTCTTTTCATATACTTTGTAGGATAATTTCAGGTGCGTTTCAGATACTTTGTAGGATCATTGCAGCCGCGTTTCAGATACTTCGCAGGAGCATTTCAGATACTCTGTACAGGTGCGTTTCAGATACTTTGCAGGGTCATTGCAGCCGCGTTTCAGATTCTTTGTAGGATCATTGCAGGCGCGTTTCAGATACTTTGTGGAATAATTGCAGATGCGTTTCAGATACTTCGCAGGATCATTGCAGGTGCATTTCAGATACATCGCAGGATCATTGCAGGTGCATTTCAGATACATCGCAGGATCATTGCAGGTGGATTTCAGATTCTTTGTAGGGTCATTGCAGGTGCGTTTCAGATACTTTGTAGGATAATTGCAGGTGCATTTCAGATTCTTTGCAGGATCATTGCAGGCGCGTTTCATATGCTTTGCAGAGTCATTGCGGGTTTTCCTATCAATTATTGTGAATCAGTAGCCTTATATACCCTAAATTTCCAAAAAAATTAAAGAGGCTTACCCTTGAGTTCAAACGTCAACAATATCTATGTTTAAAATGATTTTAGGAATAAAGTTTCTTAAAACGATTTAACTAGAATTAAGGTAAATTAATGACGAATAAATTAATAAATATCATTTATATTTATGTAAATATTTAAAAATAGCCTCTAAATTGCGTCTCGACTTGGATAGGTTTATTTTGGATTCCCAACTTGTACTCATCTCTTACAAAAATATTAAGCTGTAATTCATCTGAATACACGCTTTTCTGACTTGCTAAAGTAATATCTGAGATGGTCCAACTGTTTAGGTACATGTACATTAAGTTCTCACCACATCTAGATAAGAAGGTCTTTTCGTCTATCTAACATCCACAACATACACACTCACAGAACGTAATCGAAAAATTCTTTCAAACTTATAGCTAAAACCGATTACAACTGAAGGGAAGGGTCCCGACAAGCTTGTTTTACGTCTATCCGCAACCAGGAAAACTGCTGTAAACTTATATGATAGCGCTAAAGTACTTTGGTTCGCAATTTCCTTCACATTTCGAGCGCCATGGTGATAGTAGATCTTGTCTTAATCGGTTTCTATCCACGCTTGTTTTTCGTGTACCCGGGGCCACAAACACACACATGCACACACACACAGAAAGCTAGGTCTGGTCTCAAAAACTGGAATAAAATCACTAAAATAAACTGAAATTAATTTTATTTACTTTTTTTGGATGAAAAATTGTTTTTCTACGACTTTTTACCTCAAATAGAAGTAACTCTTATTTTATTAGGTTTTGAATCTATAGAACTTGACTGCCAACACCTTAGAAAGCTTGGAATCCTTATGTTGTTAGTATTGGATACACCTTAAACATAACTGCATAAGTTCGTAAGATGTGTTCCATAAGTTTGTCACTGGTTACTTCATGAAGTGGTGTAGGTGAAACGTCATATTCTCGTAAAGCGACGTCTGTTGAGCCATTGTCAAAGGCTTAATAAGGCTAAATAGGAAGTTGGACTGCAAAACCGAGTGTATTCAATTCTCGCGTCATTCTCGAACTAGCTCTCAGTAAGTCTCAAGCATTACGAAGTATAGGCAGTGTCATACTTATTGAAACATATCTGATAAACTTATGATAACTGTATAGACAATACTGGCCCATTTATGACCAAAAAATGTTTCAATTTTCTATCTTTTATGGTGGTTTAAATATTTTTAGGATCGAGACGTGACAGTATTAGATCAAAAGATTTTATTAAGATGAATGAGTAAAGCTTTTTTAAGATGCCTTTTTAGGCCTAACCAATTCTTTTTTCAAATATTAGAAAAATAAAAGCAGTAATATTAATGCCTAACAGAAGCAGAATTTAGGGTGCGCTCGAAGTTGACTTCCCGTACAAAAATTTTAAGCTGTAATTCATCTGCATACGCGCTTTTTTTATCGCTACCACGCTGTAATAGGTATACATTAAGGCTACATTTCTGCAGCTCAAAAAACGGGAAAATTTCACAGCAATTCTAGAACTGCAAATTGACTGCCGTTTCTTCATTTTCTGTTTGTTAACTGTTAACTGTCTAGCCTGGCAGAAATATGCAACGCAATTCTGCAAACGCTAAGCAAAAGTAGAAATACCAGCTGTTAGTTTAAAACTGTAATTTGACCGTTTTTATAGATATGATACAGGTCTGCAAAAGTGATGGAAAAGTAGAAATCCAGCTGCTAATTTAGAACTGTAATTTGACCGTTTTAATAGACATGTTACAGGTCTGCAAAAGTGATAGAAAAGTAGAAATCCAGCTGCTAATTTAAAACTGCAATTCTACCACATTTATAGACATGTTACAGATCTGCAAAAGTGATGGAAAAGCAGAAATGCAGCTGCCAATTTAGAACTGTAATTGGACCTTTTTTATAGACATGTTACAGGTCTGCAAAAGTGATAGAAAAGTAGAAATCCAGCTGCTAATTTAAAACTGCAATTTGGCCACATTTATAGGCATGTTACAGGTCTGAAAGAGTGATTGAAAAGTAGAAATCTAGCTGCTAATTTAAAACTGCAATTTGACTACATTTAAAGACATGTTACAGGTCTTCAAAAGTGATGGAACAGTAGAAATACAGCTGCCAATTTAAAACTTTAATTTGACCTAAATTGACCATTTTTATAGACATGTTACAGGTCTGCAAAAGTGACGGAAAAGTAGAAATTCAGCTGCCAATTTAAAACTGTAATTTAACCACATTTAGAGAGATATTGCAGGTATTCAAAAGTAGGAAATTCTACTTTTGAATACCTGCAATATGTCTATAAATGTTGAATAGTTACAGTTTTAAATTGGAAGCTAGATTTCAACTTTCCCATAACTTTTGCAGACCTGTAACATGTGTATAAATGTGGTCAAATTGCAGTTTTAAATTGGCAGCTGGATATCTACTTTTCCATCACTTTTGCAGACCTGTAACATGTCTATATAAATGGTCAAATTACAGTTTTAAATAGGCAGCTGGATTTCTACTTTTCCATCGCTTTTTCAGACTTGTAACATGTCTATATATATGGTCAAATTACAGTTTTAAATTGGCAGCTGGATTTCTACTTTTCCATCACTTTTTCAGACTTGTAACATGTCTATAAATATGGTCAAATTGCAGTTTTAAATTGGCAGCTGGATTTCTACTTTTCCATCACTTTTTCAGACTTGTAACATGTCTATACATGTAGTCAAATTACAGTTTTAAACTAGCATCTGGTATTTCTACTTTTCTATCGCTTTTGCACACCTGTAACATGTCTATAAAAATGGTCAAATTACAGTTTTAAATTGGCAGCTGAATATCTACTTTTCCATCACTTTTGCAGACCTGTAACATGTCTATATAAATGGTCAAATTACAGTTTTAAATAGGCAGCTGGATTTCTACTTTTCCATCGCTTTTTCAGACTTGTAACATGTCTATAAATATGGTCAAATTACAGTTTTAAATTGGCAGCTGGATTTCTACTTTTCCATCACTTTTTCAGACTTGTAACATGTCTATAAATATGGTCAAATTGCAGTTTTAAATTGGCAGCTGGATTTCTACTTTTCCATCACTTTTTCAGACTTGTAACATGTCTATACATGTAGTCAAATTACAGTTTTAAACTAGCATCTGGTATTTCTACTTTTCTATCGCTTTTGCACACCTGTAACATGTCTATAAAAATGGTCAAATTACAGTTTTAAATTGGCAGCTGAATATCAACTTTTCCATAAGTTTTGCAGACCTGTAACATGTCTATAAATATGGTCATATTACAGTTTTAAAATGGCATCTGGATTTCTACTTTTCCATCACATTTGCAGGCCTGTAACATGTCTATAAATGTGGTCAAGTTGCAGTTTTAAACTAGCAGCTGGTATTTCTACTTTTTCATCACTTTTGCAGACCTGTAACATGTCAATAAATATAGTCAAATTGCAGTTTTAAATTGGCAGCTGGATTTCTACTTTTCCATCACTTTTGCAGAACTGTAACATGTCTATAACTGTGGTCAAATTACAGTTTTAAACTAGCAGCTGTTATTTCTACTTTTGCATCGCGTTTGCAGAATCGCGCTGCATATTTCTGCCAATACAGACAATTAACAGATAATAAACAGAAAATGTAGAAACGGCAGACAACTTGCAGTTCTGGAATTTCTGTGAAATTTTCGCGTTTTTCGAGCTGCAGAAAATGTAGCCTTAATTTATACCTATTACAGCGTGGTAGCGATAAAAAAGCGCGTATGCAGATGAATTACAGCTTAAAATTTTTGTACGGGTTAGCTCGCGCATTTAACATACAGTTTTTTCAATAAATATCATTTATTCAAGGTTAATTTTAGGCTAATTTAGTAATTTGTTAAAATCAAGGTGCGGAAACTAATTAAAATATCTAAACTTTACTTAGGCTTGCGCACTTTAAATACAGTTTTTTCAATAAATATCATTTATTCAAGGTTAATTATAGGCTAATTTGTTAAATTTAAGGTGCGGAAACTAATTAAAATATATATTTTCCATGTTTTTTAATATTTTACCCTTTACCTTTTGGTTAGATTATTTTAGTTTTCCAAATAATTTCACACCTTTTCCATAATATTGTTGTTTATCTTCATTTACTTTCCAAATAATATTACGCCTTTTCCAAGATATTGTTTATCTTCATTTACTTACCAAATAATATTATGCATTTTTTCAAAATATTGTATTTTGTTATCTTCATTTAAGTTCCGAAATAATATTGCCCCTTTTCCAAAATTTTGATTAGGTACAGGTTAGGTTAGGTTAGGTTCAGGTTTGGCCGTCATTTAAGGGTTATATTTTCAGAAATCCTTCTAATAAACTCTGCCGATATGGACGAAAAAAGATATGAAAATATTGATAAAAATAGTTCGCGACGGTGACTCCGCAACTTAAATGTAATTAGTAAACATAAAACTGGGTGCTACGGTCCATTACATTCAATTCTGGCCGTGTCTGGGTTTATTTGTCAACAGAAAAATTTGACATGGTAATATCACACATCCTGTGAACGCTGGCCAACATTTCCTATCACTGGTTCATTTTCCGCTTCAGAGCAAATCTCTTCTTCTAACAATACATCATCATCTTCAGATGTAGAGTCTAAATTACGAAATACCAATTAGTTTCAAAATAAGCTAAATAGCTAATAATATATAACAAATATCAGTATGGAGTAACTGATCTTACCAATAATATTTATTATGAACCAGTCTGGGTGAGTATGGTCAAGCAGTGTTGAAGGACAACCTATCAAATGAATTTTTATTTCAATATGTAACATCATGACCTAAAATATTATTCTAATTGGTATTATCATAAAACCATTCTACTTACCCGAGACGAAATGCATTGAACATATTCTAGTATGTTCTCTTAAGGACCTAGGTCCAAGGCCCAACTTTTGTAACCAAAGGTTACGTTGCTTAGCGGATAATTTGTATGATGCTTCTCCTTGGTTTTTTAAAATGCCCAGTATTCGAAAGAAGCGCGTTTTCGGTTTTACTTGAGCAGCTTCTACAACTCTTCAAAGAACAAATTCTAACCGTTTTATTCTTAAAAACTGGGTACACAACACGTTAAACCGACGAGCCTATATCTACCAAAATGGCGACGGCACAAGACGAAGGGGAATCGGAGCTGGTTCAGTGTTAACGCAGTTTGTTAAACCGAACTGAAATAATTCAGTTTGGGTTGATAGTGACTCTGTATTTATGACATTTCATGTTGCCCTCTATTGAATCTCTCAACAACTATCGTTAAATTTAACACTTAAATAATATATTTTTTTTAATTATAATAATCATATTAGCTAATTATAACTATTTAACTTTAAATGAGTATGTTTCATAGATTTAAATTATACTGCTAAATTAAAAAAATTGGGGCTCGCAACGCCCCGCCGCCTTAAAGCCAGACAGCTCTCTCTCGTCTCCCACTACAGCCAAAAACTTGTCTTTTGATGTGATTCAAAATGCCGATATGTTGTAAGTAATAAAACATTAAGTTTTATAATATAATATAAAGTGTTGGCAAAAACCTTTCACCGTGGAAGCGGAAAATTAGTGCTAATTAGTAATACCATTAATTTATTCATTTAATTTGAATATACATCTGCATTGACAAGTTAAACTACATATTCAGGGATGAGATGGGCTTAGTTTGAGTGACGTCAGAGAATTTCCGGCGGTTTGTTTTTAAAGCTTAAGCTCTTGTCACGCGAAAGACTAATTATGCTTGTAAATTTATCAACTACCGCATTAATTTTACTTCCAACAGCAGGGAAAAAAACCAGCAAGATCAATTCTCACCATTTCAGATATTGGTAGTTAATTTTCAACCGTTTTATTTTCTTTATGGCCAAGGCTTAGCACTTTACTAACAATTTTCAGTTTCAGATTAGGAAAAACATTGTACGCGCTTAATATAATTTCCATTAAAAGAAGAAAATCACCTTCGGACATCGTGTTGAGATATTTATTCATTTATCAGCGATCATTTTTAATACTCAGTTGACGCAGTTTGGTAAACCTAACCGAAAATTGTATCCCTCATACAATTTTGTTAAACTCCGGTTCTTTGCAAATTGGTCGTCTGATGTTCGAACTTCCAGGTGTCTCGATTTTTATTGGCTACCGCAACGACGTTAAACGTGTTTGTAATAGAAAGGTCCCTCCCATCCCTGAATAACTTGATAGAAAGGCTAATGATACACATATATATTCATATGGTAATACCATGAGTTCATGAGATATGTTCAGTAAGTCTGTCACTGGTTACTGAGAGCTTGTCATGAAGTGACGAAGGTGAAACGGTCTAGATTCTCGTAAAGCGATGCCTAGTAAGGCCCTTTCAAAGGCTTATTATAGACTAAATAGGAAGATGAACTGTAAATTCGCGTGTACTCAATTTTCGCTTCGTATTCTCGAGCTGTAAGTCACTAACACTTCGAAGTATAGGAAGTGTCATACTTACGGATTATCTCCTATGAACACAGTCATTATAGGCTATTATCTTATTCAGTTTTATAACATATATTGCGTTTTAAGCCTTAATTTACAACTTATGAAATTTTGCTTATATTTGAATGATCCTGGTTGTTTCGATTAGTTCAGAATTTGATAACAAAATTATAATTTTGAAGCAGTTTCTAACTTTAGACTGTTTCGAAGGTTGCATTCGAAGCACTGTACTAGATCATCGGTATGTAACGAATGAAACCCCGCTCTACTTAAAGCTTTTTTATAGTTTCCATCTTGTGGCCAGGAGTAAAAAGTATGATATCTCTGCAGCTCCGAGTTCATGATGATGAATGAATGTGATGATAGAAATATTCGATATATTTATCACCAATAGTTCCTACCCCTCTCTTTTACCCCCCCCCTCCATTACTTAATATATGAAATGAAAGAAAACAGTATTAAAAAGGTGACACATCTATTTTTTAAAAATACAAAAGAGATTAAAAAGAGTATTTCTTAACAAAAGGATTAAGTTATTCTTTACGGGCGCGTTTCAACATGTTTGTAAGATGACGTCATTCTTCAAACAATCTCGTCCAAACTCTCAAACCAGAGATTAAGGAATTCCAGCATTCCCAAGATCAATAAAATAAATAGTACAATAAGTAGTTTTTAGGGGGTTGATCTCCAAGATCTGGCGTATTCTTGTCAACCTTTGTGTACTTGCCTCCATAACAACTCAAAACATACAATGACGATGGGGAGAACGTTGCAACCTCCCGCACCTAATGGTAACGGACCCTTCAGCGTGTCATAGTGAGTTATTTTTACAATCATGCCGTTAACATCTTTGTTGATCTCCTTCCATTGGGTGGAGTATATACCGTTAAGAAATGTATCCTAAATTCTTAATCGGTGCTAAATTA
The DNA here is from genome assembly GCA_019434445.1 of Phalangium opilio. NCBI lineage: Eukaryota > Metazoa > Arthropoda > Arachnida > Opiliones > Phalangiidae > Phalangium > Phalangium opilio. Next base: position 117,656 of record JAEQBA010001460.1, on the reverse strand, counting down.
AAAGTTTTTTTGGTGAAACATAGAGTAATTTTGAAAAATTTCGCTAAAATTTAACTCAACGTTTTTAACAATTTGAAATGTTTTTCAAATGACGCTTTTCGTTTCGGTAAAATGTATCCTAAACGACTGATTTCGTTTCGGTGGTTTATTCATTTTCCCATGTATTCCTATGGGTTTTTAGGAATTGTAAATTAGCGTTTTCGTTTCGAAGAAATGTATCGTAGTTGATCAAAAAGGTTTCGATTGTTTTTTACTTCTAACACGAAATGCGTTGTGAATGATGCTTCTTTCCATACCGTTTTACGTTTTCCACAAATTTTTGATTACGCTGCCGATAATTTTGATAAATATAGTACGTTTAGGTCAATGCTTCGGTCTAATGATATATTGCCTTTTTTGTTGACGCAACGGAAACATCTTAAACTTGTTGAGACTTGTCCTAATAATGCCCTCGGGGCAAACACCTGTAATCAATTAAATGCTTGAACACCCTTGTAGGATGAATCACCAGCCCCTATTAATAAAGCAATAAATCACTCTAAAAATAAATTCCATTGATAAACTCGCACTACAAATGGTTCTACAGAAAGCCATTAAGACACGCCTGGACATGTTCACGTATACCTAAAACACAGATGGGGATAAAGGTTTACCCCCCCCCTTTTCTATGTCATAAAACCTGGTGGGTGGTCCAATTAAAGAAAGGACAAAATAAATTCCATTGATAACAAATCAACTGGTTCGACCACGCCCCCAAAAGCCATTACGACACGTCTGAACGTGTTTACGTATAAGTAAAAACAGATTGGGATAAATTCTTTTGTTATGAACCATGTTCGACCCCCCTCCTCCCCCTTAATGTCATATAACACACACCTGGGTGGCCAAAAGGCGATTTTGTAAACTATAGAGAGTCATTTCACTTCCGAACTCTGGTGAGAAAGGTTGGTGACAAGGCTAGTAAGAAATCACGTGTTTCCTCCGATGCACCTTACGTAATATGTAATTCTTGTTTTGGTAAAAATGTCCCTTAAAATGTGTGCTAAATAGAAAACATATGAGACAGTCTAGCCATATTCGTGTATACTTTACTCGGAAATGTTAAGATCGGTAAGTTTTTTTGCATAATAAGTTATATTCCGGTATATTTCATTCATCTGACCACATCTCTTTCGGTATGGCCGAAAATGTTCATGAAAACCTCAAAAAACTAGGGTATGCCCCCATGCCACGTACGGGTCATCTACACTGCCCTCATCGTGATGGTATCATTCCTTTCAACCGAATTCCCAATGGACCGAAATCCCATTCGACCGAATATCCCGCAATGATTTTAGATTTCCAGCCCAATGGCTATATTCCCGATGGACCGAAATCCCAATTGTCCGAATATGCCCCTAAAAAATTCATGAATATAACTTGAAACACTGTAGCCGTCAGCGATTCGGTGGTGTAGTGGATACGAAGTTGGACTGCGAAGCGATAGTTTGTTGGTTCGAATCTCCGAAAGGTATGTTAATAATTTTAAAAGTAAATGTTTCGTGATACTAATTAAAACGCTCACTTTCATTCCTTTCAAGGCAAGAGATATATAGAATTAATAAACAAATTGTGCTTAAAATGAAGTGCAGTCTTAATGGTAGTTCCATCAATGTCTTTAAATTTTAAATTAAAATTCTAATATTTTGGTTTCGGGTTTGTTAGGTTAGGTTAGGTTAGGTTAGCTTAGCTTAGGTTAGCTTAGCTTAGCTTAGGTTAGGTTAAGTTAGGTTAGGTTAGGTTAGGTTAGGTTAGTCTAGGTTAGGTTAGGTTAGCTTAGGTTAGGTTAGTTTAGGTTAGCTTAGGTTAGCTTAGGTTAGGTTAGGTTTTGTTTGGTTCCAATAAAACGTTGACACCTTTTCCCAAATATGCTCCTTTTAATTAGCTACCACCTTTTCCAAAATATTCTCCCATTAAATAGCTACCACCTTTTCCAAAACATTCTCTTATTAATTAGCTGCCACCTTTTCTAAAAGATTTTCCTATTAATTAGCTGCCACCTTTTTCAAAATATTCTCCTATTAATTAGCTACCACCTTTTCCAAAACATTCTCCTATTAATTAGCTGCAACCTTTTCCAAAACATTCTCCTACTAATTAGCTGCCACCTTTTCCAAAATATTCTCCTTTTAATTAGCTACCACCTTTTCTAAAATATTCTCCTATTAATTAGCTGCCACCTTTTCCAAAAGATTTTCCAATTAATTAGCTGCCACCTTTTCCAAAATATTCTCCTATTAATTAGCTGCCACCTTTTCCAAAATATTCTCCAATTAATTATCTGACATCTTTTCCAAAATATTTCTATTATTGCTAATAAATTGTTTTAATACTCATATAAATAATCTTTTTACCTCTAAACAAGGTTGGGTTGGGTTAGGTTAGGTTAGGTTAGGTTAGGTTAGGTTTTGTTTGGTTAGGTTAGGTTAGGTTAGGCTAGGTTAGGTTAGGCTAGGGTAGGTGAGGTGAGGAGTGCAGTAATACATTTTCAACTCACATTTATTTTAACAATAATAAGTTGTGAAATTAAAAATATATTTAATGCAAAACCACACAGTATGTCTTCTTCCAGTTCAATAGAATTTCGGTCCAATGGGACTATAATAAAATCGCACCTTTGGCTACGTTCGGTCGAATGGGACCCCAAAAAAAAACCCTTCTGTCGAATGGGAATTCGGTTCAATGGGACCAAAGCATTGTGATGGGACTTTAAAAGACGTGCCTGACTGCGGCCAAATTAAATTATTTCTGCACATCACGTGACTGTGCGCACTTCAGACGTTGCGTTTTAGTTCAATCCAAAAACCTTATCCGTATGTCGACCCATCAAGAGCGAAGACATCTTCTTGACGAGCGAAACTTTTGTACTCTGTGCGGTGAGTTTAAATACCGGATTAAGGACTTGTGCCCGTGTTACAAATGGACAGATGATTCACCAGAGATTTAAATCAGGTACGGCAGTGACGTTTGAGATGAAATAGAATTTTGGAAGCATCATAGTTAATACAAATCAACTTTTGCTTCATAAAAAAAGGGTATGTTTCACTTTGTATCATAACAATGTTTGTATTTTAGTCGATATTCATGTGCACTTTAGTAATAGTCAGCTATAACCTTTGCATGTATTTTATATAAATCACGTGTAATCTAGTATTGTTCGTATGAAATTCAGTATTAGTTTATAATAAGCCACTTGTGCATGATAAAATTGGTGTTTCTTTAGGTAGTATTATATAAATGCCTGTATTTTATTCAATATTCATGGGTATTTTAGTAGTAGTCAGCTATAACCTTTGCATGTATTTTATATAAATCACGTGTAATTTAGTATTGTTTGTATTAAGTTCAGCATTAGTATATAATAAGGCACTTGTGCATGGTAAAATTGGTGTTTTTTAAGATAGTATTGGATAAATGCCAGTATTTTTTTCAATATTCATGTGTATTTTAGTAGTAGTCAGCTATAACGATTGCATGTATTTTATATAAATCACGTGTAATTTAGTATTATTCTTATGAAATTCAGTATTAGTTTCTAATAAGCCACTCGTGCAGTCTAAAATTGGTGTTTTTTAAGGTAGTATTGGATAAATGCCAGTATTTTAATCAATATTCATTGGTATTTTAGTAGTATTCGATTGAATAAAACTGTAGTAATATTTCTATGAAAAATCAGATTTTCGTGCTCATTAAATGTTCTAAACGTAAAACAACCTCTGATTCTTCCGCCTATACAACTAAAATAACCTAGCATAAGCCAGTGTTTCAAGATCTATCAAAGAATAACTTAGCATAAGCCTATCTTTTCCAGGATCTATCGTAGAATAACTTAGCATAAGACTATATTTTTCAGCATTTACCATAGAATAAGCCTAGCAAAAGCCTATGTTTCAAGAATTACTATAGAATAAGCCTAAGGTTTAGACACGTGACGTCATTAAAACGCGTCTGGTCGTGTACACCTATAAATAAAAAGCCGATGGGGACAAATTCTATTCGTTACGCTTTTGCCACGCCCCCTTTTAAGGTCCTAGACCAACTGGTATGTAGCCAAGAAAGGACAATAAAAAAAAGCATACGTCAATATACCCTTAGGCTAAATATCAACCCGTACTCTGAAGAAAACCGCGCAAATGCACTCGTTAGACTATGGGGATGAATGTTATGCCGTTTACGGGGTGATGGTTACGAGCCAAGCCAACTTTTGACAGAAAAGGATAGAACCATTGTTACCGTCTCGGAAGACGTTTTGAAGGAATTTAAGGAGGGGTGGACGGAGATCTATTCAGTGACTGGGGTAATTATCGTTACTTAAACTTGAAAATAAAAGTAACCGTTATGGAGGGGAGATAGTATTCAACGAGGGTAGCGTCTTTTATCTAACAAAGACCGAGGCATGGAAACTGAACGATAAATTTAGTTTTATGAAATTTCACTACAACCTTTTGAATGATGAAGTTATAAAATGCATGTACGAAGCTATTTTAAAACGCCTAGGATCTACCATAGAATAACCTAGCATAAGAGTATATTTTGCAGCATTTACCAAAGAAGATAATACAGCATAAGCCTACCAGGATCTACCATAGAATAAGTCTAGAATACCAAAACCCTTTCTTTTTCAGCATTTACCAAAGAATAAACCTAGCATAAGCCTATCTTTCAGGACCTAATTTAGCATAAACCAACCAGGATCTACAATAGCATAAGCCTATCCCTACAGGTATCATCCAAGTGACGTTATCAAAAATTAGCCGTGAAGTCATCAAGAAAACCACCACCAGGTGGCTCAACAATTCAAATTTCCCGCCAACACCACATCACGTGACGTCATCAATCCCCTCCCCCCAATTCCTCCCCCTGCCAACACCATCACGTGACGTCATCAATTCCCCCCAACCCCCCGGATGACGGTATAGAACAGGTTTTACCCTCCCCCCTGAAGGGGGGAAGGAAGGGGGGTAAAACCTGTTCTATACCGTCATCCTTACTCTCTTAGACGTAACGCATCATCCGTAACCGTATTCTTTGGAGACGAGGGGACAGATCATCTATTTGCTTTGTCGTCAAGATCGTCACTAACGGTTTATGATCTGTTTCAAGATCAACGCTAATACCTGTTATGTAATCCTTGAATCGATTACATGCCCACGCCAATGCTGTGGCTTCTTTCTCTACTTGCGCGTACCTCTTTTCTGCATCTGTTAACGTCGTAGATGCGTAAGCGACTACGCGCCGTTGTCCATCTGTATGAACTTGACTTAGGACAGCGCCTATTCCCCAAGATGACGCATCAGCTGAAATAATTGTTGGCAGCTTCGGATCATACACCGCCAGTACTGGATGATTAGTTAATAATGCTTTGATCTTGTTAAACGACTCGTTCTTTGGGTCTCCCCACGTCCACTCATTTTTTGTGCTTAAGAGTTCATGTAACGGTCTCAGTGTATGAGATACTTCCGGTACAAACTTTGCTAGAAAGTTAACCATCCCTAGGAAACGCTTCAACTCTGTTGTATTTGTTGGCGGTGGCAATTTGTTGATAGCGGCTATCTTCGCTTCGTCTGGATGTATTCCTGCTTTATCTATGATGTGGCCTAGAAACTTAACTCTTCTGACGGAGAACTCGCATTTGGCTCTATTAAGTGTAATTCCAGCTTCTGTCAGACGTTTTAATATCTGTCTCAATCTCTCGTCATGCTCTTGCACGTTACATCCCCATACCAAGATATCATCTAGCAGGTGAACAGCTCCTGGTATTCCAGCGAGACAGAGTCCTATTTTTCGTTGGAAATGTTCTGACGCAGAACAAATACCAAAGGGCATTCTGTTAAAATAATATCGCCCGAAAGGCGTGATAAAAGTTGTCAGCTTCGCTGACTGAGGCGCCAAGGGAACTTGCCAATAACCGCTCGTAGCATCTAATTTTGAAAATATGGTGGCTCCCGCCAATTTACCCAAGATGTGATCCACCGAGGGAAGTGGATATCTTTCTCTCTTAATGAATTTATTTAAATCAGTCAAATCCACGCAAATGCGTATGCTTTTATCCGGCTTGGGAACTATCACCATCGGAGCGCAGAAGTCTGTCGGTTTTTCTATAGGTGTTATAATACCTTCTGAAACCATGCGGATCAGTTCATCTTTGGTTTGCTTCATCAGTGGAATGGGAACTCTTCTTGGCGTGTTTAAGGCAGTTAATGCAATCTCATATGGTTCGACGGTCTTGCCTATTCCTTCAAAGAGATGAGGAAACTCCTGCAAGATCAACTCAACTTTAGTGGCGGCTGATTCCATTCCATCTACTCTCGCTATTATGTTTAATTCTTCACTCGCTTTCAGCCCCAAAAGCGGTCTTTCTAGGTCTGGGATCACGTAGACGTTTTCAACTATTCTTGCATCTTTATATTCTAATGTCGCAGCTATCATCCCTACGCATTCGATTCTCTTACGGCCTGGGCCATATAAGGTTCTATCTGAGGCTACCAATTTACTTGCTAGATTCATTGCTCGGGCCATTTCTTCCGGTATGACACTTACATCAGCTCCTGTGTCAACCTTAAACTTTATTCGTTGATTATCAACCAAAAATGCATTGTTCAAGGATGTATCGCTGGTTACTTCTCTTATAGTATTCATTGAATTTCGGCACTGTTTCGCAAAGTGACCTCTTCTCTTACATTTATGACATGTAGCGCTGGAGGCTGGACATTGTTCTCTGGGATGATTTCTACCTACATTATGCGCATTTTTCTCGGGGTACAACTCCCGTTGTTGCGATTTGATTTGTTCATTTTGTCTGGCTTTCGTGACAGCACCGTCCAATGTCAGTTCTTTGTCCAACTGCAGTCGCTCTGATAAGGCCTTGTCTTTTAATCCAACTACCAGTCTGTCACAGATAAGTTCGTCCCGCATTGTTCCAAATTCACAATGTTCTGATAATGCGTGTAATGCGGTAATGTATTCTTCTACACTCTCGCCATCTCTTTGTTGCCGATTATTAAATTTCGCTCTCTCATGCGTGCGGTTGCGCCGTACAGCGTAGTGTCCTTCAAAACGATCTTTGACGTTCTCATAGACGCTCTCTTCCTCCGTACTCAATTGAAAAGAGTCGATGATATCATCGGCCTGAGGACCCATGAAATAGATTAAGGCATTTACTTGTTCCTTATGAGAACTTCGACTCAGACCCGAGGCCTGGCGAAAGCGTTCAAATCTTCTAATCCATTTTGGCCATTCTCCCGCTCCTGTTAACGGTTCGGGGCAGTGATTTGAAAGGTAGGGGCAGGTACGGGGGGCACTCCCGTTGGTACGCTCTGTCCACCTTGAACAAGTTCCAAGTCATTCGTGTCGTCTTCAGTCATGTTAAGTCGGGTGTCCTTTTGTTTACTAGCGAGTAGTGGTATTTTCTTCTTCTCACTGACGCTGTATCGCTAAGCCTTCCCACTTCTGACACCATGTTTTGTTGTGATATAAAAATTGGGACGAATTACATTAATAATCTAAGTTCTTTATTCAACTGAAAAACTTTCTCTTATACACAACTGTGTTCGGTAGAGGCGTGAATCATTCTTGTTTGTTTATGGATTTTCCAATTCCTGCATTCTCATCTTATTGATTTCTAATCTTATCACGCCATCTATTTTAATCTTAGGAAGTATACAAAATTATCATCTCTTATTTAATATTAACATTGTTATGCAAATTTACTTTAGAACATGGAATTAAACATTTATATAGAATTAATTAAGGATACGAAAGTATTAGTTTTATCATTATTCAACAGAAGTCTTTCTTCACGAGAGAGGGCGCGACTTCTTCAGCCCATGAGCGCTGGATCTCTAAATGGACCGGAAAACGGGGAAGACCCCTCAATATAGCACGTTTGCTTTTTAAAAAATAAAAAAGGAACGGCCACTCTCGTTAAATGTTTTTTAATAGGTTTATGAAGAATCATAAAAAACCGAATTGTCTTGACTTCTGAAATTCACAGCCACCATCCCTTCCCCTGATGCTATGCTAGAGAGCGTTCGGTTTTGGTTTTGCACTAGAATAGGGCGTTTTCCGTTCCCTTTAGAGATACAGCGTTCATTTTCAGCCAGGGTTGTTGATTTGTTTGATTTAAATCGGATTTATTTGATTTTTTTGATTTTTATTGAACTACTAGATAGTAAATTACCAACATGAAAACTTTTGAGTCAAAATTAATCAAAAGCAAAATAATCATGACATTTAAGCAGCTATGGGATATTGTTACTATTCAAATGCTTATATAGAAAGACAAGCTTGACCGCTATTTCATTTCCTAGCCTTTCCAGGAAGACAAACTGGAGTTCTGGGAAAACCTTAAACTGAAATATACCAAAAACATGATTATTTTTAATTTTAGCTCTTTTCTAGTTAAGTTTCTTCTCGAGTTTCTTAAATTACTTCTTGGAATCTTAGAAAACATTTTTTAAAAATAAAAATAAATACTTGATTTTAATCAAGTGATTTTTTTTTAAAATCGCTTGATTTAAGTCATGATTTAAATCAGTGATTTAAATCAAACTGATTTAAATCAAACAACCCTGTTTTCAGCCAATATCTATTCCTCTACCAATAGGGCAAATTTTGGCTTACGAGTCGCACCTAAACCGGAGAACTAAGAATAGTTTTCGCGAGGTGGCGAATGTGTCGCCCTCCTTCAGCAGGCCCGTAGCCAGAAGGTTTACGCAGAGGGGGCAGTATCTTTCTGTGAGGGGGCATGGCAAATGCAATTTTTTTTATAGAATAATATAAATATCAAAGTTGTCAAACAATAAATATTTACGCAGGTATTTCATTATTGACACATTTAACATTTGAAATTGAAAGTTTTTCTAAAAAGTTTAATAAAAATAAATTATTAATAAACAGTTCTAAATCTAAATTTCAGGTCAGATCTTTTTCGTAGGCCAGCAAAGTTAAGTTTCACTTTCTTTCATGTGACATAGCTCGTCGTTAAAGTGAAAATACGAAAGTAAGGCAGGAAAAGCTTGCCTCGCAACTTCGTAAGTCGCTATGAGGCTCAAAATGTTAGTCTGTACCCCAACATTATAATATTTTGGTCCTGGATGTCAAAACCAGCGATATATATCAAGGACAACGACATAAAGCTAAAAATTCCAGTGTGTCAGGGATACATATCAAAAGTGAAGTTAAAACATACAAGTGAAGCAGGGACATATCAAGTTTAAAAATCAAAGTGTATCAGGTAAAGACAATAGTCTAATCCTATGAAAAACACTAACATGTAAAAAAATGGGCCAAGCCTCGCTTCGTGCCCTCTCCGCCGTAAAACGTTCTGAGATCCCATGTAGAGCCAAGTCTGCCTTTTGTTCTCATTCAATCGCCAATTGAACAATTATGTTATAAATTAAGTCCTTTTCCTAATTAATAACCAATATTCTTTGACTCTATCATTATTATACATCTTTGTTCGTATCAAAAATATCGTGACTTGGCAATCGCAGATAAGTAATATTAAAAGGAAGTCGAGGGGATATTCACTAAATCGTTGCCGATTTTAAAATAATCGAAGGGATATTCACTAAATCGTTTATGGTCGAGGGGATATGTACAAGTTTATAAGCTGAGTTATGCATAACCCTATTTACAAGTTTATAAGGCGAGTTATGCATAACCCTATTTACAAGTTTATAAGGCGAGTTATGCATAACCTTATGTACACCTGCACTTGCCAAGTCACGATATTTTTGATACGAAAAAAGATGTATAATAATGATAGTGTCAAAGAATATTGGTTATTAATTAGGAAAAGGACTTAATTTATAACATAATTGTTCAATTGGCGATTGAATGAGAACAAAGGCAGACTTGGCTCTACATGGGATCTCAGAACGTTTTACGGCGTAGAGGGCACGAAGCGAGGCTTGGCCCATTTTTGTACATGTTAGTGTTTTTCATAGGATCTCACTTCTTTTTGTAGACCCTCTCGTTATACTTCGGTAGTTATATTAAAACAAGACCCCCTCGTGGTAATTCGTTTGCCAATATAATCGCTAACGTTTGTCCATATTTACGCTGAATTACCCCTTTCGACCCGCAGAGAATATGCAATAAAGATTGTACGCGATATCCTAATAAAAGAATGTAGCATCAGTTACGACACATTTCGTTTAAACTACTACTCCTATTAGCTTTAATATATATTTAACTTTCGGTTAACTTTGGACCATTACGTCCTTTCATCAAGAACACACTATTTCTGTTGAAAAGACGGCAGCGCCATCTAGTTTTAAAATAAAGAACTAAAGAACAATTTTATAAAAATTTCGGGATGTTTTATTTTTTCTGTGCTTTATAAAATAAATGAAAACTAAATCCTGAATTTTAAGTTTCTATCTCCTCTAGAAGTACCTTAGAATTTTGATGATCGGTGAGTGAGTGACAAAATAAGGTAAATTTCACCTGCGATATTTCGAAAAGTATATAGAGTAGGAACTTGAATTTTGGAAACTATAGCTACGATTGACAGTCCTCGCGGCAAGCAAAATTTCAGGCTCTTACCTGTACCCATCACGAAGTTACAGTGGGGTTAAAAGTGCCACGAGTTGCTTCGAGAAAAGGATGTCAGTGCTCGACTTGGCTGGGAGCACTGCCGTGCTCCCAGAAATATGTAAGTATACATTCTAAATAAATTTAATATTTGTGTACCAAAATGAAAATATTCTTTAGAGGGGAAAGTTAATTTGATAAGGGGGCATTTAGGGGCAAACCGACATACTATTTGAGGGAGCAGGATATATTTTTTGAGGGGGCATTGCCCCCTGGTGCCCCCCGTGGCTACGGGCCTGTCCTTCAGTATTGCTGCACAAGAGAGGTTAGTCCCAAACCCAGCTTTTGGTTACTCCCTAGGCTAATTTAATGCACTTCTGCTATCGCTAAATTACAATTTTGAACCTAATAAAGTTTTTGTCCATTAATTGTTTGGGGGAAGGGGCTAATTTTCAGTAGTTTAGAAAAGGTTGACCAAATATAATAAATAATTAACCGAAAGATACAGATTATAGTTGTCCATCAAACGGGACTCAATTGGAAGGCGTCGGTCCAAGCACGCCTGTGGTCAACGGTGTTTGATTTACTGAACATTTCACAAAAAAATCACCGCAAAAGAGTGAAAAAATGCCAAATGCCTTCAATAAAAGTATGTACTATATTAAATTCCCTTCAGTAGGAAATTTGCGACAAGCTTTTAAACATGAAACGTCCTGGTTTTGCCATAGAGTTTGGGCACTTTGACACAGTTTATTTACACTAAGAAACAAGCCCTAGTGAAATCATACTTGTGTGTACTTCCCAAAATGTCTTTTCTTTCGTTGGCTCATGTATATAACGCGAATTAGTAGTTTGATAAAGAATGGTTCTGACTTGGCGTAAATCACGCCTTTTCGCCCGATGTCAAGCGACAACCGAAAAATAAAAATATAGTTAAGCTGGACAGAAATTACGTTGAGTATGACGATATTCGCTTTCTATTTTTTCGGCCGCGTTCAACGTTAACGCTTTGCGCGAGCGAATCAGCAATAAGCTAGAGTCGTGACGTCATTTTCGACCACGCGTATTCGGAAGAGGCCGTCCGCGGTCCGACATGTTTTTATTTGTTTCGTTCCTAATCGAGTCAGTAACTAGTACAAATCCCTGAGAATACCGAAGTTCAATGCTGGATGGTGTAGAATTATTTTGCGTAAAAAATCAAAGTGTGTAATTAATTATTAAAACTGTAAAAATAAACTAGAATAAAATGTAAAATCTTAACACCATTTAAATATAACACATAATTGCTATCTATTCAAAATGTAATCATATTAAAAGCATTCAATTCGATTGTACTAAACTATAAAATTAGAGATGGGCCGATACCAGTTTAAACCGATACCGATATGATCCGATACTTCGGAAACCGATACGTACCGATACCGATATTTTACCCGATCCTTCGATTAAACCGATATCAAACCGATACCGATAAGGTATCGGTATCGGCCCATCTCTATTGATGATTTTCGATCCAATTTCGGTATTTGAAACTATAAAACTGACTTATCATACGACAAACCCATTTTGGACATTAGTAACGTTATCCGAAAATAGATGAAAAACTGTGCTGTCTCAGAGTTTAGGCCACCTAATCTTAACATAAGTATTTATTAATAAAAAATGTCTTCGTGGACAAAGACTAGAAAAAGTAAATGATAAGAGAACAAAATGGAATGACCGAAGTAACAGATATTAAATTTTTTCAGTTTAAAGACATGATTATAAAACATCAATTATTTAAAAAAAAAATACTTATCTTCGTTTTTTTCACCAAAATTACATTTGCATTGTTTTCGAAAGACAGATTATTCATTCGATATATCCTTTTTGGTATTAACAGTTTTCGAATGAAAAGGATTAGAATAAATATCCGAGTATGGATATGGTTTATTTTTAAAGGTTCCTCTTTTCGAACTTAAGAGAAAACGTTGTTTAAAACGACTAAATGCTACCGAAGTTAGAAATTTTATCTTTCATCATGATTGACATTTTAAACGTCGCTTTAGGGTTGGTTTTGCGCATGCATTTATACGACCACGAATCGATAGGGTTCCATTTTTTGGGTCGACGATTTAAAATGTTTTATAAATGAATCATTAAAATCTGGATAAAAGACATTATTAACAAAAAACCTTTGGTATATTATTGAGTGCGTGAGAACTGTTTTAAAAGTTGTGATTGAATTAGTTTGGTATGACTTCAACTCGCTATGAGGAACACATTGTAGAGCAAACGTATAACACGAAACACGTAAATGGACACCGACAAATGGTGGGCTGCGTATTTATTTCACTATTGGGCTTAGTTTCCAGTATTTAAACGCATTGTAGTTCAAATTAAAAGCTGCAATCCTTTTAAATATCACTAACGAGGAACTGTTTCTATCATGGTCTACACTGGAAATCTAGCTGTAAATATAAACGATGTCGCATGTTTCTGTTATATAGTAAATCTTTGACACGAACCATTTTGAAAAGAATGGAAAATTTAATGATACAATATTTTTGGGCAAATGTAATTTTGGTGAAAAAAACGAAGATAAGTATTTTTTTCAAATAATTGATGTTTTATAATCATGTCTTTAAAGAAAAAGTTTAATATCTGTTGCTTCGGTCATTCCATTTTGTTTTCTTATCATTTACTTTTTCAAGTCTTTGTCCACGAAGACATTTTTATTAATATCTGTTCCTTCAGTCTTCATTTTAATTAAGATTGTTAAGAAACTGTGGCATTTTTAAAATCTGCTCTAAGCACAAACATAAATATAGGGGAGCTTAAGCATAAGAGACGTAATATTGCTAGTTAGTGACTAATGCTTTCAGGTACCAGTTATTCAGTTATCACCAATGAGATTAATTTATTACTGAAAACATCAAATTTTCATAATAAAATTATTTTGGCCTTTCTTTATCCCCTGGCTTTGAGCATTAAAATATTTAAAATAACTCTGAGGATTATCTAGAACCATTTCTACTGATATTTCAAATTCAGAAGTATCAGAGTCACCGTTTTGAGTTTTTCAGATGACTGGCTTGGACTTATGTTGCTGGTATTTGGTTTTCGTTGTAGCAGTGTAACCAGGGATAAGGGAATTGAGATGGATTGCAAATGAAGATGGGCGACCTACGGCACCGTATCTCTCCCAATGTACCTCGCGCACGCCCCTACCCTTCGGTAGGCGATTGCTAAGTGCTGCCGCGTAGCGCCATTTTATTTGTATGAGAGCTAGCTTCTAATTTTAAGATAGAGGGGGCGCCCTTTACAATTTCATCCAGAACGACCCTACCTAACCGCTGAGGATGCTGGGAGGACTACGGTGCCGTAGGTGGGGGTACACAGGCAACGCTATAGGTATGGGGGTTTCCAATACAAGGTGTAACCAAAGAGAATATAGGGGAGGAATGGAAAGAGGGGAAAATCTTGTTGCTCTTTTCTACCGCGCATCTTCAATGCGCAGGCAGTACCGAGGCATTTCCGTTTGAGACATTTAACGGTATCGTAGGTGGCGCGACTGAGCCGGAAACTCCCTCGTACCACTAGTATAATTTAGGGGCAACAATGTAATTTAGCCTTGTGGAGCGGGGGATCTTCAACTCCTCCCCTATATTCTCTTTGGTGTAACTGAGACAAAGTTTCTTCCTGCAAGCATAGCCCACTCGATCCGCGCTCATGGACGCAAGCTGCTCGCGCTATATAATAATATTTGACCACGTCGTCTGCTAAACTTAGGAATTGAACAATTAAACTTTTTGAGTTAATGTCTGGACTCTGGTTACCTTTGCATTTTCTTTGTGGTCCTATGGTTTTATTTTTAAACTAGTCATTTGCCCTGTATCATTATTGTGTAAGAGACAGCCTGGCAGCCCCGTATTTGTTTACCCTGCCCATAGCCCACTCGATCACGCGTAACACTACGCAAGATGCAGAGCAGCGTCCGTGAGCATGGATCGAGTGGGCTATGCCCTGCCTGGCCAAGTCAGCTGACTTAGGTGAAATATTCATTACTTCTATGCGACTTAATTCTAGACATTCTTGAACGAATCGTCTTGTGAAAATTTTATAAGACAGGCTTCTGGCGCTGGGTTTTTTCCGAGCCAAATTTGCTTTTTAAATTTAAAAAAATTAATTTCAACCTTTTTTCCTCTCTTCAGAAATTTAATAATGATAGTGTGTTACATATTTATCCAAAATTTATATTAATTAACACACTGTACATCCCTTTAACGGGATAAAAAACTGGTTTGTCAGCAGGGTTTAGTGATCGTGTGATTTAATCTATCAATTATTTTACCACTAATTTAAACAAACAAAATGATCTGCGCAGTGGTTACCGTTGACCGCATGCACCAGATATAATCTCTGTAGCGTTTATCGTTGGCAAATCTGGCCATTGTTTATTGTTTTCTTAGGTAACGTTAGAATGAGCGCAAAATAATTAATAATACAATTGTTACCTAGTACAAATGATTGGAAGGACCTGAATTAAAAATATTGGTTGATTTGGTGACAGGGTTTAGTGATAGTGTGATTGAATCTATCATTTATTTTACCAGCAAAAAACGTATCTTCGTAGCGGTAACCGTTGACTGACGGCACCAGTCGAGAAACCAGGGAACGAACCCTTGTGCGTCTTTTGCATTAATCTACTTTAAACAACAAAAATTGATTTAATTTAAACAAATTACCTAATTAGCGGCTATCGTTGACCGATGGCACCAGGTGAAACACATTAAAACGAACGCAACACGGCCAATTGGTCTCTAGTGTACAATAGTACAATCAGCCTGTCTTGAACTTTTGACCGAGGCTTAGTGAAATCAGTGAATTTAAAAATTATCGGCTAAATCTTAACTTTAAATTCTTTTGTATTAAATTATAATAAGGTTTAACTTACGATATTAAAATAAAATGAGGACGAATTAACCCCTTCTTTTATGTGAAAAGTTAAAAAATTCGCCTTAAGCTCGACATAGCCACACGCGTTGTCTTAACAAAAATCTTCGCTCAGTCGCGCTATTAGCGGTAAAACAGCGTAAGTCCAACAGTACGTTTCTGTATGATTTTAGCTAGGATTAAACCACGTAAGTCCAACAGAATAAAAGGTCGTAAGTTTAAGTATGTGCTTAAAAGTACAAAAAGTAATACTTAATATTAATTGTTTTCAATAAAACTTCGAAAGGCACCAGAAAAATGTTCAACCTTTCATTTAAAACCATTTTCAGACCTATCGAATAAATACTCTTCAAAAAATGGTCGAGACCATTTGGCTATCACAGCAAACATTTCCCATGTTATTCCTATGGGAAAATTTCCCTTTTTTTGCCAAAATGTCTGAATTTTTTTATGGAAATGAAAACCACCCTTAGCAACTTTATTTTCTATAAGAACAACTAATAGAGGGATCTCTTTGAAATTTTAACCACATATTCAGGGTCCGAATTTTAGTTCAGTGGATTTTTTTCAAAACAATCAATACAATACAAAAAAACTACATCCAAACAAAAAACCCTCCTTATAAATTAAGAGCAGTATGAAGTCTTATCTAAGAGAGCAACCGCTCTCCTAGAATTTGTACCCTTTTCAATAAACTACGTAGACCTTATCTCAATTAAAACTGGTTCTTTAATATAAGAGAAACATAAGCAAGACCTTAAAATCATACAAAGAACAACATTACGTAAAGGGTGTGTGTAGAAAGGGTTTACTGAACCTATAGAATTAGCAATAAATCATATCCTAAATGTACACAATATCCTAAAGATACACCTAATAATAACAATACTAATCATGAGTACAACTAGAACCGCGTTGTAGCTTAATTTTCAATAAACTAAGTAAACCTTATCTCATTTAAACTGGTTCTTTAATAGAAGATAAACATAAGCATACATGAGATACCTTAAAATCATACACAGAATAACATTACGGAAAGGTTGGGTGTAGAAAGGACCAACAGAACCTATAGAATTACCAATAAATCATCCCCCAAAATGTACACAATATCCTAAAAATACACCTAAAAAATACCACTAAGGACACTGAATGCCTTCAACACCAATAAATTACGTGACTTCATGCCAATACACTAAAAATAAATTCATAATTCCCGCACACCATCACGTGACACGTGACGTTATCAATTCCTCCCAACCCCCACCCCCTCAGGCACGATACACAATCGGCAAATAGTAATAATCAACCAGATCACCCACCACCACCACGGGGTATGACAATGGTTATGCTCCCTTCCCCTCCTTCCCACCAGCTCAACGTAACCCCCAACTCTTCAGGCGCGCCACGAACTAGAGAGAAGAACGAAAAGGGGGAAGAAATGACCCCCCTCCTCCTCACAGTACCACCGTACACAGATAATCTTATCGGTATACGGTGGTCTATATTCTCTTCCAATTAAAAAATATCATGGTGTTGGCATGGAGGTCGCCCAAAACGGCACATTTTTGTTCGCCACCCTCAAAAAATAGATAGCTTAAAACAGCACACTTTCCGACAACCAAAAACGGCACACTTTGAAAAATAAAATAAAATTTTTATTTGGTCTTGGATTATGGTTTACAATTTAAAACCTTTAAACCTGTGTCCTAGCACTTTAATATATTCTTGTACATCGATTTCCCTATTTTTTAGCAATAAATATTTTTCTTCGAGAAAAGCTTCTCTCTCTCTCGGTCTCTTTTTCTTTTAATTTTTTTAGCGCCACTTATTTTTTATTTTTTCTTTAAGTCTGTCGTTATCTGAATCTCTATTAAAACTGTAATTAAAAGCAAAACGTTTGGATGTGACTTATAAAATTCTTTGCTTAGCTGGAGATGGTAATTTTAGGCCCCATTTGTAGTTCTTGGGTTGCCGTCTGGAGTTGATGCCCACAATGAAGGCGTAAAATGCTCTGTCTCTATGTAATGCTCTAAAACGTAATCTGAAAATTCTTCGCAAACCGGTGACGGACAAATGGCCATGAGAATTACAAATGTGTCTGGCACATCTTTTGGATCTAGAAAGGCCATCCCGAAAAACATTTTTAGCCATTTGCCAATTTCCGAATCTTTTCTGTTATATTCTTTTCGAAGCGAGGGTATCGATTGAATTTTTCGCCACCATGATTGGCCAAGGTGAAATCTACAACATGGTCCATGTTGTTGTTACCTTTTATTATTGATTTGTTAACGTCGGTTGTAATAGTTACGTTACAGTTCTTAAATGTGCATCGCCATACAATATCGCTACTTTTCTTTAGTGTGCGGAACAACTTAAATTTAAATTGGTCAAATATTAAGCACTGGCCACCCTTATTACTAGCAATTAATTTGAAGTCCATTTTTCTAGTCTATCGGCTTACAACTTGTCCAAATGAGGCTATAAAAATATGACGTTTTGGGCTACAGTAAACAATCAGATTTCAGAAAACCTACGAAAAAAATGTGCCGTTTTTGGTTACAAAAAATGTGCCATTTTAGGCCAACATTTTTTAATAATGTGCCGTTTTGGGAAACCTCGGTTGGCATATTTCAGTTAAAGTTTTTCCCCAGACCATCAGCCTGTCTTGTCACTCATGTGGTCACTATAAGCTTCGAAATCTTTTTACAAGCATTTGAATAGTAAAATAATTTTGGGATAGCTTTCTGGCCTACAATATCAATTCATTACAAATTGCTGCTACAGATTATTTTGACCGGATTTAAATTTTCTGGTTCCTTGTGTTCTATTAATCAAATCACCAAGATTTTGGACCGACGTACTTTCTTGCCTCCTTTCAACTGCACTATGATGTACGCCACTAAAACTTCCGATATGAGAACAGCAATGCAAAGCAGATATCCAATAAATAAAATGTTAAAAAAGTAGGCCAACGAAGTCAGATTTAGTATGAAATCTTCCTTTTGAGGTTTTCGCCAAGTCACGAAATCCACAGATGCGTAATTGAGATGGTACAAGTGCTCAAAAGGCTGGGATTCAAAGAATACCAGCAATCTGGAATACGTGTTTTTTTAATATTAATAATAGTGATTTCTTTACAGTTAAATAAAATGTAAGTTCTAAGATAGATCTCTTTTAAAACTATAAGAAAAGTATTTGAAATGATTCAACTTGAGGGGCGTTAATTTGGGGAAGACTTTTTGTATGGAGCGTTAGGATTTTCTATCCCTTACAAACTTGGAACATAGACTAACGCTTCTCGTGACCGATGCTTTCCTGAAACAAAGGGTAACTATCCTGAAAAGATTTGTTGACGAGGCATGCGGCGTATTCCTGACCACTGGGTTTCGAAAAATACACTCCTTGACAAAGTTCCTTCATTTCGTTTCGTTCCTGATGCTCCTCTCACAACATTCTACCAATGGTCCACATAAAGGATTGTTTATCGAGAATGAGAGCTTTCGTTCCGTCTAAATTTCCATGAAATTATCCATATCACAAAAGTACATGATATCTCCGAAACAGGACTCATCCAATTTAAGTAGCCAGTTTCTAATTTTATCATCTTTTAAAGCCTAATAACAAAAAAACCAAATAGTTCAGTTAATTAAGGGGGCTGTTCGGACCGTGGGTCAAACGATGATCTTCCTTAAAGAACTTAGCATTGTGGGTGGATAAAAAGGAGAGGGGGATGGTCAGCCCCTTTAAACGTAAGACCAAAAGTAGTCGGTAAGACTGAGCAGTTCGATCTATTTTCATCGACATCGTAAGCCCTCTTTGATACTGAAACTATTCTACTTTAGACCAATAGGCTCACGGTGCAATGTGGAGTTCTTTCAAAAGAATGATTCTATCAATGTCACCTTTCTCTTTAAGTAATTGTGAGAAACACCCCCACTCATAAGCCGTGGTTGAATCGAGTTCTCATCGATTAAATCGTATACCGAATCTACATAAGAATAACTCTCTGCCATTAAATCTGATTTAATGTTAGATGCCATGAAGATGACAATAATGACAGAACCCAAGAGCCAAAATAAGCAAATAGTGCGATCCGGAACTTGATTCCTGATTCGAGGATACGCTGCAATCGAGAATTAAATGACAATTCTGACTTTTGGCTCCTTTTTTTCACAAGGGTCCAGGGACTCACGTTCAGCGAAGAATACAGAAACAGTATCCCACAGATGAATGACGAAACGGTAAGTCAGTGCTAGTAGACATTGTCGGCTAGCAGCCAATCGGTGGTTCTCGTGAATAAAGCAACTCGCCGTCAAAATGAAAGCCACTATCAACAGAATCGTCAAGATTACGTGTTTCACCTAAGTATTAATTTCGTTATTATGTTGGGGTTTCATTAGGGGATGAAGTTTAAACTCGCCGTCGAATCCATTGGCAGAATATTAAGATTGGTCGTAACGTATTTGCGAGGTGCACGTGACATGATGACTGTCTCTGACACTCCGATGATACTAGTTGCTCCCCAATATGTTTCTATCTCGAACAGGCTTAGTTCCCATGGTACCGGCACGAAATGAATATGCTGGACCAAAACAAATATATAGCATCTGTTATCAGTCTAAACTGTGATTGCAAACTTACGCTATACTTTTCGGGTTTTTCATATATTTCAGGAACGGTTTCTATACTAATTAATTCCCTTTTAAACCTACGAGAAGTCCAAAATTATTAAATTCTCTAAGTTCTCACGTTGTAGAAGCAAGGTTTCTTTCTAAAGAAATGATAAATTTTCTTAAAACTATAAAAATTACTTGATATTGTGCATTCTCTCCAAGTACTGAATTTTGACATCAACCTCCGCTTTAACAACTTCTATCAAAGTGGCTTCCTGCAGTGAAATTAATCATTAATATATACTCCGTGTTACGGAAATGATGTGTTCTCTAGGTCAAATTGAGTGGCAATTGTCAAAGAAATGTGGCCCTATACATGTATTTACGAAAATATGAGCTTCACAATATTGGCCTTCAGAAAATAGCCACACGTGGAGTATGACATCCACCTTCAACCTAAGAACGTTGTTCACCTTTATTTAGCAGAGGTGTACTTCTACATGGAATCTTTAAGAGACCGTAGACCCCATAGTAATCTTTGATTGAAGTTAAGGGGAAAGGCTTAAAACATTCATAAACCACCTACTCCTAATTCCTAGCATTTCATGACTGTTCAGAAAAATTTCAGAACACACAAAGAGAACTTGTTTAAATTCGAGTTCGATGCTCATAGGCCGCAGGATTCGCTGCATAGGTCGCTAGTTACGTCAATATCATGTGGTTTCTACGTTAAGAAACAGGGTGATAGTTTCCACGCCTCTCCTTTAATTCAAGAAGAAATGCCCAGAAAATGACGTTTTAAAGATTCCAAGTAGAAGAAATCTATGTATTCCTGAAGCTATCAAAGGGGTTCACCGACTCCCTCTCATTTTCTACCCACCCGCTACACTAAGCTCTATTGGGAAGATCGTCGATTGCACCAATGTCTGACGAGCCTCTTTAAATGCGTATAAGTGCTCTTACACTGGCAAAGTAAAGCTTATTACTTTACGTGTGTGACTACTTCCTAGTTTTAGGGCCAGTGTTGACAAGCCGTATCTTCGTAACTGAATGTTGTAAACCCAATACTAATTTCAAAAGCTTTGGCTCATCTTTATGAAACAACTCACGCTAACAAGACAAAGAGTTAAGTTCGTCACGTTTGAAAACCTTTCGTAGAAATCAAAAAAGTTTCGTTATATAAGAATACTTGTAAGAATACACAACATAACATTTACTTGTATTTAATAAATCCAGTGTCTGATGTTTTAACGTAGGGAAAAAGGTCCTCAACCAAGTAACCTATGTGTTAAATAAGTACATATATACATCACCATAGAAAGTATTCGTAAATAAAGACGTAATCTACTTTTGAAGGTTTTTAGATGAGCTTGCCTTAGCAAATATTTGTCACCCTGCATTCTTACCTTTCATTATTGCTATTATTAGTACAGAAATGATAGTTCGCCTTGAAACTCGGTTCATAGTTGAGTTTTGGTACTATTTAGCTTGCAGATTTGAAATAAATTTGCCCGAGAGATTTGCTGAGGGTTAAAAACCATTGCTAAGAGAGTAAAATAATTTCGAGTCCTTTTATCAGTTTTTCGCGAAAGCATCTATGGCAATAACAGCGAAATAAGCATTGTGCGTTTTGGGTTAAAAAGAAAATTTTGTTGTCGGAAACAAATGCTGAAATATATGAAAAGGCTTTCTTCAAAATTAAACATTAACGTTGAAATACCACAGAGAATAAGTATCTAGGGCGATAATATCAAAATAAGCATTGCCTCTTTAGCTAAATGAGAAAGTATTGAATTTCTCGAAATAGCTTTCAGTAGAAAATATTCTGAGAGAGCGGTAGCTCTCTTAGATAAGACTTGATACTGTCTCTAATGTATAAGGGTGGTTTTTTGATTGACCATAACTTCGTATTGTGTTTGCTACTTTGAAATTTTGCCAGTGAACTAAAATTCGGGCCATAATTTTGAGGTTAAAATTTCAAAGAGATCCATCTAATAGTTAATTCTATAAAGAATAAAGTTTTTATGGGTGGTTTTAGAATCCATAAAATGAATCCGACATTTTGTTTAAGATACAATAGCCTTCCATAGAGATAACATGGTATTTTTTGAAAAGTGACCTTATCTAGGAAGCCATATAAGGAAAACTGTTCATTCGTTACGTTTGGGAATCATCTTAAATGAAAGATGAAAGTTCATTGATATGCCGTCCCATAGTTTCATTAAGAAAAATTAAGTTTTGATTTTATGATTAAAAACACATACTTCGACCCGTTTAAAACCAAAATGATTTTAATTGGAATTAGAATGGAGGCTTATTTAGGTCTGATTTTTATTATTTTCGTAACAAAAACGTCATTGAAATTTACTACTATTATTTTTAAACAAGAAATTCACCAGAATATTTTTTTATTAAGCAATTTCGCTAAGCCTCGGTCAAAATAGAGTTATGTTGATGTTATAGGCTGCTAGGCAACATCAACTTCGGTTATTTAGTGTAAAAGCCACACGTTACGAATATTGTCGGTAGGTTCAAATTATAATTAAATTAATTATTAATCTTACTGGTAGATCAATCAATTACTAAATTATTATCTGTTACAGCTAGGACATATTACTAAGCTATTGAGGTAAATTTTACACCTTAATGATGAAGCCTCGCTGACTAAACGTTGCCGATAACCCTTCAAGGTAAATAATGACAAATAGAACTGTATAGATTGTTTCATTTAATGACATTTTACATTTGCATTATTTAAACTCAAAATCTATATTAAAGGTAAAAACCATTGCTGTTCATTGTATCTCTAACACGTTTCTTAATTTTCGACATACTAACGTAGCTTTTGCATTTTGAGGACGCGTTTTTTTTAAAGGCGTTTATAACACGATGTATAGTTAAAATTATATTAAATTTGGTTTATGTTTAATGTGTAACACACTGTTAAGTGTTACAGTGGTTCTGCAACTAAGTCTTCAAAGTTTCTGAAATTAATGTAGGTAAATATCAAAGAAACGAAAGTGTAGGGCTCGGACTCCGTTTTACATTGTCTGAAATTATAGATATTGAGATGTATATATTATTTATAAATATAGCGGAACGAATAAAGCTAATGAATACGTTATTTACAAACAATAACATATGTATATAGAAGACCTTAGTGGATATTCAATTGACATTGTTATTAAACAACATTAGCGCTAGATATTTCTATTCGTGTATAATATTGGCAACAGAAAAAGATAGCATATTTGTTCCTATTGGCTCTTTTCCATAACCATTCATACAAGCTTTATTTCTGAAAGTAGTCTCTCACAGACAATGTATAGCAACGTTACCGTTACTAACGTATATCCATGAGAGGCTTAAATTAAATTCCGTGCCTATATAGGATCAGGCTTTGTTTAATATTTAAAAATATGCATCAAGATGACATCAGTCGTTACAGCTGTATGCGACGAAACTCGTGTTTCACTACGAAAGGGTTGTCATTTTACGGCTTTCATTACTCTTAGCTTGATTCCCTGGTGTTTTAATGATAAATTAAACCAAGACGTTTATGAAATAACGTGTGTGTTTGGTATCAAAAATGATTTGAACGAGATAGCCTCTCAATATCATTTTAAACTTTCACAAGAGATCCAAAGATTGTCAACGGATGTGTATGCGTAGGACGAACTGACAAGTATTTAATCACACTTAGGTTTACTTGTAAATATCGGTGCCGCAACAATAATGATAAAGCTTTAGTTACCTGGATATCCTTTAACTTAATTTCACTAGCGTTAAGTAATTCTCAGGTCAATTCGGTTAAAGTTAAATAGCTTCATGCAGTACGAGATGTACAAGTAAGCTGAGTTATGTTATTAAAATTTATGCACCTTTTTACCTCTCCGAGTGACGTTTGTCACGGAGAGGTATTACACCGGCCGTTTCTGTCTGTCTGTGTGTCTGTCACGCCCCACGTGACCGCGTTCGCAGTTTGCGTATCGGAGCAAACGTGTTCCCAATTTCCGGACTGCATTGACAGTTCACGGAAATTTGGGTTTGTCTCCTCTGGCTATTCTACTTGAGTTCCAACACCACAGGCTTTGGTTTTCGTCCACTCCACATGGACACTAGTCTGTACTTGCTAGCTTCCTAGCACAAACATCTTCTGATCTTCGTCAATTTCACCTCGCACCAGCTTCTATGCACCACCATCTTCTGTTCTTCGTCAATTCCACATTGACACCAGCTTCTATACACCACCATCTTCAGGTCTTTGTCCATTCCACATGGACGCCAGTCAGTCCATTCGGGCTTCTTTTCCTTCGTCATCGTTTGGTTTCAAGATATACGCGGCGATCGGCTAGGGTTACGAGAAACGTCTAGCCTCCCAATGGCAGGGCTTCCACCATCGGTTCATGCGAATTCGTTTTTATCTATTATTGGTTTCAAGATATACGCGGCGATCGGCTAGGGTTACGAGAAACGTCTAGCCTCCCAATGGCAGGGCTTCCACCATCGGTTCACGCGAATGCGTTTTTATCTATTATTATAATGGAAACGAATCGTATATATATCCCAAAATTTGAAAAAAGCGGGCAAGAGGGGTACCCTTCACTTTAAACGTCAATATTAGCAAAGTTTCGAAAGATAATAGGAACAACTTTATTTTAAACGATTTAACTATTTTTAAAGTTATTTACTGGCGATTAAAATAATTAATATCATTTATATTTAATTAATTATTTAAGATAAACTTATTTCTATGTACTGACACAAGTGAGAGTTAATATAGAACGAGTAATGAAGATTGCATCTGAATCGAAACACTACATAATATAAAACGAGTAGGATAGAAAGATGTCTTACAAAACGATAACATTTTCTTTTTGCAGAATATTAAATGGAAATACTTAAATATTTTTCGGCATTACGATTCTTTTAGTAGTTGTGTAGCTATAAAGCTCTGTTTCATCTCAATATTCCAAGAACATATTTTGATATTAACATCTAAAATTTGGTGTTTACTTTTTAATTCATTTTTACTACATTTATATATAGTGTAAACGTAACTTTTAGCTTCATTAAATAATAAGGATGATAATACTTCATCTCTCCATACGTGTTGAAACGACTGGGTCTATGAGTTACGATAACCTAGATCTTAACCATAATTGACCTTGTTTCATGTCCTCTTATAGGAGGTCTTAACGGTTCAGAGTGAGCTGAAAGTTAAATACACATTTAAGTGATAGATATTATTGAGGATACGCAGGAAATTATTAAACGCTTTAAACCTAATGATCATGGCAATATCTCGCCGATTAGAACTATGTATTTCCGGTTTGTCTCATTGGCTTGCGGACCTGTGTTTGAAAAGTAAATTCGTCTCGGCTCAGAGAGGTTTATTTTGGTATCCCAAATTGTAAACTTTAATCACAGTTTTCGCTTACCATTTCACAAGCATAATAAACACTACTGAATGACGCAAATCTATCTGTGATCGGTAACAGTGACCAATATAGCAATTTTCCCAATTAATCGGTTTGAACTTCATTTGCACATTTCTATTCGTTAATTTGAAATGTTGCGAGAAATTTGATTGGAATATAAGTAGATATCTCTTTCAGTAGATAATTTTTGATGTTGATATTAAAGATTCATTGAGTTAAGCGTTGATAAAAACAGCGGTTAATTTACGATATGGGCTTATGATGGTAGTCTGTTTATAAGATTAAATCGTTACTTTAAGTGTCACTAGACAGTATCTACCTCCAAAATCGACCGTTAGTTACTTTATAACCATCTCCTCTTCACAGGATATCCGAGGGTCAATTTCTTATATCATTGATATGTGATAATCTGACGAAGGCTCACTATAGCTCAGTCAACTTTTGGCAAGGCCTAATACCGTTTTGCTTGACTCTCGCCGTCACAATCCCTTTTAAAGCATAGTTCATATAGTATCCACGCTTGATACAGTGGCGTAACGACGTTTCTTGGACCCGCCCACAGCCCGAAAATTAGGGCCCCTTCTTGAGTGTCGAGCTTTCAAAAAGTATGAAAGCATCACGAAGGTTACTACTTTTCCCTTTCATATTTTATAGCAATGCGGATTGTCCCCGCTCTTGATTACGTTTTGTCGCACATACATGGCTCACTCCTCTTAACTGCAATGCAGGGCCTCAACTCTTTTAGAGAGTTTTCAATACCAAAAATATGAATCTCTTCGCAAAATTATAACATTATACACGACCAGATTAATCAAATTATAGGATTTTACAGGACTCATAAATTATTATACTTAGAAGGTGAATAATTTTATTTCATTCAGAACGTAAGAGTTAAGACTCTTTAAATGAGCGTTACATCGCACCCAGATCTAAACAAATACTGAAAGGTTCACACAGACAAACATTTAGATTTACTTGAAAAAGTGACTATAAATTAAATGATACTTTAAGCAAAAAGAGACCTAAGTGAGTGAAAATGACCAAATCAAGCTATTTAAAAGGGTCAGGTAGGAAGAGAAGTGTTCAGAGTAAACTGACTTTCAAAATTTTTCTTATAATTAATAGGACTGTGAGAGTATTCGAAAGATCGAATAATATTCGAAAATTTCGAATCGAGTATTCGATTCGAATGACTGAGTTGGCCATCTAGTATTCGTCGAGTAACTGTGACATGGCGTTTAGTAATAATTCCAGCCACTAGAGGGCACATAGCATTAAAATACGGTAAATTCCACAACTGCAACTGCGCGGTAAAATTCTGTAGATTCCACAACTGCAACATTGCAGCAGCTGGAAGCCTGGAGTGTAGATTGGCGTTGGGCTTGGGCAAGCCGCGTTTTTTACGTTATAGTAATAGTTAGGACTAAGGTAATACTAAAACTATGGCTAGCAATAGAAATAACGAGTTACTGGATGAATTTGGAGTCCGAGTTACCGACGAAGAGTCGAGTCAATCAAATTCGATCCTCGAAGGATATGTTAACCCTCTCACGACGAAGCAAAATGCCAAGAGAATTAGCGTGTGGGAATATTTTGACGAAAAGGATTCCAATCCATCAATTTGTTTAATAAATGACTGTGCCACTAATATAAAGAAAATATGTTGTTCTACAACTTCAATGATAAATCATCTGAAATCAAAGCTTGTGGAAGCATACAACATAATACAAGCCAAAATATTACAAAAAAACGTAAAGTGGAGGAAAAGGTTCCTATCTTTGGAGAAACTCATATCTCTGAACTCTTTGAAAAGAAGACTGAATTTAAGAATGATCATTCTAAAGCCTAAGAAATAACAAAGTCAATTGCATATATGATGGTAGTTGATCTCCGGCCGTATTCGATTGTAGAAAATGTTGGATTTCAAAGACTGCTCCATGCTTGCGAACCTGGATAAACACCTCCGTGTCGAACAACATTTTCGAAAAGAATTACACCAGAACTCTATAATGAAGTACAGGCTAGTGACAAGAAGGACCTAAAATAAATTCAACGTGTTAATGATGCAATCTGTGGAGTCCACTGTCCGAGTTTCACCACCGACTTTTGGATATCAAGCCAATTGGACAGCTATATGTCATTAACCTGTCACTTCATTAATAGAGAATTTTCCCTGAAATAATTGACCCATGCCTGCCACCCGTTTAGTGAGAGTCATACTGCGGAAAATATCCTTGGTTATATGGAGTCGATATTCTTGTCTTTGAAAATTAACAAAAAGCTACCTGTCTGATGGTGGACGCAACATTGTTAAAGCTGTAAGAATGTCTGAATGAAAACACCTTTCATATTTTGCTCACACACTAAATCTTGTTGTGAAAGATGCCTTAAAAGAATCTGAAAATGAAAACCTGCTCTCAAAATGAAAAAGTGATAGCTTAAAATGTTCGGCTAGCGAGAAATTTTGTCTCTTCAGACTTTTTCCATTAGTGCTACACGACTTCGTTAACGTATGCACAGAAGATTGGAAAGTTTACATGAAATAACGTGATATTTGCGACATTTTATTTGTGAAAAAATTCCCTTGCAACGAATTAGAGCTCGGAATTTTCGATTAATTATCCACAAATTGGTGGATAATAGATTATTTATAAAAAAAATTGTGGATTATAATACGATTTAACATGTAAGTTCTGTGGATAATTTTCGTGTATGGATAAAGATGAAATAAAGTGGATAATTGATCGAAAATGCCGAGCTCTACAACGAATAGACGAATAAGAAATAATGATTGCCGATTTTCTCGATATTGTGGAAAGATATGGTGCAGAATGTTTAACACCAAAATGTCACTATTTGATTCAATACCCTAATTTTATCAGAAAATTTGGGCCACTTTTCCCTATATCATGCATGAGGTTTGAAGCGAGGCACTCATTTTTCAAAGATATAGCGGAAAACTCTAAAAATTTCAGAAACGTTACAAAAACCTTAAAAGTCAGAAATCAAATGTTTCAATGTTACAATTCATTGAGATCTAAAATAAATGGCATCAAAAAACGAACTACGAGAAATTGTTAAAAATGAGCGGTTTTCCCAAGGACCTGCAAAATTTGCTAATTGAGAACTTCCCAAAAAAGAGTTTTCAATTCCGTTAACTCAGCTACTTATGACAACGTTTCTTAATCTAAGGAATCCCTACTTTTTATACATTCAATTAACAATTTGCGCTTATGGTTTGTCGAGATTAAGTATTTATTAATTATTGATTCTCTTGTTATTATTTGTGGCTTAGATTTTAAATCAAAATGCTTTGACAAGCGACTTCATTCTTTCGAGCTACAATCAGAATCTAACCAATGGGCATTGTTTAAAGAAGAAAAAGAATTGCATTATCACAGGCTGGATAAATACAAAATTTGTGATAAGTTCTATGTGAATTGCAGATGAATGTTCTTTTAAACAACAGAACAACTGAAATTTTTCATTGTTTTCTAATTGTCTGGATTCACTTCAAAATTAATAAAAATAGAAGACCTTATTTAAGGAAAAAAGATTTATAACCCGCAGTATTATAATTTTCCATGTTTAATTTCAAACGGTGTTTGAAAAGTGTTATTTTACATCGAATCTTAACCCTAAATTGGCCGAAAAAACTCCAGGTAATAAAACTCTCATTTTGGGTGTTTTTACGGAGTAAAAGACGTGTTTTCTCAAATTACACAATTTAAACACAATTTTAACACTTCCTTTCTTAGAGTGTACCGTTGGGCCTCCGACAAAGAATGTGGTTCATGCACGATGGGGCACCATGATGTGGATTGGTCGAGGCAGAGTTATTGCTTGGCCAGCAAAATCGCCGGATCTCAACCCGTGTAATTTTTTCCAGTGGAGCCATCTGAAGGACTTGGTGTACCGTACTGAAGTTCTAGATGTCCAGGACTTAAGGCAAAGAATCGTCATCCTGCAACACGCCAGGAATCTTCGAATGTGTTCTTGAGTCGTTTAAAAGACGCGCGCAAGTTTTCTTAAACGTTGAAGGAGGTCATTTTGAACAATTTTTGTAAATGCTGATTAAATAAATTATGTTTCAAGGTTAGGGATAAAACGAATTTCTAAGGGTTGGTTAGTTCCATAGTGTCACAATTTACACAAAGGTTACACTACGCCTAACATAGCACTCGGCTGTTACAGCAGATCCCGTTTATTAGTACGAAAACTAAATTATCTAGCCCAATTCTGTTTTGAATCACCAAAAATTAAACTAGGAATTTATAAATTTAATTTTAAAATATATTTATTTGTTTCATCTTTGTCGAAAGATTTTTTATCACATTACAATTACAGGATTGTAAAACAAAATATTTTTATTATTTTTTGACATCATTGAAACTGCTATCACATTTAAAAAAATGTTAACATAACATATATTGGAACAATATCAAACTATTTTATCACATTTTAAATTAAAATTAGGAAAAGCGTTTTCACATTGGTGTAACATCACGAAATTTATCACGTTTAGAAACTTGTTGTAATGCAATGGTATTTAAAAAAATATTTCTTTAAATTTTTAAGAATTTCCTTGGTAGAGGTTTGTTATTCAGATTCGTCTTTTTCTCATTTAGATCAGACGCATCACACGAATAGTTGGTCAAAAGAAGCCGAAGAAGTTTTTTAGTAAAAGTTCTGAAAGTTTTGAACTGCCACATTTACAATCTAATGCTCTTTTAAAATGAGGTAGTTCCCATATAATTCATCAGAGCCTTGTTTCCAGGGAAAAGATGGAATGAGGCTTTCATCAAAACCACAACGAGACTCAACAAACAAACTAAAAATATGGTTGGGTAATTGAGAGAACCAATTTCCTGCTGTTTTATCAAAGTGAATAAAGGTGCTTCTGATGGAGTAATTAACATTTCAAGGCAGTCTAAGCATTCTGTGGTTTCTTCAGCAACTTTTGCAATATATCCCCCAATTTGGGCCACTGATAGATTCTTTATTGAAATCCTGCAATTGTCTAGAAATAGGAAATTTTTAGCTTAGTATTGCCAAAAACACAGTATTGCGGATACCTTTTGTTGAAAGCGTCTCAATTCGTTTAAGCAAATTGTGGAGGTACGGTGTTAATTTTGGCTTTTCTATTTCACCAACGAATGTTTTCAGTTGTGACATCTTTTTCTGGGTTACGCTTACGTCTCTTGTGGTTTCTAATATTTCTAGAATTGATTAAATAACAATATTATTTTATTCATAACATCGTTTTTTCAAACTAGTAAAAATAATATTACCTAAATTTTTGGACTCGCTACCTCTGTTGCAATTAGAAGC
Organism: Phalangium opilio; assembly: GCA_019434445.1. NCBI lineage: Eukaryota > Metazoa > Arthropoda > Arachnida > Opiliones > Phalangiidae > Phalangium > Phalangium opilio. The sequence goes on along the minus strand of JAEQBA010001460.1, from coordinate 86,758 downwards.
TGGTGATGCTTTCAGAATACCAATTTTCAAACTGTGTTCTAAACCTTATAAACAAGACCGCGCATCCAGTGTGTCATTGAATCCACACTTCCCCGCAAAATTGAAAAGGATTCCTCAACTGCATCGCTGGATAATTTGCGGGTTAGCACGAAATTATAGCCGCTTTGTAGCAAATGCTGGACTAAGGCTATTGTTGAATGTGTAGTAAGTGTTACTGCGTCGAAAGTTTCGCTTGTTAGTTTTTCATTTTTGCAAGTTGAATTATTTTGAATTATTCCTAGGAAAGGAAGAAATTCCTCTGTCAGCCAAGTTAATCTCTCATCAATAATATCACAGAATGGAAGCTGGTTGTCATTTCTGCTAAAAATTCCAAGAGTGGTATTGCAAACGTCATGGATCTCCCACCACTTTCGTACCATTTCCATGAAGTAAATGGTGTACTCCAAACTCTCTTTCTCTTCACTGTCTACCATGTTCAACTTTAAAAGGGTTGTTAATGCTGGCGTTACTGGTTGTGAAAAAAGTGTTACTGCCCGTATTCGAGGGATAGACCATCTTTCGAGTCAAATTGCTCACTTGTTTGACAATAGAGCCCTTTTGCATGATGTACAGTTTTTTTTATGAAATCTGATTTAATTACGACACCCATATATAAAAATTCTCTAGCAAGAAATTGGTTTCTCAAATTTTTTAATTCATGAGATTGATCAAAAGCAAGAAACAGTGGCGTTTCTGGGTCCACTGGGTGCGGAATTTCATGTTTAAGCTGCCCATTACCAAAGTGTTTAAATGAGGCAGCATTGGTTTTTCATTATCTGCGACGACTCTCAAAACTTTCAGTCCACATTCTTCGACTGCCTTAATTACTGGATTTGTTATTTCGTAAAGTTATCTAGCATCAAGATTAGCTATAAAAAAGTAAGCCACTGGCAGTTTAAACGTTGTTGAAAGGCCATGAAAAACAAAACACAGCAAATGGGTTGCTAACACATCTCCAATTCCATCCTTTTCTCTAAGAGTGGTTCTGACAAAAAAGTGGTCTAGGGTCTCGTCATAAATTTGCTTTTGTTAAAATTGACATTTCATCATGAATGAGAAAGCCTAGCCTTTCGTGATAGTTCTTAAGTTTATCTGCCTCTGCTGTTAACCGCTCTTTGACTAAAGTTAGAATTCTTTCGTCACCAGTAGCGTGGCCTATATAGTTCTTCAAATTTGTACGATGTGGCAAGTGTAAAATCTTAAGATCTCGCATAAAACAATAGGCATTCGGTTATTTTTTGAATATCAAGGAAAATATTCTGAGAGTTGCCTCCTGATAAGGAAACGTTTTCTTCCCAAAAGCTTGAAATTGTTCTAAAAGGAACTTTGCTTGAGTATTATTGGCTAGACATTGCTCCTTAATTTTCTTCAATTGCAAAATTACTTTACTAAGCAGTTCTTTCTTTAAATTCATATTTGCAGTAGTCAAATATTTAGTCTTCTTCCGCAATGCTTGTAATTTTTTTCTTAAATTATTAATTTGCCTGGAAAACATTTGGGCTGTCTTTTTGACTGTTACTTTCTGTTGGACTATTATGGAAGTGATGGAGCGGCAAGTAAACGTAATAAACTTTTATTAATATAAATTTAAATTAACTGGTTAAATAAACATAACACTTAGTTTCGAAAATTAAGCATATCGTTACTAATAACACACGGCGGCACACACGAGTGGACTAACTGACTCCCACACGGTCTCGGAAAACTCTAATGAAAACTAAACCAAGATCCTTCTCATTATAGTTCGGTTTGATTCAGTTCTTATCTGATCAAGGTTAAGTCTAGGCTGGTTCAGTTCAATTCAGTTCATTTCATTGAGTACCTTTATCTCGGAGAACTAACTTATACCAAAAGTACTATAAGAAACCCCCCTTCGGGAGGAAAGTATACAAAGGCGAGTTTTTCCCGATACATCCTCGTACCGCGAATGTCCCCGCGCACTTATACAGCCGTAAACAAAGTTTAAACAAGACGGCCCAAGGGCTCGTAATAGTAGCCATATCGTACGAGTGAATAGCCCCTCTATACCGTACCCTAATGAGTGGATAACCCCTCTATACCTTACCCTAATGAGTGAATAGCGCTATCTTTTTCAATGCTTAAATGATTTACCGTGCATAAAATCAGAGTCAATAGCCCCTCGATTCCCTACTCTAAACAGTGATTAAATTATAACCGTATAAATTTACTTATGCTGTAATTCTAATATTCCGGTGAATCGAAGAACAGATAGTTTTTAGTGATAATCCCCTCGATGAGTTTACAACATAGACTTATGCCGATGCACACTTATCGCATCTTATAAATTTCTAACAAGGACTTATGCCCAGAAACTTTTGAAAGAGAAAGTTTAGTAATAGTGATTACGCATTTTAGTGATTATCCCCTCGAATTACCTTTAGCAATGCTAAAATGATCAAACGCATAACGCTCATTTAACACTATGTTAGCTCTATCTAAACCCACATTTGAATTAACCGCCAAAACGTTCCAATCAAACATAACATAGATGACGATAGCTACCGAACGAGAACGAAACACATGAGGAGCGCGGTAGGAAACGGGGAAAATCGTTATCTATTTAATTAGCACATACATAAAAAAATAGAAAGAAAATAAATATAAAAACCCCAAACATACAAATTCATAAGTATCCGACTCCACAGATAAAAATTCAAAAGTTTCCGACCCCACAGATTAAGAGGTACCCCACCCTACATCACCCCGACATTTTAGAGATAAGAATAAATAATAAAAAACTCGGAGTTTCTATCAAGTCTCTATGGTTCATTGGTAGAATGGCTGTCTTCCACGCCAGCGACCCGGGTTCGATTCACGGGTCTGACCTGAAAAAATTTTAATTAAAATTAAATCTCAAACCGAGCCCAGTAACCCCTATGGGTGGGTTGTGGTAATATAAAGTTCCTTTTAAGCTAAAATCTGACGATAACGAAGCGAAAACTCCGGCCACAACTACTACTACTACTACTACTACTACTACTACTACTACTACTTTTACGGCTCGGGTCAAACTAAAAGCCTATCGTATACTACGATATGGCTAAAAATAGGGCCGCGCCGCGTAGAGCGTAGGAATACATTCTCTGATCTCGCGACTGCGTCGGCTGCTTAAGTTAAGTCAATTTCACAGACTCGTAATTTTAAACTTTTCCAATGAAATAATTAATGCAGCATTTTTAGATTTTGATGATAATCAATCATTAATAAACAGGCAGTGACTCGATTATAGGATTTTCATAGGTCTTTGCATAAAATTTGAATTAAACCCTTACATTGCCAAGGTATATGACTAACACTATACATAGATAGATTTTAAAATGGTGTTATTATCTAACTCGAAATTTTGTTCCTGTTTTCATAATTTTCATCTTCTTGGCTTCACAACAAACTAGATTTTCGTTTTTCGTTCCGAAATTACCGTATGTGAATATTTATTAGCAAAATCAGGAATCTTCTATTTCTTTACGACAGACGGCTTAGCAGACTACACTAGTTTGAAGCGCTTTTTGCTCTTTCCCTTTCCAACGACCATATCAAAGGACAGTACCTTGTCCATGAGCAATAGTGCCTGAATATGGTATTTGGCGGTTCGAGGATGTCTCGCGTGTTTTAACGTTATGCCTATGGCGCCTTGTATACTTCCCTCCCGTAGGGAGGTTTCTTATATTATTTATGCTTATACTAACACTTTCCTAATAACTGGGGTTGCTTGGGTGCTTGCATCTTTCCATTCACTTTCATTTGAGCTTGAAAATGCAAATTTATTTGTTGACGCGCTTTTTTCCCTGCTTTCACTGTTTCCAGTTGAGTTGACTAGATGGTTTTTTGGATTTTCATTACCACTAACAGATTCATGGCTCCCAAAAGAGCAAGGGACTCTGGCAGGAGTAAGATCGCCATGAGTCTCAGTACATCTTGTAACAGGTGAAATGTTACTATTTAGGTGTACGGGACAACTGAGTGGACTAACTGACTCCCACAGGTCTCGGAAAACTCTAAAGAAAACTAAACCTAGAAACTTCTCATTATAGTTCGGCTTGATTCAGTTCTTATCTGATCACGGTTAAGTCTAGGCTGGTTCAGTTCAGTTCAATTCATTTCAATGAGTACTTTTATCTTGGAGAACTAACTTATACTAACACTCCCCCTCTCTGAGATCAACTATAACATGTGTAACATATCACAGCAAATTAGGAACTTAGGTCGATTTAACAATTTTGTAAAAATATCCGCGACATTAGCTTTAGATGGAACAAATTTAACATTAAAATATTTTTGTTCTAATTTTTCTCTCACAAAGTGGTACCTTATATCAATATGTTTTGAACGTTGATTTTCAATATTGTCATTTGTAAAGCTAATTGCCGATTGACTATCACTATACAAGTTGGCGCAGGAAATTTGACCATAAATAGTTCTAATTCATTTACGATGGGCTGTAGCCATAAAAGTTCCTTAACTGCTTCTGCGATTGCCACATATTCCGCCTCCATCGTCGATAAAGATACTGATTTATGCTTCAACCACCGCCATGTTACTGGTGCTTGTCCCACGAATGTAACGTACCCGCACATCGATCACCTCGCATCACGATCCGATGCCCAATCACTGTCGGTGTAAATTCGTAGCGAGAGATCGGTAGATTTCTTGTAAATGATTCCTTGACTAGACGTGGTTAGAACGTACCGCAGCAATTGACACAAAAATCGCCAGAGTTTCTACCCTGGGTTACTACTAAATTGTGCGAGTATAACGATGGAGAACAGGATATCTGGTCGCGTACGTTGTGCCGGAAAAAGTAAAGATCCCACTAATGATTTATAGGGATATTGACTCACTTCTTTCGTGTCCTCTTCTGTACTCGTACTGTCGTTCCTCGTTAGAATGGCGCTCTCAGGAATCAGTAGACTAACAGGTTCTTCACAAGTGATGTTGAACTTCTCTCCAAGCTTCTTAATATATGTTTCTTGATGTAGCTTCACAGTGAAGTCTTATTTTGTACTAAAATCTACTCCTAAGAGCTTTCGAATTGGTCCTAAGTTCTTTATTTCGTAGAAGGTTGACAGGGTATTATGAAGGTCTTGTATATCCTTGCTTGCTACCCAAGAACTACCAAATCATCAACGTATACTAGGATAATCGCCCGGTATGGTACAAAGTATACACAGTTTGTGCCGATGAGTTTCGTAAGGCCCATTTCCTTGAAAGTTTTGTCTAACTCCAAAAACGAACGGCGTCCACTCTGCTGCTGTTTGCCCTCATCAAATCCCGGTATCATTTTCGTGTAAATTTCGTAGTCTAAATTCCCATATAAATATGCATTCTTGACATCGAAATGGTTGTGGACCCATCCAAGTGGCACGACTAATATTGCAATGAAGAATCTTATTAGGGAAAATTAAACGACCGGTGAAAAAGTATTGTCGTAATCAACTCCTTCGGTTTGTCCAAAACCTTGTGCTACAAGTCATGCTCGGTATTGTATAATATTGTTTCAAAGCACATACCCATCAACATCCGATTACTTTCTTGTTAGCTGGTTTCTCGGTTACTTCTATTACATCTCGTTCCTTGATGTTGTTGACTTCATCTTGCATTGCTGCCGACCATTCGGATTTCTGTGGTGTGTGTATGGCCTCTTTATAGTTTCGGGGTACAATGATCTCAGTGCAATGTGCCGCGTAAATTTCGGCAATATCGTCTTCTGTAATCTTTGACATTAGGGCTTTTGTTTCAACCTTTTTCCTGCAGAGAATGGTGGATTCTCTAAACCCTTCCCGTCGTGGATGGGCTTGTACTTCTGGTTTCGACCTGAACTGTCGTCCTTTATCGTCATAGTGGTATGTGTCCGTCGTTTCTTTCGTTTTTCCACTTTTGCCGGCGGGTAACCCACCCTGTAATCCATTTTCAGGTTCCGCTTCCTGTGTTGTTTCTTCCTCATCATCATTTTCATTTTCTTGAGGTTTTTCTTCTTCTTCACTTTCCTCCCCGTCTCCGTCTTGTCCCCCTTCTGTATGGGTTTTGTCTGCAGCGAGTTCATCCGGATATTCCACATCTTCCTCCTTATCCAAACACCAGTTTAGAACTCCTTCGTCAGTCTTCAGCTGTAAGACTTCCATTCCTAACTGTGCTTCATCAAAAGCCACGTGTTTGGTTTCTACGGTTTTTCGTTTTTCTGGATAATATATCCGGTATCCTCTCGTTTTGAAAGCATATCCGCTTAGGATCCCCAGTTTCGCTCTTTGTGCTGTTTGCTCCTTCTCTGTTATTTAGGTAAGTGGACAAAAGCTAAACCTACAAATCGTTTCAAATACTTTGCACTCGGCTTTCGACCAGTCCAGTGTTCGAAGGATACTTTCTCTCCGAGTAAGGAGTGCCTGAGACTATTATTCAGGTATGTTGACGTGCGTACTATTTCTGCCCATAAATTAAATGGCAGTTTTGAATCGGCCAGGAGTGTTCTGGTCATGTCCAACAGCGTTCTGTTAACTCTCTCGGCGATGCCATTCATCTGGGGTGAGTACACATTGGTCCTTTGATGAATAATCCCGGATTCTTCGCATAAGGTGGTGAAATACTGGGCGCAATACTCCAGACCGTTATCTGTCCTGATGGCTCCGATTTTCCTTCCCGACTGATTTTCAACTTGCTTTTTAAATAGTTGAAAATAGTGAAAGACATCGTTTTTCTTTTCCATTATGTATAACCAGCTGAAGCGACTGTAGTCATCTATAAAGGTTACGTAGTACCGACCTCCCTCTATCGAAGTTATTGGCGATGGTCCCTACACGTCGGAGTGTACTAGTTCTAATGGTTTCGTGCTGCTAACGGTTTTAAGATTCGGATGATATTTCATGGTACTCTTACTTAAGGCGCAAGGCACACAGTCTCTAAATCACCATCTAACTTGTCCAGGCCACTAAGCATTTCGTATTTGGACATATACATCAGATCTTGGCCATTAACGTGTCCCAGTCTGTTTGATTCTCATATTGAATTTCGTCAATCAGGACTGCTGCGTTAGCCAATGTATAAAAATTGTCTTCCGTTAGGGGTGAGGTGAATGCAAATTGTCCCTCTTCATCATACGCGGTGTAAGCTGATCTGCAGATTACGCCTTTGTATCCGCCTTGATCAATCAACCGGCCCGAGATCAGATTTCTGCGCATGCTTGGTGTATATACGACGTCTTTCATTCTGAATATATCGTTACCATTGATCTGGATACGAATGTCGCCGGTTCCTTGTATGGTAGTCGTTCCTTCGCCGCAGGACGCTTTGGCTGATAATGGTTTGTAGTTTATAAACCATTCCCGTTTGTTGCAAAAATGGTGCGTTGCCGCTGTATCCAAAATCCAGGCGTTTGAGGTGATTGTTTCCGAACAATGAGCTGCTGCTAAAAACGTACCTTTCTGCGCCCTTCCTTCTCGTTGGAAATTCTCTCTGCGATTATTATTATATTTTCTCTGTGGTTTCCGACACTCATTTGCCCTGTGTCCCGTTTTCCACAATTGTAGCAGGCTCCTTGAAATCTATTTCGTTGAAATTCTCTATTCGGTACTTGAGGCCTTCCTTTCTGGTTATTGCGAGATTTCATCAGAGTCATGAATACGTCTGAGCTTTGCTCCTTCAGTTTTTGTTTCTCCGATTGTCTAGTATATTCGGCAATTAAAAGATCTATCTTCGTTGGTTGTTTCAAAACGATAAATTTGCTGTACCAAAGGGTCGTATGATTCAGGCAGTGATGAAATCAATTGGTAAGCGACATCCTTATCGAGCAATGTTTCTCCGGCTTCCTCCATTTGATCCTTTATGCTGTACACGCGACTAATGAAATCGGTCATCGTTTCTAGAGGTTCATAGTGTTTCGCTTTCATAGCTTTATTCTCTTAATCCGTTACTTTTAATTTTTGGGAGAGCTCAAATTTTTATAAGTGTTCCGACCGACTGAAAAATCGAAACCTTAAGTCCCCGTTCGTCGCGTAACTTATAAGAATCACTCCAATCAATAACAAAGTCACTCAGTTTTTTGCTTTAGACGAATTCAACGTTTTATTCAATTCCAATCAACTCAAATTCTTTTATTTTCAAACTGTTCCTTTACTTTAACTTTTCTTTTGTATTATTTTTTCCGTGGTATCTAAACCTTTTCCATTTCTTTTATTTTTCGTGGTATCTAAACCTTTTCCTTATTTCCATTATTATTTCCTAGGTTTCTAAACCTTTTCCATTATTCCATTATTTCCGTGATACCTTTTCCTTTTCCTAAGTTCCATTTTTTAATTATTATGTCCGAAGACTATAGCTCCTTGCCTAGGTCTGAGCTTCATTTATTTTTATTTCTTATGCCCGACTAAGGACTTCTAGCTTCTTCGCAAGCCCATTCCAAAGTGATTATTCTTTTTCGTCCAAGTCAGGACTCCTAGCTAGGTTTCAAAGTTCCATTTCAATTTTCAACCCCCATATTCAAAGTTCAGTTTATGTTTTTACCAATTTGCAATTTTGGCCAGAGCATCGGCCTTTTCCCTTATTATTCTATCCCCTCATTTTCTCTTTTATTTATCTTAACTTTCACTTTTCACTAATGCACGTGCATGTCATATAATACCCTGAATCTTTGATCTGTCCTATCCAAGCTAACAAGTTTTATTACTTTGTTTTTCAAGCGAACCGATCCCTTCGGTCAAAGATTCTGTTTAAAGCAGTTATACTTATTTTTCTTACACAAATATCCGACTAAAGCTTTCTATACTGTTTTTGCAAGGAACGATAATAATCCAAGGTTTACAAAATATATATAAAACACAAATGAATATAAACACAAATGAATACAAACTCAATAAACATGAATATTTTTGCGCGCGCGTGAATTAGGCCTAATTCTTTAAAACATTCAAAAAAAATGCACATCAATTCAAATTTCATACACTTATTTTCAACACTCCCCCCCTTGAACTACGTTTTAAGTAGTTCAAGAAAGAGAGTTGTCTTTCATCAACCTTTAAATTTCCAAATGATATAAAAGTTGAACGGGTCGACGTAGTCGATTACCGTTCGGCAGTCTTATCATACATGAACGTATGATTTCGTCCCTACCTCTCATTACTTGTTCTATTACAGCTAATTTCCACATTGCTCGTGGTTTCATAGCGTCTTCTACCAAAACAACATCATTTAATTTTAATTCTTTACTCGGTTCACCTTTCAATTGTGTTCGGTGATGAGCCGATCTCAACTCTAGCAAATAATTGGTTTTCCAACGGATCCAAAACCGATCCAAAACAGTTTGCCTGTATTTCAAGCGTTTAATAATTTCGCGTTTTGTTACCGTTGGCACATCTTCATTTGTAAACGTTTGTGATGGTAGAGTTGTCAGTCTTTTCCCCACTAGAAAATGAGCTGGCGTTAATGGCCTTGGCTCTCCTGGGTCTTCATAAATGTATGTTATAGGGCGGGAGTTTATTGTCGCTTCAATTTCAATGAGAAGAGTCTCTATTTCTTCGTATGTTAGGTGGGCTCTTCCTAGTATCTTGCGGAGGGGTTCCTTAACGGAACGCACCATCCTTTCCCAAAATCCCCCCCACCAGGGGGCCCTGTCTGCTATGTATCTCCACTTTATTTTTAAACTTCCATAATACTCCATTGCTTCTGGACTTCTCATTTTTTCTTGCAAGATTTTTAGATCTACGTCTGCGCGTTTAAAATTTGCCGCGTTATCGCTGTAAATTATTTTGACCACTCCTCTTCGCGCAATAAACCGTCGAAATGCCATAAGAAAGGCTTCTGTTGTGAGGTCCGTTACTAATTCTAGGTGGACAGCACGCGTTACTGCGCAGGTGAAAACTACGAAGTAACATTTTTTATCTGGTTTTGCATATATTGGACCACCGTGGTCTATGCCGCAAATTTCGAAGGGTGGAGCTGGGTTGATCCTTGCGTCCGGAAGTGGCGCCATTTCTGCTTTCATAGGCTTGGCTTTATATCGCTTGCATCTTGGGCATGAATAAATGACTTTATTCACTAATTGCCTAATCTTTGGTATCCAATAGTGTTCTCTAATTTCCGTCAATACTTCGCTTTTACCTGCATGTTTCAATCTTACGTGTGTTTGCCATCCAATTAAATATGATAGTTGATGAGTTCCTGACAATATCCATGGGTGTCGCTCCCGGTAAGTCATTTTGGCCGCGTCTAAGCGCCCTCCCACACACATGACCCCCTGTTTATCCAAAAACGGGTTCAGTGATGTGATACTTGATTTTCTCGATATTTCTTGTCCATTTTCCAAACTTTTTACTTCATCAAAAAATCTTCTTTTTGCGCTTTCTTCACCCAAAACACTTCAGCATTCATTACTTCTTCCCCTGTCATCGGACCCTTTTTTCTTTCTTGTACCTTATTTCTTGTGTTATGGATGAAACGCATAATCCACGCCGTTATGTTTAGGACTTGGTTCAAACTGCTATACTTTTTCAAATTCAATAACCCTTCATATTTCTGTACCGGATTCATATAAGCGACTACTTCTTTCTTTTTTAACTCATCCTGTATTTCAACCGGCAATTCTTGGTTTTCTCCAAAATTATCCTCTTCATTTACTAGATCTATATGTTCTCTAAGCCAAGTTGGTCCATGTAACCAAAGATCGCTTGAGGCGATTTCTTCTAAAGACTTCCCTCGAGTTGGAAGGTCAGCGGGGTTTTCTTTGCCCGGACAATGATGCCATATTTCTGGTTCCGTTCGCGTATGTATTTCGCGCACTCTGTTTTGGACAAACTGTTTCCATCGGCCAGGAGATCCGCGGATCCATGCTAATACTATTTCCGAATCTGACCACATTATTACTTTTTGTGGCTTAATTGTCAACGTGTCCATTAATGTATTGTTCAATCGAGCGCCTATTAATGCACCCGTCAGTTCTAGCCGTGGTATTGTTAATTTTTGATTCCCCAACGGGGTTACTCTTACTTTTGACGCGATCAGTATTGAATTAATTTCACCATTAGGATACATACATTTTAAATAGAACACTGTCGCATATGCACTTTCGCTTGCGTCTACGAAACCATGTAATTCTATTGCTTCTGGTTTCAAATCTAATTGATTCTTATAGAAAAACCTGGGTATTTCAAATTCTATCAATTTTGATAGTTCATTACACCAATCATTAAATTTTGTTTCTAAGTCTTTGGGTAAATCCTCATCCCAGTCTATTTTTCTAACCCACAGTTCTTGAAATATGAATTTTGCCCGGATTGTGAACGGGGCCAATAAACCCATAGGGTCAAAGATACGTGCGACAGCTCTCAGTACTCCTCTTTTAGTATTTTCTTTATTTATCATAAATTCCAAAAGTGACGTAACTTCATAAGACAAATTGTCTGTCATTTCATCCCATAACATCCCCAAAACCTTGGTATTTGTAGGATTAGGTAGACCTTTCTGTTCCTGACTTTTATCATGTGACCCCCACTTGGTTCTTATTTCTTTCGAATTACTCCTTATTTTTCTCAAATTCATTCCCGCTTCTGATAATATCTTGGTTGCATCATTGATTAATTGGTCTGCCTCATCGGGGTTATCCTTTGTCGTAACTAAATCATCAACATATCTATCTTTTTTTAAACTTTCACTTGCCGCGGGGTATTTTTCTTTTGTTTTCTCTAAGTGGTGTAAAATGGTCGCATTCAATAGGAAGGGCGAAGTGGTTACCCCAAAGGGGACTTTAGTCATTCGATACTCTACTAAATTTTGTTTTTGTGGGTGATCTAACCCCTCAATCCAAAGAAAACGCAAGGCGTTCCTGTCTTTCTCCGCGATCCCTATAGTGTGAAAGGCTTTGGCTATGTCCCCCGTTATTCCTACTTTTTTCTCCCTAAAGCGCACCAATATGCGAAAAAGGTCCGGCAGTAAATTTGGTCCTGCCTCCAAACAATCATTTAGCGAGGGCATGCCTTTTGCGTGAGAAGACGCGTCCTGAACAATTCTTAACTTTGTTGTATCTCTTTCCTCCCTAAACACTCCCTGATGTGGTAAATAGTATAATGGTCCCTTTGGTGGGGGGTACTCAAACTTACTTGGGACTCTTTCAATTATTCCTGATTCTAGTTGCTCATGAATAACCTCATCATACGCTTTTAACTTAATTGGATTCGTTTCCAATTTTTTGATCAAATTCCAAGTTCGCCTTTTTGCTACCTCATAATTATCACCTAGAAATTGTACTTCCTTTTTCCAGGGTAAAGCTACTTCATATTGTCCATTTTTATATTCAATTTTTTCATTAAACTCTTTCAATACTTCATTTTCTTCAATTCCTTTTGCCGAATGAGCATTATCCAAAATGCCAATCGACTCATTATCCCAAAAGGCTTTCATTTGTTTCGACAACAAGTCTTCTTCACTAACCGAATCCACCGATACTTTCATAACAGCTATAGCATGAGCTCCCACTCTATTTTTTGTGTCTTCCCCCCCATGCAGGGTCCATCCCAGTTTCGTATCTATCGCAACTAAAGATTCATTAATTTCTCCACCTTCCCCTGCGCTATTTTCCAAAAATAATCAGCTCCAATTAAAACATCTATTTTATCATCCTTTTCTCTTCTCTTCTTTTCTCGAGTGTCAGACAATTGATAACCTCTTTCTTTTAATTCTTCCACTATATGACCTGATGGCACCGCCAAAATTGTACCTGATATGGACGGGGTTTCAAGCGCCGTTATCTCAACAAGTTCTTCAGTTTCACTATTTTTCATGATAAGCTTAAATCTACGTCTGTTGGAAACTATGGGTGTTTCTCGTTCGAAAGGAAATACATTCAGGGTCTCGTCGCCTATTTCTTCTAACTTTAACTGATTTACGATTTCTTCTCTTACAAAGCATCTGTGGCTTCCCCCATCGAGTAAACACCGCACATTAGCTTCCTCCCCATTTGGGCCTATCATAACCGCTCTCAAGGTTTGCAAGTAAATTTCACCACCCCCTGTTTCTTCATCATGTGCTAATGCACTGTACGTTCCAACATTTTCATTATTACTTTGACTTGTAGATGGGTTTGATTCACCTGCACTATTTTGTTTTTGATTATCCTGATTTGCATCGTTACTTTCAGGAATTTGTCTGTCCTGTCTTCCATTAGGCCTATTAAACCCCTGCCTGTTTTGATTGTAAATATATCTATCCATATCCATGCAAAGAATTTTGTTGTGTGATCTCCCACAATTTTGACATTGTCTAAACTTTGTTTTGCAATGACTCGCTGTATGCCCACTTCTCAAACACAAAAAACACAGCCTTCGGCGTATTGCTATTTCCCTTTTTTCTTTTGCGGGAACTTTCATACAGGTATAATAGGGATGCGATTCATTACAAAACACACAATTGTAAGGATATCTGGTATTTGTACTGGGAATACTTAGAGCCGTGGCTGACGCCAGTGATTTTAGGTGGGTATTTTGTGAGGGCTTGGGTTTATCCTTTTGGGGTTGACTCTGCTTTATTTGCATTCTCCCTGTTCTATGTATAGCCATAGCCTGTTATTTTCTTTCTATTGTTTTCCTTAAAAAATTCAACACATTATCTACTGTCCAAGATCCCCTTTCTTTATCCTCTTTCCCAAAATCTTCTAACAAATCCAATGGAATTAATCCCCCTAAAATATGCGCGTATAATTCCATATTTTGAACTGTGAGTTGTCCTAACGCCTCTAAACTTCTAACTTCTATTTGGCAAGAATCGTGCAAGTGCCTCAATGCTTCGACATTAGTTGAATCATGAACTGGTTTTAATTTTAACAAATTATTAATTCGTGCACTAGTTATCATTTCTTTTCTACCATATCTTTCTTCTAAAATATCTGCCGCTATTTTAAAATGTTCTATACCGTCAATAGCCTTTTCGGCTTGACCTTCTAAATAAGAACGTAAATATATCAACTTAGCCGCTGCATCCAGTTGTTGTTGGTTGACTGCTACGTTGAACTGAGGCCAGAATCGTTGCCAGTTTTCTAGTCCACCGCTGAATCTCCTGATACTGATTTGAGGCAATTTCACAGTTGCTGGAGTTTGATTCCCGGATACTGTTGGCTGGACGCTCGCGCTGTTGTTTTCCGTCGTCGTCTCGTCTTCTTTGTTACTCGCGAGCCATCTTTTTGCACGCTCTGTCCAGTACGTTAAAAACTCTATCCAGTCTTCCTCGTCTTTCACTTCCGCAGTAAGTTTATCACCGTCCGTAATTAGTTTCGAGATTGTTTCGTTCAGTTTTGTAATTTTACCTTCCCTTGCCGACACTTGAGCTAAGTTGTTCGCAATTACTTCTTCATCCACTTCTTCGTTTCCCAGTTCAGTTTTTATAGCGTCTAAGGCTTTTTTCATAGACCGTCTTACGGCGTCCCGTTTTATTTTATTTCTTTCTAAGTCCGTTGCCATTTTTTTTTTGCTAATGTTTGTTATTAATCTAAAGGTTCTTACGTACACTCAATCCCGGGTTTCGGCACCATGTTTCGCTTTCATAGCTTTATTCTCTTAATCCGTTACTTTTAATTTTTGGGAGAGCTCAAATTTTTATAAGTGTTCCGACCGACTGAAAAATCGAAACCTTAAGTCCCCGTTCGTCGCGTAACTTATAAGAATCACTCCAATCAATAACAAAGTCACTCAGTTTTTTGCTTTAGACGAATTCAACGTTTTATTCAATTCCAATCAACTCAAATTCTTTTATTTTCAAACTGTTCCTTTACTTTAACTTTTCTTTTGTATTATTTTTTCCGTGGTATCTAAACCTTTTCCATTTCTTTTATTTTTCGTGGTATCTAAACCTTTTCCTTATTTCCATTATTATTTCCTAGGTTTCTAAACCTTTTCCATTATTCCATTATTTCCGTGATACCTTTTCCTTTTCCTAAGTTCCATTTTTTAATTATTATGTCCGAAGACTATAGCTCCTTGCCTAGGTCTGAGCTTCATTTATTTTTATTTCTTATGCCCGACTAAGGACTTCTAGCTTCTTCGCTAGCCCATTCCAAAGTGATTATTCTTTTTCGTCCAAGTCAGGACTCCTAGCTAGGTTTCAAAGTTCCATTTCAATTTTCAACCCCCATATTCAAAGTTCAGTTTATGTTTTTACCAATTTGCAATTTTGGCCAGAGCATCGGCCTTTTCCCTTATTATTCTATCCCCTCATTTTCTCTTTTATTTATCTTAACTTTCACTTTTCACTAATGCACGTGCATGTCATATAATACCCTGAATCTTTGATCTGTCCTATCCAAGCTAACAAGTTTTATTACTTTGTTTTTCAAGCGAACCGATCCCTTCGGTCAAAGATTCTGTTTAAAGCAGTTATACTTATTTTTCTTACACAAATATCCGACTAAAGCTTTCTATACTGTTTTTGCAAGGAACGATAATAATCCAAGGTTTACAAAATATATATAAAACACAAATGAATATAAACACAAATGAATACAAACTCAATAAACATGAATATTTTTGCGCGCGCGTGAATTAGGCCTAATTCTTTAAAACATTCAAAAAAATGCACATCAATTCAAATTTCATACACTTATTTTCAACACTCCCCCCCTTGAACTACGTTTTAAGTAGTTCAAGAAAGAGAGTTGTCTTTCATCAACCTTTAAATTTCCAAATGATATAAAAGTTGAACGGGTCGACGTAGTCGATTACCGTTCGGCAGTCTTATCATACATGAACGTATGATTTCGTCCCTACCTCTCATTACTTGTTCTATTACAGCTAATTTCCACATTGCTCGTGGTTTCATAGCGTCTTCTACCAAAACAACATCATTTAATTTTAATTCTTTACTCGGTTCACCTTTCAATTGTGTTCGGTGATGAGCCGATCTCAACTCTAGCAAATAATTGGTTTTCCAACGGATCCAAAACCGATCCAAAACAGTTTGCCTGTATTTCAAGCGTTTAATAATTTCGCGTTTTGTTACCGTTGGCACATCTTCATTTGTAAACGTTTGTGATGGTAGAGTTGTCAGTCTTTTCCCCACTAGAAAATGAGCTGGCGTTAATGGCCTTGGCTCTCCTGGGTCTTCATAAATGTATGTTATAGGGCGGGAGTTTATTGTCGCTTCAATTTCAATGAGAAGAGTCTCTATTTCTTCGTATGTTAGGTGGGCTCTTCCTAGTATCTTGCGGAGGGGTTCCTTAACGGAACGCACCATCCTTTCCCAAAATCCCCCCCACCAGGGGGCCCTGTCTGCTATGTATCTCCACTTTATTTTTAACTTCCATAATACTCCATTGCTTCTGGACTTCTCATTTTTTCTTGCAAGATTTTTAGATCTACGTCTGCGCGTTTAAAATTTGCCGCGTTATCGCTGTAAATTATTTTGACCACTCCTCTTCGCGCAATAAACCGTCGAAATGCCATAAGAAAGGCTTCTGTTGTGAGGTCCGTTACTAATTCTAGGTGGACAGCACGCGTTACTGCGCAGGTGAAAACTACGAAGTAACATTTTTTATCTGGTTTTGCATATATTGGACCACCGTGGTCTATGCCGCAAATTTCGAAGGGTGGAGCTGGGTTGATCCTTGCGTCCGGAAGTGGCGCCATTTCTGCTTTCATAGGCTTGGCTTTATATCGCTTGCATCTTGGGCATGAATAAATGACTTTATTCACTAATTGCCTAATCTTTGGTATCCAATAGTGTTCTCTAATTTCCGTCAATACTTCGCTTTTACCTGCATGTTTCAATCTTACGTGTGTTTGCCATCCAATTAAATATGATAGTTGATGAGTTCCTGACAATATCCATGGGTGTCGCTCCCGGTAAGTCATTTTGGCCGCGTCTAAGCGCCCTCCCACACACATGACCCCCTGTTTATCCAAAAACGGGTTCAGTGATGTGATACTTGATTTTCTCGATATTTCTTGTCCATTTTCCAAACTTTTTACTTCATCAAAAATCTTCTTTTTGCGCTTTCTTCACCCAAAACACTTCAGCATTCATTACTTCTTCCCCTGTCATCGGACCCTTTTTTCTTTCTTGTACCTTATTTCTTGTGTTATGGATGAAACGCATAATCCACGCCGTTATGTTTAGGACTTGGTTCAAACTGCTATACTTTTTCAAATTCAATAACCCTTCATATTTCTGTACCGGATTCATATAAGCGACTACTTCTTTCTTTTTTTACTCATCCTGTATTTCAACCGGCAATTCTTGGTTTTCTCCAAAATTATCCTCTTCATTTACTAGATCTATATGTTCTCTAAGCCAAGTTGGTCCATGTAACCAAAGATCGCTTGAGGCGATTTCTTCTAAAGACTTCCCTCGAGTTGGAAGGTCAGCGGGGTTTTCTTTGCCCGGACAATGATGCCATATTTCTGGTTCCGTTCGCGTATGTATTTCGCGCACTCTGTTTTGGACAAACTGTTTCCATCGGCCAGGAGATCCGCGGATCCATGCTAATACTATTTCCGAATCTGACCACATTATTACTTTTTGTGGCTTAATTGTCAACGTGTCCATTAATGTATTGTTCAATCGAGCGCCTATTAATGCACCCGTCAGTTCTAGCCGTGGTATTGTTAATTTTTGATTCCCCAACGGGGTTACTCTTACTTTTGACGCGATCAGTATTGAATTAATTTCACCATTAGGATACATACATTTTAAATAGAACACTGTCGCATATGCACTTTCGCTTGCGTCTACGAAACCATGTAATTCTATTGCTTCTGGTTTCAAATCTAATTGATTCTTATAGAAAAACCTGGGTATTTCAAATTCTATCAATTTTGATAGTTCATTACACCAATCATTAAATTTTGTTTCTAAGTCTTTGGGTAAATCCTCATCCCAGTCTATTTTTCTAACCCACAGTTCTTGAAATATGAATTTTGCCCGGATTGTGAACGGGGCCAATAAACCCATAGGGTCAAAGATACGTGCGACAGCTCTCAGTACTCCTCTTTTAGTATTTTCTTTATTTATCATAAATTCCAAAAGTGACGTAACTTCATAAGACAAATTGTCTGTCATTTCATCCCATAACATCCCCAAAACCTTGGTATTTGTAGGATTAGGTAGACCTTTCTGTTCCTGACTTTTATCATGTGACCCCCACTTGGTTCTTATTTCTTTCGAATTACTCCTTATTTTTCTCAAATTCATTCCCGCTTCTGATAATATCTTGGTTGCATCATTGATTAATTGGTCTGCCTCATCGGGGTTATCCTTTGTCGTAACTAAATCATCAACATATCTATCTTTTTTTAAACTTTCACTTGCCGCGGGGTATTTTTCTTTTGTTTTCTCTAAGTGGTGTAAAATGGTCGCATTCAATAGGAAGGGCGAAGTGGTTACCCCAAAGGGGACTTTAGTCATTCGATACTCTACTAAATTTTGTTTTTGTGGGTGATCTAACCCCTCAATCCAAAGAAAACGCAAGGCGTTCCTGTCTTTCTCCGCGATCCCTATAGTGTGAAAGGCTTTGGCTATGTCCCCCGTTATTCCTACTTTTTTCTCCCTAAAGCGCACCAATATGCGAAAAAGGTCCGGCAGTAAATTTGGTCCTGCCTCCAAACAATCATTTAGCGAGGGCATGCCTTTTGCGTGAGAAGACGCGTCCTGAACAATTCTTAACTTTGTTGTATCTCTTTCCTCCCTAAACACTCCCTGATGTGGTAAATAGTATAATGGTCCCTTTGGTGGGGGGTACTCAAACTTACTTGGGACTCTTTCAATTATTCCTGATTCTAGTTGCTCATGAATAACCTCATCATACGCTTTTAACTTAATTGGATTCGTTTCCAATTTTTTGATCAAATTCCAAGTTCGCCTTTTTGCTACCTCATAATTATCACCTAGAAATTGTACTTCCTTTTTCCAGGGTAAAGCTACTTCATATTGTCCATTTTTATATTCAATTTTTTCATTAAACTCTTTCAATACTTCATTTTCTTCAATTCCTTTTGCCGAATGAGCATTATCCAAAATGCCAATCGACTCATTATCCCAAAAGGCTTTCATTTGTTTCGACAACAAGTCTTCTTCACTAACCGAATCCACCGATACTTTCATAACAGCTATAGCATGAGCTCCCACTCTATTTTTTGTGTCTTCCCCCCCATGCAGGGTCCATCCCAGTTTCGTATCTATCGCAACTAAAGATTCATTAATTCTCTCCACCTTCCCCTGCGCTATTTTCCAAAAATAATCAGCTCCAATTAAAACATCTATTTTATCATCCTTTTCTCTTCTCTTCTTTTCTCGAGTGTCAGACAATTGATAACCTCTTTCTTTTAATTCTTCCACTAATTACCTGGCGGCACCGCCAAACTGTACCTAATATCCCACACGGTCTCAAGCTCCGTTATCTAAACAAGTTCTTCATTTCAGTATTTTTCAATGATAATCTTAAATCACGTCTGTTGGTTCTAGTTGTTTCTCGTTCAAAGGAAATACATTCATCTCGTCGCCTATTTATTCTAACTTTAACTGATCGTACGGCCTTCTCTTACAAACATCTGTGGCTTCCATCGAGACACTGAATTAGTTCCTCCCCATTTCCTATCGTAATCGCTCTTCAAGGTTTAAAAATTTTTTTGTTGCTGTTTCTTCCGCTTTGCCAAAGCTTACGACCAACGTTTCTCATATTAGTTTTATCTTGTAAGATGGGACTAGATTCAGCTAACCATTTTCTTTTTGATTAAAGTGAATTTCTTGATACACACCAGCGGCTGTCTGGTAGCGGTTTCTGATTTTCCTACAAAACGTGAGACGCTCGCGGTTGTAGATATCTATAACAGACCAGCAAGCGTCTTGTTGCGTGACCCCACAATGGAACGGCTAAACTAGATTCAAGACTCGGTGCCAGTGTCTATGGAACCAAAAATCAGAGCACTTCCAGGATCTATTACTAGTCCCTTTTTTCTTCTGGTTTTATTAGGTATTATAGGTATTAGATTCATTCAATAGAGAAATGTTGCGATATTTTCATTTTATTGGGAGGTACAGGCTAACTATATGTTTACCTTAAATAAAATAGAATTACCTTCGGAGAAAAATGTTGATATCAAGTTCCAGACATTGTTGAAAGAATTAGTGAAGATTTTCTTGATAAAATTTGGCAATTTTGGTGTTCTACGTTTTGAATTATCCAAATACAAGTGGACAGATTTTCTTAGCGACAAACAACAAGATATGATGAAAAAGGAAACCACCAAGAGAAATACGGTCTACAATGAAATTTAAGAGTGTAACAGAATATTTCTATCATTGATTAATTGATTGAAATATTGGTCATCCAATTTGTCTATAAAATTACATTGCCATCCATTTCTAAAAGTTGAGATACTTTTTTAATTTCCTGTTCAGGTTTCGAAGAAGCTGTGACGATCTTTTCGCAAAAGAAATAGCCGGGTAAAACTTTGATTTAAATTCTTCGTAATGGTAAAGCGTATTTTTTATCATCCAATACATATCTATGATCTGAAATTTATTTGTGATATACGTTATACCGAAACAATTAGCTTGCATGATATTTAATTTTTCCTTCTTTCAAATTTTGTTTTGAAATGGAACCAAAATTTGAAATCTACACATCGCTTGAGATTTTAAACGTACATTGGCCCAGAACTTGAAACGACTGTTGCTTATTTCGCAAAATCTTATGACGAAATTTCTGAAAATAAAAAGCAATATTTTTTCAAAAGTAGATCACATGGTTAAATTGATCGTCGATATCAATAATGTTAAAGATATAACAAACGTTGGAATGGGTACATAAACAACAATCTTGGTATTACGGATAGTTAAATGCAGCTCTACTCAATAATTGAAGCAAGTTCGTTAATAGCAAAAAAAACGGATTGCACCATGCAGATTCGGTGCAATTGAACATCTTTCCCGCTATCAATTAGGGCTTGAATTCTAGCTTTTGATTCGAGTCTCAACGGAGCCTCCGAAATGAACTAGGCCCATGCGTGTCGATTTTTATGTGGGGAAATATCCAGTTTCAATGAGGAAATATTTTTACCCTTTGTGTGTACGAGGTGGCGCTTTTATCACCGTTGCGACCAGGGTCTTCCATAAATTATCGTTTATATTTTAGGGGCCAATTATAAAACTTTTATGAAAGAGAAAGGTTTCACCTTTAAATTAACGTAATCTTTAGGGGCTATTCACTTTTTATTGAATCTATTGGTTAGATTGTATGGACAAAAAAAGTAATTATGAGATTTTAACATCGTTATTTTTTTCAGTAAAACAAAACTTCTTGAAGTTGCTAATTCACAGTTTTCATATACCATTAGAGGATTTTTTTACCCCTTCACAACATTTCACTTTTATCACCTCAACTTTTTTATCCTTTATTTCTTTGGAATGATTGTTTAATAAAGGTCTTCGGAAATTTTCTAAAACACTTTTTAACTATCCGCGACCTCGGCTTCACCGCTCTACGTCTATAACTTGCCCTAATATTGTAGCAGTCGACGGGGTCATGAGGCTGAACTTATGTTTATTTTACGGTACAAAAATCGCCACCAAGCGTTAAAACACGGCGAACTAAATTTGTTAAAAAAATATTCTCGCTTCGCTACACGCATTTCGGAGGCTCCGTTCTCAAGTATTGAAAATTTCTCGTATCGTGTATCGAGCCGAGTCTCGAGTACTCGAATCGAGCAGTTGGAAAATTTGTTTCGGGTATTTATAGATTAATGGGAATAGGTTTTCTAGTATTTCCACAATTATCTGTTAATTTATCGCCCTCATACTAGACATTTAGAGTAATTTCGATCATTACTTAGCTTTGACAGTGGAAGGCTCAATATTTTTGTAAAGATTTTTATTTATAATAATAAATTTAATTTATTACTCAATCTTCGTTATGAATTTATTTACATCATATGCATGCATCATGCATGATGCTATCATGCTATGTATTGGTCCAGGCCGGTTTGGGAAACTCTACGCCTATGATAAAAGCAGTTGCAACTTTCTCCCTGCCCGTCTTCAATGAGTCGGGTACTCTAGCGAACTCGGGTCATAGTGACGTAATAAGCGGATAAGTGCATTTCGAGTGCCAACCTGCCACCGCGAGAATTATCCCTATAGCCTATATGCTATAAATGTAGAATATTGAAACCAAAACACCCAAGAACTCGTCTATTATTATTATCAAATGGCCTGGTATATTAGTCCTAATTTTATAAAATGGCAAGTGTATTTTACTTTTTCGTTATGTAATCGAAAATCTCGTTTCTTCCTTCCCAAACATCAGCAATACCGCTCTGAAATATTTAGATTTAAAGAATTGTCATGAATAGGTGTACCTTACCATAAAAAAGCGCAGTTTTTCAAAACTGCTGTTCAAGAAATAGCGGCTTCTGTTTTAACAATATCAGTTTTTAGCTTGAGTGTTCAACAATTCGTGGCCCTACAGTTTACCTTGCCAATTAAGTACAACCAGGCCATCATACACCAACCTAACCTAACCTAACCTTACCTGACCTAATACTACTCGGCTTAGGATAACAATACCTAAACTGACCCTAATACTATTGGGGTTCAAATAACCAAACTTCACTTCACCTAACCAAACCTCACCTCACCTAACCAAACCTCACCTCACCTAACCTAACCAAACCTACAGCATAAACGACTGTAATTTTTCACTACTCGGTTGTACTGCACTTTTGGGAACTTCCGTAACGGTTTTCGGGAAACAGCTATTTGGGGAACAGCGGTTATGGAGACCGCTATTATGGGATCCGCTCATACGGGAACTGGTTCTATGAGAGTTTCTAGAAATGAACACGTTAGAAACTTAAGAACAGCCGTATGCTTCTTATTAAAGTTTCGTTAATGGTGGAAAATGGGTATCAGCAGAAGTATATAATACTTCTCTTCGAGAGAAGTGTGCCACAAAGTGGGGTAAGTGTAACGTCATTCTTCTCAATATCGGAACATTTGGAGCAAGGTTACTAAACCGAATCACATACGCGATAAATAGTTCCCTCATCATTACTCTATTAGCGCTTAAATATTTGGCAAAGACGCGCTTGTGGATCTTTGTCTCACCTCAAGGGTTTGTGGGATGATTGTTGGGGATTTATTGCCAAACAATTATATAATTCACCCTAACACGGTGCGATGCCCATCTGAAGTTTGTTGAGCGGGAGAGCAAACGAAAAGGGGATAAGCCCGGGAAGAATGACTTTACATAACTAAAGTATTAAGAAGATGCATAGTGTCATCCTTCTTTTATTACCCCCTTCTGGTATCACGGATATATGGATTTTAAAGAAATGATAAGCATTCCTTTGGAAATTTATTTTTTACTTGAAGTAATAAACGGCCAAATAAATACTTACTTCGTAGGTGAACACCGAAATTATGGACCCATTAAACCCCACATTTCTTGTATAAGAGAAAAAAACCAGAAATATTATTTTTCTAATTTTAAAATGAGTACTGCTAAAGAAAGTTAATCATTGTGAAAGGAAGAAGAGGGACCACGGTCTGATAGCTCCCGTGTTAAAGTTTTAATTTAAATATAACCATTTAAGAACTCCATGAAGATAGCAGTACTCATTTTGAAAAAATACTTTCGAAAAACCATGAATCAGAATTTTAATATTTATGAAATCAAGAAAAAATCACTCGAAATTGAGTACCTATCGTTGGCGTAATTGACACAATAAAGTGAGATTTTTTCGACATCCTAAAACGTGGAAAGCATTACGAATTATCATAGAAAAGTAATTATCATTTGTCCTTAACTTGCCAAACTGTATGGTGCACTAACAATCATTTCGAATTAATTTTGTCTTGAAATATGCTCTAAATAAAATAATAGTAAATTTCTACACTTAAACATTTGGGAAACAAATCCGGTTCAGTCAAATTTATTCCCAACTTAATTAAAGAGAGGGTGAAGTGGAAAATCAAGTGATTTTTTATCGATTCTTCTACCAATTTAAAGAACAGTCTGCATTGTGAAACATTCAGGAAATACTTCCGAATGATTTTAAAATTCAAATTAGGTTCAGATTTTAAGGATAATTTTAAGCAAGGACATCTGACCAATCGCGTAATGCCCTGCCTTTTTGTTAACAAAACTCTCGTGGCACGTTCCGAGTTGAATGAAATTTATCACGTGATTTTATAAAATTAGGCGCGCGACGTGACAATCGTGGCGCCAGACATGAAGCGTGCCACGTGAATTTTGCTAACAAAATGGCAGGGCGTTACGCGATTGGTCGGCAGTCCTTGTATAAATTTATCCTTAAAATCTGAACCTAATTTGAATTTTAAAATTATTCGGAGTCTGCATTTCCTGAATGTTTCACTATGCAGACAGGTCTTAAAATTGCTAGAAGAATCGATAAAAAATCACTTGATTTTCTACTTCACCCTCCCTTTAAATTAGTCTAATTGTTAGGATTCTTTAATAGAATTGTGTCTACACTTTTGAGAAAATTAGATTTTTACCTCTTGAAACTATCAATTGCAGTACAGTTTTTCTGAAGACATCCTTTCTACTGAAGATATGGGAATCCGTTTTCCACTTTGAACGTGCACACAATAAGTGCCTCAAAAAGTACCCAAACTCATTTCTAAGACGCGTAGTTGAACCATAAGTAACGTAACAAGACTAAGCATGATTCCATTGTTAAATCTTTCGTAGAAATGACCAATTGCAAAACAGAACCAACAGTTATTAACACCAAAGAGTAACATGGCTTTAGAGTTGCACTGTCACGTAAAACTCCCATATATAGTATAAGATGGGCAGTTGGTAGGGCTGTTCACGAGTCGAGCTGAGCATGCTTTTTAAAAGCTGCCCGGCTCAGGTTGAAAAACGGCGGCTCGACTCGAGCCAAGCTGGCTCGGTTAGCATGTAAATGTATAACAAAAATTGTTACTACCAATGAAAGACTTGAGAACGACTAGAAATGCTATCCCATGTTTAGGAATATAGTGGTTCAGTAAAACCCGCTCGATAAAAAGTGAAGAAATCGTTTTATGCTCACGGTTAGAGGCGAGAGAATGCAAATTTCTCCACGCTTTATTTCATGTAAAAATACGCATATTGGTGGTGAGAAGAAAGACTAAATGGAAAGCACTATTTCAGTGACTAAGCTCTCGAGTCGTAGTGGCTCGATTTCTGTCGACTCGGCTCGACCTTAAAAAAGCTCGTTCGTTAATTAATCGAGCCAGCTGGCACGAGCTCGTGAACAGTCCAAGAAATTGGAAAGTAACCTTGCTTAAGTGATTTGGCAATATTGGAAAGGTTCTATTGAAAGGGTCATACTTACTGTTACTATGATATTTATTGCGTGTAATTGTTCGTTGTGTGGACGCCACGCTCTGTTTGCTTAGTTAAGATCCATATTAGTACCATCAAGCTCCGATTAAACCGCTTTATAGCTAAAACTAGTTTTCCACAAAGGTCACTCTGTTACTCTTAAAAAGCAGGAACGTGCAAAAGAACACTTTTAGAGTTCGAGCTGCATTAAAAAATTGCGGTCAATAATGCAAAAAGTCTTTCTTGCTTAATAACGCCCGTACCCTGCCTGGTCCGCACCTTTCAAGCAATTTTACTATTATTTAGCAAATGGGTTTGCTTTATCCTATAGACCGGTATAATGCTATTGAATATGGAAGCTACAAAGTTAACCAAACATGACCTACCATGCTGACGGTTGTTCCATTGATAATAGTTAAAAATGAAAACTATTGATACGATTAAAATTCTTCAACGCATTGAAAACGTAATTTAATATTATTTTAAGTTATTGAATGGAACATTTCTTATTTTAAAATATTTAATTTCCATTATTTCTATTATCATGCCGTTTAATTGCAACGTTAATTAAACTATATCGACCGCTTGTGTTTCATATAAACCGTTTCAGACAAGGAATCAGCGTGAAGTTCAAATGGGAGTACACTCGGTGTATAAAGCGGAAGCCAAGGGAAGAGGCAAGGAGTTTGCGGGCCAGCGGTTCGAGAAACAGTGCGAATAGAAGGGGTGACATTGGACAGCCCTGTTTTAGACCCACCTCGCTAGCAATAAAATCATTGAAGACGTCGCCCAGGTAGTATCGATAGTTTGTAGTCCGATAAAGCTCCTGTAGGTTTTGGACGAAACGTGTGGGCACATCGAGTTGGGTCAAGGTTTCCCGGAGTTTAAGACGATTGACGCTATCGTATGCCCGTTTTAAATCTAAGAAGGCGACGAATAAGCTCCGTTTTTCAAGATGGCTAGTTTCGATCAATTGGGTGAGTGTGAAGAGATTGTTGGCACCCCGTCTATCTCTGCCAAATCCGTTTTGCAGTTCCGACAACATGTCATTCGTTGCAACACACCTTTCCAACCGACTCTTGAGAACTGACATATAGAGCTTTGAGACGCATTGCGACAGCGCTATTGGACGATAGGATAGAGGGTCCTTCGGGTCTTTGGAGCCCCCTTTGAAAATCATTCGAATCTCTGTTTGCGCCCACGCCTCAGGTACTTCCCCCGATTCTAGTATGACGTTAAATATATAGCAAAGCGCTGTTACGGCCGTTTCGGGGAGATGCCGTATAAGCTCTATGGTAATATCATCGGCGCCTGCTGCTTTTCCGGACGGTAGGTTCTTAATAGCAGCCTGTAGTTCAGGGAAGGTGATTTTTTCGAGCCAATTCAGAGGATTTTCCATCATAAGCGATTTGGGGTTCTCTAACACGAGATTGGATTGAGGTATACTCAATTTTCTTTCTTCGGACCTCACAAATTCCTCCAACCGGGCCTTGATCTCATGTTTAGATTTTAACAAGCGGCCGTCTGTTGCTTTGAGTTCACAGGGTGGTGGACTTTTGTGGTGGTCCCGAAACAGACGTTAAAAGGCTTTACTCGCTTGACCACCCGCATCTTGAATGGCAGCAGCCGTCTTGGCGTTTATTTGTGTAATCTTCTGCGCGACTAGCTTCTGTACTGTAGATTTTTTCTCAAGGTAGACCTTCCATAGTCGAATAGCCTCGGTCTTATCACAATGCGAGTTACCCTTTGCCAATGCTCGATACGCTTTATTAGCCGTTTTCCGTTCTTGTATGGCCATTTTAACGTCGCGATCAAACTACCGCCGTTGTCTCCTTTTTTAATTGTCGCAGCTCATACGTCCCAAAGTCGACTGTACCACGGTCTTAATCACACGCTGACACTCCTTATAAGAAAGTGATTCGACATTCCGTAATTCAGCCTCGACTGTCGTGCCGTAAGTGGTCAAAGCCTCTGGATCCTGCACGCGCCATCTCGTTCGATGTGAATTTTCCAAAATTCGTGATGAAGACCGTGGTGAACACCGAAGAGTCAGAACCAAAGCATTGTGATCGCTACCCAAACCAAGGCTGCCATCCTCTTTTATTACCATCTGTTCCTTCAGGTTCTGGAAGGCGTCATTACATAGAGCGTAATCAATACTTGTGGTCTGGCCACGAGCCGACCAGGTAATGCGTCCAGAGCAAGCGCACTGTCGAGGTTTAGGATAGTTAGACCATGGGTGTTCGACCAGTCTCTTAGTAACCGACCATTAAAGTCTTCTCAACCGTCAAACTCCAACAAATAGTCTTTGAAATCCCCCAAGACGCACATGGGAATGGTAGAGGATAAGTTGATGTTGGAAATATCCTTAGTAATGCAGATCATGATATTCTTATTTCAAGATTCAATTTCCCGTCCCGTGGCCAGGTAGACGATAGCGAGAAGAAAAGCGGTATTGTGGGCTTCCACGCGTATCCATACATGCTCTTCACATTCCAAAAGCTTAGCGCATTTCAGCTTGTCGGAAAAGAGAAAACCGACTCCACCGCCCTCCTTAGCCGCTCCCATACGATTGACCCCAAACCACCCAAAGCCCGGTGAAATTAATGGTACTTCATCGTTCCGCAAATGAGTTTCCGTGAGGCAAAAACCAGGTATTGAGTTTTAGATCATTTGATTTTACAATTCCGCCCACAATTCTCGCCTCCTACCTCCTTGTATATTTAACAGTCCAATTTTTAATGATTTGTCTTTTGGTTTTAACTTTCTAGGTTTAAGCCATGCCGTTCGCCGCCATTTGTTTTGCTGCTGCACCAATGATCATTCTTGCCCCCCGGAATGAATGAATGAATGGTTTATTGACCCAATTTTTAAAAAAATCCCTTTTGAAACAGGGAGGAACCCTCAAAGGAGGGTTCACAGGTCCGGAAAAAAATGAAAAAAACGAAACGGTGCAATATGCACTTTACAATGGCAAAAACTAATAACAAAACTATTTACAATACCACACGAGACTGAGTTACAATGAACCAACGTATGGGTGATGTAGCGAAAAGTTTGATATAGTTAAAAAACTTCGAAGTACCAACTTGCAGGGGTATTACTGATAATGTATTTCCTATGGGCCACTGTAAAACGTTTACCCGCAATACGTTGGTGTTTTAAAAGTAAAAACTCTAAGCCTTGGCGATGTTAAAATTAAGTCGAAAAAGTTTGAAAATTAAAGCACGAGCAAAGTCAAAAACACGTCTTTGTTACGTTTTGAAAAGCTCTGGTAATACTCTCTTTATTTCTAAGTTTAATACAAGACTGTCAGTTCAAGAGTGACTAGCTCAGGCTCTAGCTGCCGCTTATATCAACTCAAGCCCTAGTGGCGCATTCTATTATTTCCGGTTATGATCATGTGGTTTCTAGCATGTGACTTCCAGTAATACATAACATCTTTCTTTTCCCCTTATGTAAGATTCTAATTCTCTAATTATGTAAGATTCTAAATTCTCTAATCCTACGTTTACATTAATTATTACTGCCACTACATTTACATTAGTTATTACTGCCGCTAAATTTTACTGTTTACCTTCTTTCTTTTCTCGATAATTAATATGATTTGTTATTTTACAATGTTCCATAAAATAATACGCGATTCACAATTAAAATAACTATGTGGTTACACTTAAAATAGCTCGTGACTAACTAAATTTTAAAATGAAAATAAAATCCTTAACGAGTTTAGCAGTTCTTAGTTTCGATATCGCTGCGGTGTGATGATGGGACGTCCCCTGCGTGTTCTTAACTGAGAGGAAGGTTCCTCAGGTCGTGGGTGATCGGGTGGTGTGATAGTGGCCGTCGTTGAAAGTCGTGCTGGAGTCGGATGGGTGTCCATGGCAGTGTCAAAGCCGGGCCGAACTCGGTGATGTACATGGAAATCGTTAGTTGGAAGGTCAACTGCTATTGGAATTTCTGCGTTGTCCTGTATTCCGTGTCTCTGTACTTCCCGCTGTACTTCGTCCTGAGGTGGAGTCTGTTCTGTTAGGGCTTGGTCGTCATTTGGTAGTGGTATCGATACTGCCGTTGCTATGGTCTGATGATGGTGGTTTGGCTGGTTGGGTGTCTGTAGGTTTGGGTTTGATGGCAAGAATTTAGGTTTGGTTCGAGCGTAAAAGATTCGTGTGTTAGTAGGGATAGTTTTAGTGAGTGGTGGGGTTGGCAGGGAACTCGTTGTTGTAGGTTTCGTCATTGTAGTATTGGAATCGCTATAATCCTGACGTAGATGGGTTCTAGTGCGCCGAAGTGTTTGTCCTGTGGCGGTTCGAATTTGATATGATCGCGGCTCCGGTCCTCTTGTTATTACCTTAGCTGGTACCCATTGTCGTTTTCCAGCCCAATAATAGACTGGTTGATTGGTTTGTAGATCAGGTAGTGGTACTGTATGTCTGGTGTTGAAATTCTCTACCATTCTGTGTTGTTGTTTAGCGATGGAATTCTTGGCCCTCTGGACGGGATAGAACGGTTTCAGACTGTTATTGGTAGTTGTTAAGGTTGTCCTTAGTCTTCGCCCCATGCTTAATTCAGCGGGAGACGGTCGGTTGGTCTTGGGTGTCGTTCTGTATTCCAACAGTACCGTTTCCAAATCCTTGCCGCTCTGTTTGGCCTTGATGATGGAATTTTTAATGGTTTGTATCGTCCTCTCTGTGAGCCCGTTATATTGGGGGTAGTTTGGTGACGATGTGGTGTGCCGTACACCCCATTCTTCCAAGAATTTGTGGAATTGTTCCGAGTTGAATGGCGGGCCGTTGTCCGATATTAACCTTTGTGGAGGGCCGTATCTGGCGAAATGTGGTCGGAGGAAGTTTATTACTGCTTGGGTGTTTCTGCACCTCTACAAAGTGTGAGAGGTAGTCTACTAGGAGTATATAATTCTGTGAGTCCACATGAAATAAATCGAGGCCTACCATCTGCCATGGTAGTGATGGCAATTGGTGCAGTGTCATTGGCATTGGCAGGTTAGCTCTCTGGCGAGTGGCGCAGATCGCGCAAGCCTGAATATGTGTCGTTAAATTCTGGTTTAGGGTAGGCCAGAAGATGTTAAGTTTGGCCTTAGCGATGCACGAGTTAATTCCTTGGTGGGTGGAGTGGACCTTGTCGAGGAGTTCTTTTTGCATTAGTTTTGGGATTATCAATCTTGACCCTCGGAAGAGTAGACCTTGCGTTGTGTGTAGCTCGTCTTGGTATGGCCAATATGGTCGTACCTCTGGCGGTAGAACTTTCGCTTGTTTCGGCCAGCCGCCCTCAATGAGAGCTGTTATCTTTTGCAATGTGGGATCTTCCTGCGTGGCTTTCTTGTAACGTCCTTGTATATCCTCGGGCAAGGTGGTAATTACGTGTACTGCAGCGTATGGTCCTTCCAGATTTGATGTATTCATATCGGTTGTCTTCTGCGGGGCTCGTGAGAGCATATCGGCAATTAATAAGGATTTACCTGGTACATATATTAGGTTGAATTGATATCTAAATAAGCGCATCGTTAGTCTTTGTAGCCGAGGTGTTATTAAGTGTAGAGGTTTCTGTAGTCCAATAAGCGGGGAGTGGTCCGTTTGAATTGTGACTCTCGTTCCGGCGATATAGTAATTGAAATGTTCGCAAGCGTAAACTACTGCTAATAATTCCTTTTCTATCTGAGCGTATCGAGTTTGTGTGGGTGTGAACGAAGTGGAAGCGTATTCTACGGGATGGTTTTCTTGAAGCAGCACGGCTCCTACACCGTACTGGCTGGCGTCAACGGACAGGAT
The DNA here is from genome assembly GCA_019434445.1 of Phalangium opilio. Taxonomy (NCBI): domain Eukaryota; kingdom Metazoa; phylum Arthropoda; class Arachnida; order Opiliones; family Phalangiidae; genus Phalangium; species Phalangium opilio. The sequence continues at coordinate 55,615 of JAEQBA010001460.1, read as the reverse complement.
TATGGGCCTGGCAGGGTCAAAGAATGTCAACACCGGAGCTGTTGCGGCGGCTTTTTTAAGATTGTCGTAGTGCCGTTGGTGCGTTGGTTCCCACTTAAAAACAGCATCTTTTTTAAGGAGTGTTCGTAGCGGGGCCGTGTCTTCGTTTGCGTGAGGGATGAATTTAAGTACGTAGTTCACCATCCCTAGAAAACTTTGTAGGGCTGGTTTATCGGCTGGTGGTGGTAAAGCGGTGATGGCTGTGACTTTCTGCGGGTCCACGTGAACTCCCTCTGCAGTTAAGATATGTCCGATAAAGGATGTTTTTGAAACGGCCAACTGTAGTTTCTTGCGGCTGAAGCAAAGACCCGTTTGTAAGGCTTTTTCCAAAATCCTGATTAAAGACTCCATATGCGATTTCATATCTTTAGTGGCAATTAAGAAATCGTCCGTGGAAATGTGCACCTCTGGGAACTCTGTGATGGGATATATTCTGCGCAAGGAAGCTTGACACACCTCTGACCCTGTAGCAATGCCCATTGGTAGGCGTTGAAATCGGTACTGCCCTTCTGGTGTTGCAAACGTACAGAGCCTTGAACTCTCGTCATCAAGTTCGATTTGACAAAAGGCACTTTGAACGTCTAGGACTGTGAAGACTGTAGAGCCCTGCAGCGTAGCAAAAATTTCTTGTGAGGTGGGGACTGGATAGGGGGTCCTTTTTATGGCCTTGTTCAATCGTCGTGGATCGAGGCAAATTCTAACTTCGTTTCCTGATTTTGGTACGACGACCATGGGATGAACCCAATCCGCAGCTTCTGAGACAGGTCGTTCCAATTCCCGGCGTACTGGCTGTTGTAAGGCAATGGGGATCTTATGAGCTGTGGAGACAGATGGTATGGCATGCGGTTTAAGCTGGATAGAGTGTTTCCCAGGGATTTTGCCGATTTCGCCAAATGTGGTGTGGTATTGCTGGACGATGTGTTGTGGTGTAAGAGCGGAGATATGAGGAGGGTCGGGTTGGGATGAAAGGACGTGAATCCCGTGAATCAAATTACTTGATGTAGGGGGTGGTCCGAGGGGTTGTCGGTGGTGTTCGATGAGCCCCAGGTGAAAAGAAGCCGTAGCTCCTAAAATTGGTATCCGATCTTCTGCCGTGATATAGAATGGGCAAGTTGTCATAGCAGCGTGTGATGTACATGGTAGGTCGACTATCCCCAGTATTGGTACTTCGTGGCCTGAGTATGCTGTGACCTTATGCGTGGGCTGTCGCAACAAGGGTTGTGCAGGGAGAGCGTCGTAGAGGTGTTTAGGAATAATGTTGACTTGGGAGCCGGTGTCCAATTTGAACGTTGTTGCACGGTTGAGCAGGTAGATTTGGTCGTAAATTTCGTCTTCTTTGTGTCTGTAGTCCTCAAGGGTCGAGAGCTGACCGTGCTGTGGTACTTCCAGTTGATCGGTTTGTAGTGTGATGCAGTAACTGAGGTATTCAGGATGGGGTGATTCATCAAAAGGCCCTCTCATGGTGTGAGTTGACTCATGTGCGGAGTAAATATCATCTTGTAGTTCGTATACTGCGTCGTCGAGCTCATAGTCTGTCGGGGCTTCTTGAAGTACGTGTATCTGTCGGCACTGGGATCGCCAGTGGCCTTTGGAGTGGCATCCTAGGCATTCAGAGTATCTTGCCGGGCAAGGACGTTCTGTATGGACAGTCCCACAATTGGGACAAGTCCCAGGTTGGCTTCGCAGTGCTCTGGGTGCGTGACGTGGATAATAGTTATCTCGTCGTGGGGGATGGTTATCTCGTCTAGTATGCGGTTGGTTTTGATAACTTCTTTGAGGAGGATAACGTGTAGAGGTAGAAGCACGATGTTGGCCCTGACTCTTCTGAGCCCTGTGTCGTTTGATGGCGTCTACCTGAGCGGCAGCTGGAGTGCCGATTTGAGATTTGTTATTGTGTCCCATTAAGCCGGCTTGAATGCTTGATGTCTCTTCTGCCTGGCAGAGTGTGACGGCTTCACTCAGTGTGAGATTGGGTTTAGATAAGAGGTCCTTGCGAAGTCGTTCATTGCGAATGCCGACCACTAGTTGGGTGGTAATTAAAGAGTCTGTGAGGGGCGCGTAATCACACTCCTGGGCCTTGGCTTTTAAAGAACTCATCAAATGTTTGATTTTCTTGTTGAACCGAGGTTGTAAACACGTAACGCGAGTAGAGAAGGTTCTTATAAGGTTTGTAGTAATTGTCAAAGGCATCCGTAATTACCTTCACAGTTCTAGCATCGGCTATTTCGGCGATTGGTAATGTTTTGTAGATGCGACGTCCCGTCGCGCCTAGTATGTGTAAAAATGTTGCTCGTTGAATAGCGACCGTTTTGGTAGAAAGTTCGGCAGCAGTAGCGTATCCCTTACAAAAATCTTCTTAAGAGTTCTAAAGGAATTTCTTTGGAACCCTACGGAGCCCTTGGGATAATTTTCTAAAGAAACTATTTCCAAAGACTTCCTTGGAATTTCCTAAAGAATTCTTGAGACAAATTTCGAAAGAATGTTTTGGGATCATTTTCTAAAAAAATTCTTTAGGGATTCTAGAGATAAATTTCTTAAGAAGGTCTTGGGATTATTTTCTAAAGAAATTCATTAGGAATTCTAAAGATAAATTTCCAAAGAATGTCGTGGGATTATTTTCTAAAGAAATTCTTTAGGAATTCTAGAGATAAATTTCCTAAGAACTTCTTGGGATTATTTTCTAAAGAAATTCTTTCGGAATTCTAGAGATAAATTTCCAAAGAATGTCTTGGGATTATTTTCTAAAGAAATTCTTTAGAAGTTCTAGAGATAAATTTCCTAAGAAGGTCTAGGGACTATTTTCTAAAGAAATTCTTTAGGAATTCTAGAGATAAATTTCCAAAGAACGTCTAGGGAATATTTTCCAACGAATTTCTTTAGGAATTCTTGAGATCAATTTCCAAAGAAAGTCTAGGGTTAATTTCCCATAGAAATTCGTAACGAATTATTGAGATAAATGTCCAATGAAGCTCTAGGGTTTATTTTCCTAAGAAATTCTTTAAGAATTCTAGAGATAAATTTCCAAAGAAGATCTAGGGTTTATTTTCCAATGAAATTCGTTTGGTATTCAAGAGATAAATTTCTAAAGAAGGTCTAGGGTTTATTTTCCAATGAAATTCGTTTGGAATTCTAGAGATAAATTTCCAAAGAACGTCTAGGGAATATTTTCCAACGAAATTCTTTTGGAATTCTTGAGATCAATTTCCAAAGAAAGTCTAGGGTTAATTTCCCAAAGAAATTCGTTTGGAATTATTTAGATAAATGTCCAATGAAGCTCTAGGGTTTATTTTCCTAAGAAATTCTTTAAGAATTCTAGAGATAAATTTCCAAAGAAGATCTAGGGTTTATTTTCCAATGAAATTCGTTTGGAATTCAAGAGATAAATTTCTAAAGAAGGTCTAGGGTTTATTTTCCAACGAAATTAGTTTAGAATTTTAGAGATGAATTTCAAAGGGCCAGATATATTGCAATTATGCTTTACATATAATTATCTAAACAATATTTTTACCCTAATTGTTTAGCTAAAGTTTTCCTAGATAGACATTAACTTGATGGTTAAAAAAATTAATAACGTTTCACGAAGGCTTGTCCCGTAGCTATAAGACTCAGCAAGCGCTGAAATGGAATGTTTTATTTACCTATTGTTTTCTTTTTTTTATCTTTTTTTTGCCTTTAATAATCCGTGAGGTGTTTATGTAAAGGATAAAATAGATTAAAAGTAAAATAAGAGTAATTAAAATCGTTATGTTTAGATTTACAGGGAATCTAAGCTGTCAGTCGGAATTTTTGCTTAATTCTCTTATGGCATGTTTTATCTTTATTTCGAGCGTAATTAGAGTCCAAAATAAATATTTTTTAAAAAACATTGTAGAGAAAATTAGGTTAAACGCGTTTCTGATACTCGAAAAACTCTCAGTGAATATACATTATTAAATTTAACAACAACGTCTGTATCTACTGCTTGGCCATTAAAGCCTCCAAAACCCACTTAATACCCCATACAATTGGACAGGTTTAAAATAGAGAGCTGCAACTCCGTGGAAGAACTCCGAAACCCGCTGGGTTCCGCGTTTAAGCGATGGGAACTCCAGGAGTTGGAAATGTTTTTCTGAGATAAAATTGGAGTTGGGTGGCATTGGAAGTTTTCGTGTGCGGAGTTGGGAGGCAATGGGAATAATTATAATTATAATTGCGGAGTTGGGAGGCATTGGAAAATTATCTTAAAACATGCATATCTACGGAGTTGGAATACTTAAGTCTGGTAAGTGGTATGGCTCCAATTTAAAAGCGGACTTTAGCGTTGTTTGTCTTCAGAAGCTTCGTACGGAATTCTTTTTTTACCCGTAACCCACCGTGACACGTCCCCTCAGTGTGTCTCTCACACAATGGGGCCGCGGGCGCTTTCCTTTTCTCTTAAACCCATTGACAAGAGTCTCCTTTCTAGCTTTGAGGCATATTAAAGTAAGGCAGTAGGCATATTGGCAGGCACAACTAATAACAGAATGGACTCTAGTGTTAGTATTTCTTGAATCGTGAAGTTCGTGGCCTTGTCCTTCAAAATAGCAGTTGCGAAGCGAATCAGTCCGATTTTAATTAAATAGCGAATTTAAGAAACTAAGCGTAAAATATGACTCAACGACAACGCGTAGCGCCTTTTTCCCCAAAATCTTAAGTTTTAATGTCTAGAAGAATTTTATGAGTAAATATTATTCCTTATTTGAAAATCATAATTTATAAGTACTCAGGCCAAATTTGAAAGAAAACTAATGAGCTACAACTTTCTATTTTTCCAATTCTAAAGAGTGAAGAAATCTTCCAAAGACTAGAAACTAGAAAGATTTTAATGGACGAAGCTAGGAGTTTAAGAAATTTTACTTTTCGTGGAAGGAATTGGGAGGAGTTTAAGAAATTTTATTTTTCATGGAAGGAATTAGGAGGAGTTTAAGAAATTTGATTTTTCATGGAAGGAGTTGGGAGGAGTTTAAGAAATTTTAATTTTCCTGGAAGGAGTTGGGAGGAGTTTTACATTTCGTTTGGCGGAGTTCTGGGGAGTTGAAACTTTTGATTATGGCATTGGGAGGAATTGGAGTCATTGTTGCGTATTGCCTTGGAGTTGGAAGGAGTTGGAGTTAAATATTTTCATTTTGCAGCTCTCTAGTTTAAAACTTTCTGCCGTTTACGGATGTTTTTAAGTCGATTAAATGTCTGACTTTATAAGCAATTTCACACTGCATGCGAGAACTTCCCTCGCTATAAGGGGTGTAGTTCAGCATATAAGAACTACACTCCCTGTATTGGGATATGGTTTTCCATGTGAGAACTATCCTCGTTTCAAGTGACTAAATGAATTAACCCATAATCTTCCAAAGATATTTCCCAAGAAAATTCCAAAGATATATCCCAAGAAAATTCCAAAGATATTTCCCAAGAAAATTCCAAAGATATTTCCCAAGAAAATTCCAAAGATATTTCCCAAGAAAATTCCAAAGATATTTCCCAAGAAAATTCCAAAGATATTTCCCATGAAAATTCCAAAGATATTTCCAAAGTAATTTCCAAAGAAAAAGGGGCCAATATTCCCCAATTTTCTAAAGAACGCCTTAAGGATATCCAAAGAAATTTCCCAAGGAATTTTCTTAAGAGTTCTTAAGAAGATTTTTGTAAGGGATATGTCGTAAGCGTCTTTGTATTCTGACCACGCGGTCGCGGGATCTGGGCCGGGCATAAATTGCGCGGGACTCTTGAATGACGTCATCGATCTGGAGTGTCTTGGAAGACGTTATCTCGTTTAGGGTTAGCGCGACTTGTTGGAGTGGCGTTTATCGCGTTTAGGGTTAGCGCCGCTTTCCCCGTTTCCGAGTTAAGATGACGATTATAATTAACGAATAATGGGGGCAATTCTCTAACTTTTAAACGAGTTATCGCGAGTGATAACTATCGTCTAAAGGGTTGATGCCAATCTCGTTCCGTGGTCTATGGGAGTGCAATATGTAAATAGATGATTAGTCTTAGGTGTCATCAAACCTTGAACGAAAATCGGCGGATGTCTCGTGAATTCCCCTCGTGCTAATAAAAAACAAGGTAGTCAAATCAAAATTTTACCGTCTTTAGTTATAAAGCAAGCGATAACTTATCGACCTGCTTAACCCTTTCGAAAAGTTATCACTCTCGTGATATTTAAAAACGGTAAATTTTAACTTGCCCACCTTGTTTTTTATTAGCACGAGGAGAATTCACGAGACGTTCGCCGATTTTCGTTCAAGGTTTGATGACACCTATGACTAATAACCTATTTATATATCACGCTCTCATAGACGTTACTAGGTTGACAACAACCCTTTAGACGATAGTTATCACTTGCGATAACTCGTTCAAAAAGTTAGAGAATTGCCCCCAATATTACTTAGGGAGAGAGACCGTTGGTTGTCGATCCCACCTCTATCACCATGTTACGTTTTGAAAAGCTCTGGTAATACTCTCTTTATTTCTAAGTTTAATACAAGACTGTTAGTTCAAGAGTGACTAGCTCAGGCTCTAGCTGCCGCTTATATCAACTCTAGCCCTAGCGGCGCATTCTATTATTTCCGGTTATGATCATGTGGTTTCTAGCATGTGACTTCCAGTAATACATAACAGTCTTGTCAACACGAGCGCACGCAATTTAGTATTGATGAGAGAAAGCGAACCTCCAAGGGGCCATGGGAAATGCATTGCAAAGTGTTTCTTTTGTTACTAACTTAATTATGCTTGGAATGTAATTGCATTTTTATTTAATTCCCTAAAGAATGTCTACTTTATGCTAATACTTTGAATTAATCTCTACCACATTTAGTTAAAAAGTTAGAAACGTTTTTAGAATTTAGTATTGAGGGAAAGCGAACGTCCAAGAAGGAGCCATAGGAAATGCATTGCAAAGTATTTCTATTGTTACTAACTTAATTTTGCTTGGAATGTAATTGCATTTTATTTTAATTCCCTAAAGAATGTCTACTTTATTATGATATTTTGATTTAATCTCTACTACATTTAGTTAAAGAGTTGGGAACGTTTTTAGAATTTAGTTTTGAGAGAAAGCCAACGTCCAAGGGACCATAGGAAATGCATTGCAAAGTGTTCCTTTTGTTACTAACTTAATTATGCTTGGAATGCAAGTGCATTTTAATTTAATTCCCTAAATAATGTCTACTTTATGCTATTACTTTGATTTAATCTCTACCACATTTAGTTAAAAAGTTGGAAACGTTTTTAGAATTTAGTATTGAGGGAAAGCGAACGTCCAAGGGGCCATAGAAAACGCATTGTAAAGTGTTTCTTTAGTTCCTAACTTAATTATGCTTGGAGCGCAATTGCATTTTAATTAAATTCCCTTAAGAATGTTTACATTAAGCTGATAATTTAATTTAATCAACTACATCTAGGTAGAAAGGTATGAACGTTTTTAGAATTTAGTATTGAGGGAAAGTGAACGTCCAAGGGGGCCAAGTAAATGCATTGCAAAGTGTTTCTTTTGTTCCTAAACTTAAATTGGTGATTTCCATTGATGCTTTAGAAGGGGTTAGAGATATATTGGTGATTTCAATTTTATGAGTATTAGGAGTTATGTCTGGATTACGATTAATCATCGACGAGCTAATCACTAGAAACTCGTCGATTTTAAACGGAATTGGGGTTAAGATATACTTAGAGGTTACAGGTAAGCATCTTAGCTCTGTAAAAGACAACGCACGAAGGAGCTATTTACTAATAGTTATTTTCACTCATTGGGGATTTTTGTTATTGATTTTAAAAGGAAGTTTAATTAAGCATTACCTAAGGGTTGCTTGGATTTATTTTAGAAACGTTGAATGTAGCGCGTTGAGCGGCTACTCACTAAAACTTCATTGCCGATTTTGAAAGGGATTGGGAATAAGTGTTATTTAGTGGTTCCGGGTAATCATTTTAGCACTGTTAAAAGCAGTGCATCGAGGGCTATTCTCTAATGAAATTTTATGCCATTGGTGATTTTTATTGATGCTTTTAAACGTTATATTGATTTATTGGTGATTTAAAATGAATGGGGATTAAGGGTAACTAATACCAAGAAGGAATTTACTATAAGAAGGCCTAAAAAGGCGTCCGGTGTGCGCGTGATAGTCGACAATCCCCCCTCATGGGTGGGGGGAGGCTGGAAACCAAGGCGGGACTTAATATTTTATCCTACTCTATATTTTCCACCAGCTATCTCTTTTACTTTTTCGTTAAGCCTTGGTTTGGTTTTCGGAACTGACGAAATTATAAGTATAGTACACTTGATTCGATTTAGAAACAGTTATAGAACGAACGATTTTCACGTAGAGACTTGTATTCAAAATCCATTAAGTTAGGTTTAAAACCTTTAACTAATTTGTTAATGACAATTAAAAACCATTCCCTAACCGTTTCAGCACCGCTGGCAGCCTCCATTTTCTGTTTACTTTGCTCGAGTTTTTTTATCTATTCGGAATACGTCAATTGCGTATGTATGACCTATCCCCACGGGATCCAATAGGAAAGCGCAGAGCAATGACGGGAATGAAAGGGGTGGGGCTTACTTGTCCGCTGACACCGGCGTAAGAGTAGAAGCGTAAAATATAGTGACTTAGGCATTCTTATACTAAATTTATTCTTGCTAATACCTATTCTATAGATTAAATGTTCTCGATAGATGGAGCCTTACAAACGATGGGGCTCTAATCTGGCCGGGGTCCATCTTGTTTCATAATATTAAGTGAATATATGGAAATATTTTTCGTAATTTCGATGACATTAGTAGTTTTGTAGCTATAAAGCTCTGTTTCATTTTGATATTCGAAGGACATTTTTTATGTTATTTTTTGAAATGGCTGTTTATATATTACTTAAGCTATGGTTGGCTATGCGTATTTGATATTTTTGAAATTAAAGACATTTACAATTTATTTGACAAATTAAAGAGGCGTTCTGAAACATGATTGGCAACTCAAACAAATACATACATTTTTATTACGTATTTTTCGAAACTAATAATAGTCTCTTTCGAAAGTGTCTGTTATGAAAACATTCACCGGGTTTCTAACACGGCCACAACAAAAAAAATCATTATTTAAGGAAGTATATATACAAAAACATTATCTATGTATCTCCTTATTACCCCTAGCTGCCACCTCAGCATCCTTATATGCAGGGTTGTTTGATTTAAATCAGTTTGATTTAAATCATGATTTAAATCAAGCGATTTTTTTAAAAAAATCATTTGATTAAAATCAAGAATATATTTTTATTTTTAAAAAATGTTTTCTAAGATTCCAAGAAGTAGTTTAAGAAACTCGAGAATAAACTTAACTAGAAATGACCTAAAATTAAAATTAATCATGGTTTTGGTATATTTCAATGTAAGTTTTTCCCAGAACTCCAGTTTGTCTTGCTGGAAAGGCTAGGAAATGAAATAGCGGTCAAGCTAGTCTTTTTATACAAGCATTTGAATAGTAATAATATCCAATAGCTGCTTAAATGTCGTGATTATTTTGCTTTTGGTTAATTTTGACTCAAAAGTTTTAATCTTGGTAATTTACTATCTATTTGTTCAATAAAAATCAAATAAATCAGTTAAAATAAAAAAAATCCGATATAAATCAAAAAAATCGATTTTTTTGATTTTTTGGAAAAAATCAAAAAAATCAACAACCCTGCTTATATGTGCTAAACCATTGACGTATGTATACAGTATATTAATCTGTAGAACTTTGGTTTCTTACAAATCAAGTTTTCTTCAGTAGCGGAATATTCCTTTTTATTTAATCCAATTTTGTGGCGTAAAATGTAATAACCACTTTGACAGACAATGTTAGAAAAAAGTTTTAAATTACATCCATCTTATACAGACATCTTCTCTGAACTTGTATTATAAATCGATAAGACGAAAAACATAAAAAAATTTGATTAGAAAACACCTGGTAAACAGTCAGCCAAAAGATATTTATGTAATCCATTTAGGAAAATATTTCACCGAGGACTGCATTTCAATTTTTTTTTCTGAACTGAGAAGCAAGTTCAAAATAATGAAGAGTATCAGATTCATTTCAATTTTGGTATGTCATAATAATTAATTTATTTATAATAAATTGAAGAAATATGCTAAAAAATTCAGAAGTAGAAATTATGAAAACAATAACTTATTAATATTAAGTTCCAAAATCATGAGTTTTTCCTAACATTATCACGTATCCTGATAATATTGATTAACGAAACAGAACCATTTACTTTATAGGGAACAGGACTAGTCAATTTACAATTAACAAGTTTCTTATCTACTCTAAAGAGAAGAAAAGAATTAAGGTATTTCATGCTGTTGTAAAGAGACTATTGTATAAGAGTTTAAGTAATTAGCCGAAAGCTTGTACGAAAACGTTTAGTGCTTTATAATTTTCATATTATTTTTAATACATGAAAAATCTTGGGAAATTTCATCTAGGGAGCAAAAGGTTTTCGTACACGGTTTTCGATCTGTTTCTAAAACTGTATTATTTTTTAACTTCTTCTAGTTTATCTAAACAGTTTTTAAGAGGTAACTTTTCGGACTGGAGAGACGAATTTGCATTAAGATTCCACAATGTAAGATTCCAGTCTTTTATTTAATACTCTTCAAATAAATTTTTTCGTTATTTTTAAGAATATTGATATAATGTTGATACCAGTTGATCTTTCGTCTCTATCACGCAAAGCTTTAACGAATCCAATTTACCTAACACAAGTATTGTCCGAAACTTCGACAACAATTCTTTCATCCGCACCCCACGAAGTAAAATCGGTTTCTGTGGATTTTATACGTATGGAATACACGGTATAAAATACTCAGTGATCCCAAGAACGAATTCAGGATACCATAAGAACGTGGAATGGTAACATTGTCCCCTGGTACCATGAAGTCATACTTCTTTCGAAAACCGTTACCGCTTTCGTCCTAGGTAACGCATTAAAATCCGTTTTTAGCGCCATCGGTGGGGGATATATCAGTTAAAGTGGCTAGTATCACATTCAGCTTTAAGCCTTGGCGTTACACGGCGAAGTTTGGGAAATCCGTTCTACTGACTTTGTCCCAGATAAATCAGGCTCTCTAATAAAAAAATCTAGATTCTTTATAACCACTCTTTTTAAATATATCAGTTCATCGTTAACGATTTTAACAATTTTTTTCTTGACAACGACACCAACACTCCTAGACCTAGGAGACTCCATTTTCCATATTCCCAAAAATAGGCCCCTCCCTCATATTATGAAAAGTATGACTTCATGGCGCCAGCATTGCCTTGTTTCAACGTTCTTATGGTATCCTGAATTCGTTCTTGGTGATACTAACAATCTTTATTCTTAAATTGGTTTTCTTTAATTACTCAAAGGTCATTGCTCTTCTAATTACGTGTTTAATATCAATTAGCACCATAAAAACAATATCCGATAAATTTCATAATAAAATGAATCCCAAGCACAATTGTCAACAAAACCGAAAATTTTTTGAAGAAGCTCTACAAAATATGTGGGAGTCGATAATCATTTTCTTTTTCGAACGTGGGTAAATTTGGAATTTAAAGTGCACGTCTTTATCGAAACAGGGAAGAGAAAAATATGAGACATTCTTTGGGGTGAAGTAGTATTCTACACCGTCAGCCAAAGAAAGATGCCACTAAAGAAAAGGGGAACTAAATAAATTCCTACTTTTCGCGTTAAGTAACTGATTGTAATGAATTACTATTTTGTGCACACTATCTAGCACGTATAGTGGTATTTTCATAGTTAACCACACATGCGAATTCGTTCGTAAAATCACTGACGTTGTCAGTCTCAGTCTCACTAGCAGGTAGTTCTTAATGCGTGTTTTGGGAGAAATTGGATACAACATGATAAAATCTATAACCAAGTTTTCCCCGTCTCGAATCTCTCAAGTTGTGGGAATCGGGAGCAAAAAAATTGGGTGAAATACATTTGGAAGACTACGATTGGGTTCCCAACAATTGGGTGCGTTAAAAATTGGGTGAACGACAATTGGGAGGGTTGAAAATTGAGTGTTCAAAAATTGGGTGAATTTAAAATTTGGTGTACATGAAACTTACAATGCGTCAATTGGGTGCACAAAATTTTATTTTGTAAAAAATACAAAAATGTGGTTATTATCAATTTTATTTTGCTAAAAATTAATAATTTAAAACAATGAACTTACATACGGTTAGGTTTGGTTGAGGTCGGTCAAGTTAGGTTCAGTTAGGTCAGGGTATGTTATGTTTAGTTAGATCAGGGTATGTTTGGGTGAGATAATTCAGGTTAGGTTTTGTCTTTCGCAAGTATATGTAATTTTTGAAAAATAAATTGTCTATTCGCCCAATTAACGCTCTGTCAGTTTCATTGACACCAAATTGTTGCGCACCCAAAATTTCCCGGTTTTCAGCTCTTAATTTTCGGACAACCAATCGTCGTCACGCAATTGTCGTAGACCTGTGGGAGTCAACTGCGGTTGCCAGTCTAAAAATGCTTTTAGAACGTCTCCTTTTCAGCTCTTCCCTGGTTGCAATGAACACTAGCCAGACAAATTGTTTTCCAATTACCTTAAAAACAAAAGGTTATTTTTGGATGATAGAAAACAATGGAGTATTATCCCTTGGCTGGCTTCGTGAGCTCGAAATAAAAAAATAAATGTTATTTTATTTACAGCTTATTCTAAAACTCCAAAAAATGCTGCAAGTAAAATTTTAATTGCCACATGGCTATTATCTATCCTAATTATTTACATTGAAATGACCAGCAAGCCAAATCTTCATTTTATCCAATAAAGACGTTCAGAGACGCTTTTCGCAATAACGTCACTGTTCATGTCATAAAAAACTCACAGGAAGAAAAATTCGTCTCAGATTTGGTAAGCAAAATTCCAATATCGAGGAAACAAATTACTTTTAACGATTAAACCGATAATTTTTAATTTATTTAAGTTAATAGATGACTCAAATTTAAATTCACAAGAAATTACAATTTCAACAGTTGCAAATGCAAACATTTATGAAACATTTCACAAACTTTTAACGGAACTGAGTGGAACAAACATGACAATAGTATCTTCGTTCGATTTGAATATCTTGCTGCGTTTTTGTTTCAGAAAACTTAGTTTATACAACAGAACTTCTTCATTTAAAGAGAACATTTACTTTTCACCACAAATTACTCAAGGTTACATTGCACTACCTATTTCCTCAAATTTTTCGAAATCGAGCCTTTTAGAAGATGTAAATCAAATGTAAGTTAATCTAAATGATGGTCTTGAACTCTCCAAAAAATGTCTTTACTACGTTATAATTCACATGATACAAAATCAATCAATTCGTGCTAACACAATGCAACAATAATTAAAAAAAATGGTTGTGCCCTTTAGGCCCAAAACATTCTTTCCACCCATATTTACCGAAAAAATTAGCAGCTGGCCCATTGGGCCGAATCCCATTAGACCGAATGTCCCATTGAACCGAATACCGTTGGACCGAATATAGCCAAAATGTGCGGGTTTATTATCTTAAAATTTTTATTGCTATTAAACGGAATTAAAAAATACCTCTTTTGGTTTATGAAAATACCCTTGCCCTTAAGCTTGCGTCTAACAATACACTTTCCTGTACAAATAATGATACAGTGTTGGTCACATCCCACGTTAAAAAGGATGCCTCTATTGTAACCGAGCCGAATCAAAGCCAACCTGAAATGGCCCGTAAAACAATCAATATTTTGGAAAAGGCATATATTTATTGTTCAAGGAACTTAATAACTGCAGCGTTAATTGTTCCAGAATCTTTATAAAAATAATTTGTTGGAAATCGCCCGCTTTTATTATGCAAGGACCTCAATGAAAATAAAAATATTTTGGAAAATCGGTTATCCTACCACTTCCAATCCTAACCTTACTTCACCCAATCAACCCTAACCTAACCTTACCTAACCCTACCAAACCAAACCAAACCAAACCTAACCCTACTATAAGCCTTTTCTTTATGCTCTTTAAGATTTTATGGGGTTAAGGTGGAGTGTTCGACGTCTTATTAGAGGGGTTAAAGTATAAGATAAACACCTACCTATTTGCACTTATGATTCATCCTCGCAAACGCTAGACTAGATGTTAGAATGCAGTCAGTTGTGGGGAGTTAAGGCCTTTTTAGCGGAAACGAGGGGCTTATAAAATTTCTGAATCAAAAGTGACCGCGTTTTGATGGTATGTGTCAATTGAGAGTCAAAATAGATTCTAATCCAAATTTTAATATTCAACATAATATTAAATCTTGTTCATAAATTTCCACACACTTTTATAGGGGTCAAAATAATAAAATTAAACAAAAATCAAAAGTAATATACTCTATGGAATGTCTCCTTTAAGTTTCAAATTTAAATTTTAGGGGTGTTTGGGTTAAAATCGTGCAGTTATGCACTAAAACAATAATGTTCAAAAATAGAAAGTTAGGATTTTAAAAAAAAATGAATCAATCCGTTAACCATAATCTCAGTTCTTTAACCATAGTTTCAAGTCAGTTTATCAAAATAGTTTCAAGTTTTATTTAATTTCTTACGACAAGTTGCTCCTCTTGCATATTCTTCTCAAGGGTTCAGGATCTTTTTTCTTCTTCTCGATTTAAGGGTTTTAATTCGGGATCTTTTTTCTTTTCTCGCGATATAAGGGTTAATTATATTCTTTTTTCTTTTAATATCTACTTAACCGATTAACACGTAATTAGGCTTAAATTTTAGATCACCTTCAATCACATAATTCACCTCTTAAGATATTTTGTCCTACAACTAACCGGAAGTTCACAATCTGACTCTGAAGATTAGCCTCATATAAAAATGGGAATTTAAAGCATTTTATGGTTTCTATATTCAGAATACATTTCCAAAATCGAGAAAAAGTTTAATAACTCTGGTTCTACTAACCCGATTAACAAGTTATTATGCTTCAATTGTAGATTACTTTCAAACACATAATTCATCCAAAAGATATGTTGTCCTAAAACTAACCGGAAGTTCACAATCCAGCCCGGAAGGTAAGGCAAATCTAACTTTTGAGTATTTCGAAACGGTTTCAAGCAAAATAAATGCAAAGAGGGTTTTAAACCTAAAATATATTATTCCCACTATATTTTTACCTCTTTATGTGACGATGACGTCACGGAGAGGTATTATACTGGACGTGTGTGTGGGGGGTGTCTGTCTGTCTGTGTGTCGGTCACCACGTCCGCAGTTGGCAAATTGGAGCAAACGTGTTCGGAGTAATTTTTGGCTTCTACTCCCAACGTTAGGATCAAGAAGTGCATGGCGATCGGCTAGGGTTACGAGAAACTTCTAGCCTCCCAATTGCAGGGCTTCAACCAAAGGTTCATGCAATTGCGGATTTCTTATCATTTATTGTGAATCAATCGCCTTATATACCCTAAATTTCCAAAAATGGTTAAAGAGGCATACGCTAGCTAGAATTCAAACGTCAACAATAGCTATGTTTAAAATTATTTTAGGAATTAAGTTTCTAAAAACGACTTCAGTAGAATTACGTTAAACTACTGACGACTAAAGTCATTAATATCAATTATATTTTCTTAATATTATTAATTGCGTCTCGTATCGGAGAGGTTTATTTTGATTTACCAACTTGTATATTAGTATATTTATCAATATTGGTTAAGCTTAAGTTTAATCATAGTCCTCTACTAGAGGTTGAGCCTCAAAATCTCTATGTTCATTTGAACAAGATACTCCCTTGCATTGTCTACAAATTGAAGAACAGACTGGGCCAGTTTTACCGCAATCACATTTCAAATCACAGACTTCCTTGCATTTACGAGGGATCATATGCAGAAGCTCAGCTGGAGCAGGTTGTAGAGTGGTAACGATTGGTTTGAGTTCAGATCCTACCTGTCTCCAACCCCATTCTCTAGCATTAAGGCTGCCACGTTTGAACTTGGTGATAAACTCTATTTGAATGTTGCTTTGCTGCCGCACTTGTTGGTGGAAGAGAAGCTAATTCAAAAGCTCAATTCCATAATCTTCATTTAAAGTATACACTTGGTTATGTCAACTTTGTTTCACACGTTTAAACTCAACTTTAGCCGTATTGACAAGTGTGGGCGAACAATGGTATATATTAAAACATTAAGTTTTATGATGGTAAAAAGGCTGTTTTAACCTCTGCCGTACTATACATTATAGCTCTTGTCAGAAAAGAAACAAAATTTGTCAGTAACAGGAACTATATGTTTAATTTTGGAAACGTATTCTGAAAATAGAAACCATAAATGCTTTAAATCTTCATTTTTTATATGAGCCTAATCTTCAGGGTCAGATTGTGAACTTCCGGTTAGTTGTAGGACAAACTATCTTAAGAGGTGAATTATGTGTTTGAAGGCGATCTACAGTTGAAGCCTAATTACGTGTTAATCGGTTAAATAGAACCGGAGTTATTAATCGTTTTCTCGATTTTGTCCGCCATTTTCCAACCTGGCGGAAATTCCTCCAATGGGAGAGTGTGGGAGACCACACCACGTTAAAGAGCGCCCAAAAATCTATAAGATCTGAAATTTTCAGCTTTGTTTCAATTTGTTGCGGGTTAAAACCTATTTTTCCTGTACTACTAACCTTACCTTAACCCTCCAAAAGATCACCGTAATTTCAATAAAATTTAGCAAAATATTTCAAATACTCAAAGGCCATTATTGCAATAGTATACTTTTATTACTATATAGTTTCCCACACTGTCTAACGTAACTGCAATTAAGTTTAAATGAAATTAATAATCAATTGCATGAAACTATTATCGCGTAGTTTACTTTTTCTTTCGGGGAATCGATCCAAGGACTGTCGCACGGTATCCGATACTCTTCCACTGCGCCACGGTGGGACAGCAGCTCCTATCGCTAAATTAACTTATATAGCCTTATAAATAATAATAATATTCCTAATAAAAAATCCCAATAGACAGAAACCGCACAAACGGCGGGATTTAAAATCATATTTCAGATACAATCGGTCGATTGGGAATTCGGTCAAATGGGATTCGATCCAATGGGAGGACACCAAAAAGCATAAGGTTATGAAATTACATAAAAGCTTTAACTATTTGTTTAAAAATTCCAATTATTTAAATAGACAGTTTTTTATTGAAGTTTTATTTAACACAATTTCTCTTTTGAGATGTCTTCACCTGAAAGGCATACCCTAGGTTGCCTCTTTTTTGGCGATAGGAGGAACCTGTTTAGTTGTACCATAGCCTACTCAAACACTGCGCTCACGGACGCAAGCTGCTAAGCTAACATATAGCACGAACAGCTTACGGAAGTGGGCTATGCAGTTAGCAAGGTACACTGCAAAAAATAGAGGTTTGAAATTGGTTTACGGGATCATTAAAAGCTTTAATAACCACCAATATCGGTTTGAAACCATTAATGCGATATAAAGTATGTTATTAATTGAGAATATTTATACAATTGTGTATTTTTATACCATTAATAGATTTTAAACAGGAATGACCTTAAACCATTAAGGGTTTAGATCATAGTGATTCATATAAAAACCAGTAATAGTTTTCCAACTTGGTATAAATCAAAACCATCTTGGGTTTATTTCAAAATGCTCCATTCCTAAACCCTTAGTAGGCTTTCATTCTGCTATAGAGTAAAACCGTCAATGGTTTATTTGAAATGTTCTATCTCGAAACTTATAATAGTTTTTCATCTTGGTGTAAATCAAAGCCATCTTGGGTTTATTTTAAAATGTTCTGTTCCTAAACCCTTAGTAGGCTTTCATTCTGCTATAAAATAAAACCGTCGAGGGTTTATTTCAAATAATCCATCTCGAAGCCAGTAATGTTTTTAATCTAGATATATATCAGAACCGTAGGCTTTCATTCTGCTATAAAATAAAACCGTCGAGGGTTTATTTCAAAAGTTCCATCTCGAAGCCAGTAATGTTTTTAATCTAGATATATATCAGAACCATCAAGGGTTTATTTCTAATGTGCTATCTCGAAACCAGTAACAGTTTTTAACATTAACCTAAATGAAGACCATCTTGGGTTTATTCAAAATGGTATATCCTTAAACCATTCAAAGAATTTCATTATGTTATAGAAAAAACTGTCAAGAGTTTATTTCAAAATAATATACTCCAAGACCTTCAAATCCATAAGGGTCTGACCACTGTTACAGTTTGACGAGTGAATTATATAGTGACAGAAAGCAAGGGATGACCCCAATTTTTCCCAAATATAGACAAATGCAATTGTACTTTTTCGGCACACTTTAAAACTTTGAGCACAAAAAGTACTTTTTAAAGTTTTTTAGCACATTTTGCAAATGAAATTTTTTACATAGGCGTCTATGGAGCGAACATTTAATTCGATAGTTGGCACCAAATGCCTTTTACAGAGGGGAACGGAAATGCACATTTCAACCCTAAAATGTACACTTTATTTCTGGGAATTTATACTATCGAAAAGGTCACAGGGGCTCACAATTTCTACGCCTACATTTGACACTGAAGTTTATGATTTTTTTTAATTCAAACTAGTAAGTTTGTGTATAATTTTGAATTTAATATTTTAAATTCCATTAACATATGACAGCTAGTTGAACCTAAGAGGAGAGAATCTAGTTTATGACGTCATTTGTGCCTAGATCGCCGTCGCTCCGTCGAATTTTTAGTCCAAGAGCGAGAATTTGTCGGGTATTTTTGTGGGTCTGTGATTCACGGCCATAGAACTGTCAATCAATCCATTGCATGTTTTCTCGCCAAATTCTCGGAAAATATATAATGGTTTAAAATAAAGGATTCCTAATTCAGAACGGGGAATGGTTGGTATCAAGAAACTATGGATCGGTAACGGTTGGAAATTGATGTAATATATTTTTGATTTACAGAGTAATAATTTGCATAATATATTTTATTGCATGTTTTACACTTCATAACTATTCACAAACTTTGATCTCAGAGAGATGTACCATTTGTTTTCAAATACATATTTGTCTAACAATTCGTGACAAACTAGGGAATCAGGGTTTAGATTAATCTAGGGTTGTAAGTTGGAAAATTTTCCGCGGAAAATGACCGAGCTATATTTTTCCGGAACATTTTCCGTATTTTTCCGCTACCGGTTTCTCAATTAAAATGTTAAAACTTTAAAGTTTTTCAATTGCCTTTCTTTTCAAAACATTCATTATTTTGTTTTCGGTGAATTCGGAAGGGGAAAAATTGTTTGTTAACCCTGTTTAAAGTCACAAATTATGGAAAAATCAACCACCAATATTTGGCGGTACTTTAATAAATCTACTAAAGATGGCAAAATAACTGGAGAATGTATATATTGTAAACAATGTTATGCAAATAACGTAACGTGGATGAAACGCCACTTTTCATCTGGTATGTGCAAAAAGTGTTCCCCATCTGTATTGAAAAGTTTTAAAATTAACTGCACGAAAAATGAGTCATCTCATGATATGCAACCACATTTGGTAAGTCAGCGAGGTGTATTTAGTCAAATTCGTAATTCAATTATATAAAAAGGCTGCAGTTTCTATTTTAAAATGTATCTATTATATTAATTTCGAACTCAGGACAACAAAACTGAAGAAGCTATCGAAATATCTTCAAAAGTTTGATAAATTGACTCAAAGCTCACTTAATTGCTAGTTTTATATTTTTCCGATTAGCGGAAAATTTTCCTCATCGCGGAAAATTTTCCGCGTTTTATTTTTCCGGAAAATTTACAACACTAGATTAATCCAAGTTTCGGAATTCACTATTTCATAGGCGAATATCTTTTGATTAAATTCAACCACCTTAAACAAAATACCATACAAAAGCAAAGCCATATTTAAGGAAAAAAAATATGTACTTAATTTGAAAAAAAGACTTGATTTACTTTCCCTCTATTTCGTGCTTTAGAAACGATTCCACGGAAAAGGTCATGTTATCATAATTTGCATTTTTGACAGAGTAAAGTTTATCCGGGTACCCATTAAGTAATAACTGTACAGCATTTGGCAGACTTGTTTTTTGTAAAAATGATCCCGACGAGGTGTTCTGTATTTTGCATTGCCTCTCGTATAAAGTGTTGTAACACTGGTAGTATTGATGCCGTGACGCTAAAGTTTTAGTGATATTTTGAAATTATTGGAGGCGTGAGCAATTTTTTTAAAGTAGCAATGCTTAGCCTCAAAACGAATGCACGACATAGCTCGTAACGGACCATATTTTTAAACGCGTCAGCATAATGTAGCATATAATGGTATTTTGGTGTCATTGATTCAGGCCCAAATACATTTGAAACCAATTTTAGAAACTCTTCAATTAATCTTTCAAGTTTTCCGAGAAATGATAAATTCAGATGGGACGCGTATATGTACTCGACTATTTCCCTGAGCTTCAAATACACATTCCAATGTTCATCTCCTTCATTCGGCAAATAAGGAAACAAAATAAAAGGAAGAAGCCTAAACAAACAAAATAATTCGCTTGCCGACCCTTTAATATTACCATTACCACATATAGCACTGTGTATTTGAGTCTCTGGTAAACTTGACTCCGATTTTCCAAAGGGGACAGTTGAAATGCTATGGTTAAATTCGTCTAAGGTTATATAATTATTTGTTATCATGTGGCCTAATACCCGTTTCAGAACGCTTGGAATCACTCCTTCTAAAACATCGTGCATTGGGTCAGGGGGGCAATTGTTGCGTTAGGTCAAAATTATTTAGTGTCATTAAGGGACTTTCACTACGTACCCCATATGACGAACGAAAACTTTTGGATGTAGCTATTGCATCTAAGTGGTACTTATGACGAGCTAATGTGCGTTCTCGAAGTTCGTTTTTATTTGTTTTGAAAGGAATTTCTTTATAATCGAGCATGCAAAATCGACATATTCGACCGCTATTGAAACTACAATTGAAACCTCCAAGTTTGTATTGCCCGAGGTTATCACCTGAGAAAATTGAAACTGTAACAGTGTGATGAACCCCTGTCTTTTCGACAAACAATCCTTCTTCAGATAGAATATTCAAATCATAAATCAATGGTTTCATTAACTCGCAAAAACCATATCCTTAAATGTCAACAGATTTTGCTAAAAATACCAAATTTATGTCACTTAGCTGTTCCCGGTATTTGCCATCGAGATTTAAAATTGAAAAATAACACCCCAAGGTTTTGTGTTTCCCTCTTTTTTGAACCCAATGGGTTAACCAATTCCATTTCATCGAGATAAATTTGTAGGTGGATAGTGCTAATTGAATATTTAGGGTTGCCGGTGATAATAGTTTTTGCTAAATCACCCTGCAGATAGTGTCCAATACAGTTAGAAGGAATTTTTCCTAATTCCACATGCTTATTCACCATATTCTTTGAGGAATAAAGTTTCTCGAGAACCTTAATTATAGGAATATAATGAAAAACCCTTTTTTTCGCATCATCGGCTGTTAGTAGTAAGTTACCACACTTTTAGGCATGCAAATTAGCCAGCAATGATCCAAATTTGCATAATTCAGAAATCCCACTTTTGACTATACAAATTTGTCAAAAATGATCAAAATTTGCATAATTCAGAAATCCATACCATAAACAATGCAAATGAACCGTATCACACCTGTCAATCAAAATAGTTAATAAAAGCAATTAGTACATTGATGAATAAGTCATTAGCAATAAATAACTCGACAAGTAAACATGGCAATGTTAGCACCCGCTTACGATTCCTTTTACATTACTTTACCAAGTAATGCCTCCATGCAATTATATCCTGAAAATACTAAAACAAGTTATAGGACGGAACTACCTACAACGTATAACTTATCGGAGGGAAATTGGGAGGTTGGATTGTCGGAAATAAATATGCCTTCAAAGTGGGATAACATAACTGATTGTTTTGATGAATTTGTCGTAAGATCGGTGGATCTTGATTATGAGTACGAAATTGGGGAAGGGGGTTGTGGTAAATTGGGAAATATAGTGAGGGGACCGAACGACGAACCTACAAGTATTTACCAAAAATTATTCGAAACGTTTAAACAGTCAATAACAACAAAAGCTAGGGATGATATAAATTTTGAACTAATGACGAAAGAGGGAATGACATTTATGCAAATTAAAATTAACGGAGACAAACAAACGGCTATTAAGTTTCCTAAAGAATATGGAAAAGTACTTGGAATAGCGGAATTAGATTGGGATCGATGGATTGTTCGGGAAACATATATAGCTAGTAATCCTTTAGACACTGCACGAGATCAATTAGATACCAGAAATTTGGGTAAATTCCAAGTCAAACAATTTGTTCCAAGGGACCGAAATAGACCCGTTGACGTAAATAAAGATGTTAATAAAGCATCAATCGAAACGAAAGCTTATACGATACCTCACGGTACGTATGAAAGTATAGATACCGTACTCGAAGCAATGAAAATGGTTTTACCCGAATCGAAACGAAAATATTTCGATTTTGTGTATAATAAAACAGGAACAGTAACAATCAAATGCGGGGTTGGAATTGTTAAAGAGAACACCCCATGGCATAAAATTACCGTAAATGAGGCAAAATATATGGATTATTTTTCAATTACATTTCCAAAAGATAATCCCGGATTAGGTTACATGTTGGGATTTGATAAGAGTCAAGTAGACACTCCGTTGAGGAACAATACGGAAAGTAAACATCTCGGAGATATAAATAGAGGTGTACAAACTTTATTCATTTATACGAGTCTCATATACCCCCAGGTAATAGGTGACTCTTGGGGTGGGCTTTTACGTACAATTCCAAGACCTGAAAACAGTCGAGATAATAAACCTCACGTGTTAACATTCAATCCAATTAATTATTATCCAGTACGTACACCCAATTTTAATTTAGTTGAGATAGATATAACGACAGATTCGGGAACGAAAATCCCATTTAAACTCGGAAAAACCGTTACGACTTTACATTTTAGAAGGATCCGTAATCACTAATAATGTCTGTACGGAATAGATATTATAATTATTATTTACAACAATCGGGCGGGGCGTTTGTTGGGCCAGTATTTCAAAGAGGAAACGGTTTGGGATCTATATTTAAGAGTTTAGTTCGCTTCATAACCCCCATACTCAAACCAGCAGCAAAAGCTGTTGGACGAGAAGCGATAGGTGTCGGAAGTAGATGGTTCGGCGACATATCAACGGGAGCAGATCCTAAAAGCTCTTTCAAAAAGAATATTAAAATTGCGGGGTCTAATTTATTACATAAAGCGGGTGATAAAATAGGGGAAGCGCAATTTGGGAGTGGAAGACGTAAAAGAAGAAGAAGAACCAGTAAGCTAGGAAAGAGAAAAGTGAAAAGAATAAGGAAGAAGACTGATTTTTTAGCTTAAAGAAGTACCCTTAAAAATCAAAGGGGGGTATAAAAGTAGGGAATTTACACGAGTAGTAAATAGTTTACGTTTAAACAGTGACAAATAAAGTTATTCAAAAATGGAAGGAATGATGTCGGAATTAGATTTTTTCGCTAAACCCGTCACTAATTTGAATATTGTGGCCAGTAACGACATACAACTACAAACTGTTAATGCTATAACGGATGGTGGTCCATTGGAATTTTTTATTCCCGGAACTCCCGATAGTTATATAGACACTTCAAAAATTAAACTGTACGTTAAGGCTCAAATATTAGGATTTAACACAACTGATAATAAATGGGTAGAAATCGCGGGCAACGATAAACTCGGACCGGTTAATTTAACCTTATGGAGTTTATTTGATCAAATAGAAGTTATGTTTAACGATACTCAGGTTCAAGTCGTGAATAATTTAGCCCCATATATCGCTTATTTCGAAACAATGTTAAATTATGGGAAAGAAGCTAAAGACACGCAATTGGCATTAGAAATGTTTTACAAAGATACAAAACTAACAAATGCCGATTCACACCATGCCGAGAATAGCGGAATGAAATCTAGAAGAACCAGAACCGGAGCATCTAAAATATTTGAAATGATAGGGAGATTACACGTTGATGTATGTAAGATGAACAAGTTCTTATTGAACAACGTTGATATAAAGTTTAAATTTATTAGATCAGCGGATACTTTTCCAATAATTTATCAACCTGGCGCTGCTGCTGCTGATCCAATTACTAATTATAAAATCGTTATTAAATCAGCTTCTTTATTTGTACGGAAAATAAAACCAAACTCTGAAATTATGCTAGCGCATGCTATGGTTTTGGAAAAAACACCGTGTGTGTATCCCATTAATCAAACTGTAGCAAAGTATTTTAGTATCGAAGCAGGGAACAGTGACACGATTAAAGAAAACCTATTTTTAGGTAGAATTCCTAATCGAATGATTATCGGATTCGTTAAAACATCAGCCTTCAATGGGCGTATATCTCAAAATCCATTTTATTTCGAACACTTAGATTTGAACTTTTTATCAGTTACAGTAGGGAATAAAAATTATCCAGATCAACCTTTCACACCGGATTTTACTCACGATCAATACTGTAGGGAATACGCTTCCTTATTTACGGCTCTAGATATGTATGGGAAAAATAAAGGAAACTACATTAGTCTTTTTGATTATCCTAGAGGTAACACTTTATACGCTGTTGATTTTACTCCGGAAGAGCAGGCTAGTGCCGAGCATTGTTCTTTAGAAAAACACGGTAGTTTAAGGTTGACTATACGTTTTAACAAAGCACTCACGTTTGCGGTAACAGCCATAGTATACGCCGAGTTCGAAAACGAGTTATTAATAACGAGGGATCGTAACGTTTTGTACAAACTAGAGTGAGAGTATGGACGAGTACGTTTATTTACCAACTCGAAAAGATAATAATCTTCTCGTAACAGTTAGAAATAACAAAAGACACGTAACTATCGTCGGTAATTGTTGGGATTTTAAGGAAATTAAAAAGGTGTTGAAAGAAATATAAAATTAAACGTCTTCAACGAATTAGCGTCAAATGATCGCGTGAAAATCATGAAACAACAACAGTACAATCTCTCCGATAAACAAACTATCGAGATAGCCGAAGCTGGTGATGATCTAATTATTTCCATTTCCGATAATGCGAGAACGGAGTATATGGTTACAATTAGTAACAAAGTATATCAAAACTTATGGTTGCTGGTGGATTATATAAACTTGTTTTTCCAAGACGTCTTACCCCGCTTCCACAGTACCCTACCGGAAAATTTTCAAGTTGAAGGTTACGTATCTGGAACCGGAACAAAGTATATCGACATTCGACAATACGTATGCGAAAATTCGAATATTCATCGCTACGATTTACTGTGGATGGCTACGTGTAAAGGATTTTGTTTAAATAAAACCACGTGGAGTCGATTGAAACAAATAAAACCGGAATTGGACCGGCAATTGGAAATAAAAGCCAATACCAAGGAATTATTCAGAACAATGATTTTGCGAGACATTACCGAAAATTTACTGGAAAAGACCAACTGCTGCGGTAATCTTAATTGCCAAGGCGAAATCGAACACCACGTATCCTGCACCTCAAATTCGAATACTGACTTGAATATCCTACAAGCGATATCGATGTTAAATAAGACGAACCTGAAGAATGAGTTTGAAAAACGATTTGGAGAGAAGAACGAAAATTTGGATCAATTATTTCTTATTATTACCGACAATGTAACGGAATTGAAAAGAGATGTTTTTTACAATTACGTTTGATAAATAAAAAGCTTATTCACAGATGGTTTTTTTCTTTATTTCCCAAATACCTTCAAAGATGGTTAGTAAACGAATAGCGCGTAAAATCGAAAATATATATTACGATCCGCAACATCCCGCGAGTTTAGGATCGGTGAGAAAATTACAAAAAGCTCTACCAAATATATCAAAGGAAGATATCGAACAATGGTTGATTTCCCAACCCGCGTATACGAAACATAAACCCAGAAGAAAAATATATCCTAGAAACCAAACGTACGTCACTAGTATGAACGAGGTTTTCCAATGCGATTTAATCGATTTACCCCAATTATCCAAATACAATAACAAATATCGTTACATTCTAACCGTCATTGACGTCTTGTCGAGATACGCGTGGGCTTTACCGTTAAAAACAAAGGGGGCGAAAGAAATTATAAAAGCTCTCGGTACAATCTTTAAGCAACGTACACCTTCGAGGTTAAATTCTGACGAAGGAAGCGAGTTTAAAAACAAAAAAGTGCAAGCCTATCTTAAAAGTAAGGATATCCATTGGTACGCTAGTTACGGAAATTTAAAATGCGCCATGATAGAAAGATGGAATAGAACATTGAAAACGCGAATGTTTCGATTAATGACGAGAAATAACAATTATAATTACACGAAACATTTACAAAAAATTGTAAATGGATATAACGCCACTGTTCATTCAACAATCGGTATAGCTCCGAAAAACGTAAATATAAATAACGAACATTTAATATGGAAACGATTATACTACAAGAAGAAACGTACAAGCAACAAGCCAAAATTACGAAAGGGTGATTTGGTGAGAATTACGTCCGACAAAGGCGCTTTTGGTAAAGGATACACTGGATATTGGACGAATGAAATTTTTGTCGTGCATAAAGTACTACTACGTACTCCAACTGCTTACATAATAAAAGACGAAAACGACGAAATAATAAAAGGATCATTCTACGAGCCGGAATTACAAAAAGTTGCTAAATGAACACGGAAGAATTAAACCTTTTTTTAAGCACAGATCCTCGAACGAGACCCTACTTCATAGGAGTGTTCCCGAAAGATATTTTACCCGACCCACCAGAACGGAAACCCTATTGTTTCGTAGTCAATTCGGAACCATCCTCAAACGAAGGATTGCATTGGTTAGGAGTCTATATCGATACTAACGATAACGGTTATTTCTTTTGCTCGTACGGTAAAGACCCTAGTTATTACGGTTTTAATCTATCAAGCTACGCTTCCAATTGGTATTACAATAATTGTCAAATACAGCCGAATAGTTCATTTACATGCGGGGGACACGTTATTTTTGTTTTAACAAGTTTGTGTCACGGATTTTCTTTTAATGAAATAATACGAGAATTGTACGACGTGAAAGATAAACCTTACAACGACGTGATTATTATGTTAAATATGTGTATACATTTATTGAATCAAGAGAAAAAATGAAATAAAATATTTTTTATTTTAAAAAAATTGGTACATTTTCATTTAGACCATTTTATCGGTGTTTTGACTTTTCGCAATTTCATACCAGTAAGGAGACGTCTCGGGCGATAAGGATGACCGTCACCATCATCACCATCATCACCCTCCTCCGCCTCCGGTACACCTCTGGTATATCGTCGATGTCTCTTCGTTTTCGGAGTCGACGTGAGTTTAGGTCGTGGGAATGACTTCTTAATCGTCGAGGGCACCCTCGAGGGTGACCTCGGTGTTGACCTTGAGAGGGCCAGGGGGGTCCCTTGAGGTGATTGTTGTTGCGAAGGAGGCTGTTGCAATACTGAAAACGGATTAGGTGTTAGAAATTGCGGTGGTTGAACGGGTTGTTGTTGTTGTTGAACTTGGAAAACTGGTGGAATATTTGCAACGTTGACGTTAGGAGGTTCTATCAGGCTCTTCATAGTCAAATACTTTTGTAAAGTTAATAAATAATGTCGAAGTTTATCCTCCGAAGAGGTGTTTTGTTTTAAAATCCGACTCATTTCACGATCCAACTCTGTCGCTTCTTTTTCAGCTCCCGATAAAACAGCGGATTCGGGTAGTAATACCATTCGTTTCATCTCGCTAATGAAGTGATGGTAGATATCAAGGTCGGTACCAAAGCAGCTATTAACCCGGGTAAAAATCCTCCCGCCTGTTTTATAAGAAGTTTCCGTTTGTTTTTAGCCAGACCTCTTTTATTAGCGATTTTTCTTATATATACTCGATGTTTTTTAATATAAATTCTATCCTTTTCGGGTAAAGGAATATTTCCCTTTAACAAATTATAAAACGTGTTGTGAACGGCTTTGATTTGACTTTGCTTGGCTTTTTTCAGTACCTTGGTTAATTTTCCTCCGCCACTTTGACTGGCGCGTACCAATCCACGAAAAAATGGTAAATGTCTGTGTAACGGATGACGTCCTCTCTTTCGAATTTTTCGTTTAAAATTTCTTTTTAATACTTTTTTTAACAAACTCGATTTACGCTTTCTCTTAACCATTCCAACTCCTCGAACGTTCCAACGCGAAATAAAAGACATACGGAAACGATAAATAGTTTTATATACAAATTTTATTTGTCATCGCATACAATAATCATATTTCCTTCATGCGGAAAAATATTTGTTCTTAAACGCAAATCATCGTGAATGTTTTGTTTTAAATCGATACACAAGTAAGAATAGGGAGTACCCTTGGTAACAAAATCATACGCTCTAGTTACGAGGTTTTTATTATTCGGAAATATTTGTCTGCTCAAGTAAGTTATTTGAGACCCGTCTCGCGGATTTTTAAAAACAATTATGTACGAAGAGTTAAGACTAATGGTTCGACTCTCTTTACCTTGACCAAAAAGATTTTGAGTTAAAAGAGCGACGGATAAATTTTTATGATGAGAGCCGACGCAAAATATATTAGCGATATGGGAACTATTATAACAAGAGAATGCCAGATCATCTATTATTAGAAAATTATTAATACTTTCATCCCAAAAGGAAGAATCATCCGGGGGGAGTCCTTCCAAAAATTCAATGTTTTTAATTTCTTTTTTCGCAATGTCAAATTTCGGTTGATATTCTTTATAACAGTACACTATCCTGTCCGGAGGTGGTTCGATCAAACAATGGGCGTGTTTCAAAAGGTTAAATATCCACGTCGTTTTACCAGCCATAGTACTACCGGCCAGTAAAATTTGCATGGGGGCTTGGAATTTTATTCTACAAGCATCAAACATTTCTCAAAAAGTTTATTAAAATCGTCAATCCGTTTTTGAAATTGGAGTTTGTTTATTTCTCTCCAATTAACGCGATCTTCGTACGGAATAATAAAAACCACGGGGATATCGTCGAAAGTCACTTTTTTTCTTTTAGAGTTGAAATTCCGTGTTGAAAGCATCTATCGACGATTCGAGAATTAAATCGACGAAACTAGACGTAAACGTTTTGATGGATTCGTCAAAATATTCCACGATTTCTTCCTTTAATCTTCTCTTTTCCCCTTCTTCATCAGCCAGACTCACGTTAGTAATATCGAGTCCGAGAATATAATTACAAAATGGAGCTTGTTTTTGATGCACTTCGTGAGGATTAGTCTCATTCGATCCTCCCCAATCGAATAAGTTATGACAGCTGAAACACATGGTTTTTAAACCGTCGTTCAAGTAAAAGAGACCCGACGCTGCTAGTTCCGCGGGGATAACTTCCAACTCCGACGAATTGGAAGTCCAATGACCATTGAATGATTTTAAACGTAGACTTTCACGATGCATCTTGCTTTAACGAGTATCCAAACGGATATGTTAAAAAATTGTCCGCGATTATTCTCTTATTAAAAGTCACGCCGAAACTTTTTTTCAGATTTCCTAAAAGTAGTTTCGCGCGAGCTTTGTCACGCACAACGTTAAAGGGGATTTCCAAAGTGTAACTAGTTCCCGGAGTGTCTAAAGCCGATTTGATCGAATCAAAGTTAATTATCTGTTCGTTTTTCCTGTTTAACGAAATTCCTTTCATTTTCGTAACGCAATGCCCGGTATTTGTTTTGTAACTGTACGATTTCGGACCCGAAGTAACGAATTCCGATATATACCCATTTGGAACTTCGTCGGTCCAATCACCCATAAATTGTCCGACGGGTGGAAGAAATTCGTCACTTTCTTTGTGAATAAATATAATACTATCCGTATCGCAGTACAAAACCCTTTCTTTTAATTTATTCAGAGTTCGAAATAATTCGATCCGACCGTACGAACTAACGAAACTCCCCAACACTGCCGATCCTTTGTAATATGTCGGGCAAAAATCTTTTTTGAATTTGTAGGTCATTAAACAAACGTCATCGTCGTTAATTGGCCGCATATCCGTTAATTCCAATGTCGGATCCATTATAATTTTAATGAAATCTTGATAATCCTTGACGAAAACCGATTTTGGTTTATCGTTGTTTAAACAATGTCGACCCCATAACGAGTTTAAAGCTAATTTCGCCAACGCGCGTAGAGCTGAATTGTTTGTTACATCTTCGGGTCTAATCTCGATATCTTCTCGTTCTTTAATTAGTCTTAAATATTCCGTTTTTTCCTCGTCGGTGGTAACGTTGCGAGGCCAGCCAGAGTTTTGGATTTTTAGTTTCAAAAATGTATTAATGTAACTGCCGAAAAAACCAGGATCTTTATCCTTGATATAGGTGTACCTTTCGGGGTAATGGTGAACCTCGAAGATTTCCAATATAACGTAACCGGTTTCGACCGCCATGTATATTTCTGGGGTGGGCCAAATCCCTTCGAAAGCTCGCTCGGAGTCGTTATGCGCGCAGGCTGTTTGTATATCGTTTTCCACGCAAGTACGACACAAAGCGAAAAATAGTTTTTTTCTGGTTCGAATTGGTAATGCCGGTATGTAAGCGTCTTTCGGAGCTAATATTTTACAAGACATTACCCCAAAGTAATGATTCAAATCGAATGAAAAATCTCTCGTAATAATCTCCGGGTGATTTTTAGGATAGTCTCTGTTTTTACATACAAAGGGGTACAAACTACAAACATCGTAATATAGAATTTTTTCGTTTGGTTTGGTTTTATGATACAGCCTGAAGCATTCAGTACGACCACCGTATAATGCCGATCTTGGTCCTATCGGATCTCGAAAGTGTAACGAATCGCAAAACTTTCTTACCTCGATTCTGTTTTTCAACATTTCGTCAAACTCGCAACTCCATATTCTAACATATTCAGCGTTCGGTGCGTTACACATGATATCATCATCTCGATCCAGAGTTCTCTCGTATAAATTTTTAAACGTATCTTGCAATAACGGATTCCATTCGCCTCCTTTCGTATGTTTCGGACATCCGTGAATAAAATCTCCGTCAAATTGAAATATTATTTCGGGTTGAGAAGAATAACCATCTACCGGGTATCGTCCAATCTTTTTTTCCCCTTCCAACGAGAGAACCGATTGAATTTTTATTCCGCGTTCTTTTTCTTCCCACGCCAACCATTTTAAAGCGATTTGCTTTGATTGTAGTTATTCCTGTAGCCGTTACACGGTACTACTCCGAGCGTAAATTCTTCCAAGTATTTATGAAGGAAAATATTCGTGCAGGCCCCCGCTATGGTTAAAGCGTTCATATTTAAAACATCGAAACCAGTTTCCTTCTCGAACAATTGTCTAAATTTATCCATACCCTGTTGTAAAACCTTAACATCCATGATAGTATAATATTCCAGTTCTTCGCGTAAATTATAGACCGATTGTCTCGATTTCGTCGCGTACCATTCGAGAAAATCTTTATAATCTTTTTCTTTCATATGTTCCGGTTGAAAATACTCTTTCGGCGGTAGTGGACCGACATAATCCAAAGTTTCTTCGGTGTGGAATATGTAAGGGAAAAATTCTTTTCTATTTTCGCCCAAAGAAAACGTCGCGGGGAACGATCTTAATGGTTGCGAGACGAAATTGAAAGAGTCGATAAATTTCATTTTTTGATTTTTCAAAAAAAATGGCCAACATTTTGCTTCCGTCAAAACACTATCCGGTATGATGTTCATTTTAATAACCCACGAAGAATAAAGAACGAATCGAACCCTTTACTGTTATGGGCTAACAACGTAATATTTTCAAAAACCGGTTTAGTTGCTTTAAGCCGTTTTGTCGCGTGTTGGAAAACCATTTCTTTCGTCCGAATAAATATTTAGAAATTTATCGACGCAGTCGAACCCCCGAAATCTCGTACTCGTAATTGTTCCCTTCATTTTCTTGCATAGCGCTTACGAGTAAGACAGGGACGTGTTCGTTATTTTTAACGATCGATTCGGTATCGAAATAACAAATATCTGGTTTTTTCGTACGTTCTCGAAAGAGGCATAACGTAACAACGGTTCCTCTCGTGTACGCGTAAACAGTTTTTACATGGTTTCGAGCAAGAGTGTTTTTCTTTCAGTTCTAGTCCGCATTTTAAACACCTTTAAAGTTATCGCACGTTCCGTTAGATATATGAAAATTCAACATTCTCTCCTTTAAAATAACGATGGCATTTTCGACATTTAACAGGTTTAATTAGTTTATCTTCGTGGAATACATTAAGTTCTACATCTACTACATTTACTCGAGTTTCGCAAAAGTGATTATTCTTTTGATTAGTTTTTCCGTGAAATACTTTTAAACATTAGAACAATCAGATATACCGCCAAACATTGTATGCAATTCCTTACTACATGCACGTGATCATTAACTAACAATAGAAAAATTTGTTTTCCTTCCTTTGAAAGGTCCGACAAAATATGTTTCTAAATTATCAGCTCTGAATATAATAATTTGATATTCG